>JAHXMU010000636.1:1192651-1232923 GCA_019455685.1 Philornis downsi
ATTTGCTTGTGGTTTAAATGTTGAACCGGTCTCTTCAAAACGCTTTACCCATATTTTAATTAAATTAGCACTCGGAGCAGCTTCACTAATTCGTCGTAGTCCATATTCAGCACAATATAGTCGCCTAGTAGCAATATATGAACTAGAGTTCTCGTAAAATGCGCGCAAGCAAAATGCGCGATGCTTCCCGTCGAAGTGATTAATAGCGACTAAAACACCATGAGCCCGTCAACCCAACGACGTAGACGCCCCCCCGTCCGCGCCTTTTCTATTGCGCCACCCTGTATATGGATAAAACCATCAAAATATCTTCAAGACGAGTGTACCAACATAAAAAAAAAATAATAATAAATGGAAAGTCGAATATACGTAGCCCGCGAAATTTTGAAAATTCATCTTAGTTTTTGAGCACACCTCGTATGTTAACAAAAAATATTTAAAATTCTTTCGACACCTCAAAAACATCATATACAGGTCTAGCTAATGACTATTTATATCAAATTTTTATATATTTTTCTTTTTGCTTTAGTTTTTTTTTTTTTAAAGAATGCCAAATTTCAAAAGGAATGTTGATTTTCCATCGACACTTCAAGTTTTTATTTCTAAACTATAAGAAATGTTGGATAAGTCTGTAATAAACTTGAGTTGGTAATATTTTATCAAATGTAGAAATAGTGCTTGAAGTTAGCCTCTCTTAGAAGTTTAAGTTAGAACTTTTATGTTATATAAGAATGCAGAGTTTTTCACATTTTAATTTGGCTGAATACTGTTTTTGTTCAGTGTTCGCCTCTTACTTGAGATGCAAATATGATAACTACTTTTGATACAAAAAGAGTAGTATGTATTTGCGGCTAAAAAAACGTCCATCACTGCGATAATGTTATTCCAAGATATTCCATGTTATGCCTGTGGTTGGAGTCGTGTAAAAAATTAACTCCATATCCGAGGTCCAAACTGCTGAAGTCTGACTCCAACATCGTCTGTTCAGCCAAAATTTACACACATCATGGCATGAAACCCAACTGCATCTTCGCCATATAAAACTGTAATATTTCACATATCCAAACAAACTTTCTAAAAATGAAAGTAAGCCATATTTCACATTGCTCATAATGCAACAATAAGGATAATAATATTCCCTCTCACCAGGATCATTAATATATAATTTTCAATCTTTTAAAAGATTACATCTTTAGAATGAGACCATATACTCGTATATACCACTTATTTTGTTCTCTACATTCAAAATGACAAAATTTACTTTGTTAAAAAATGAAAAATGATTTATTGTGACACATATTGTATGAACTGTAGCAGAGAGTACGCTATTACAAAACCTCAAAAAAAATTTGAGCTTGATACGTCTCTTCAAATTTTCCATATAATATTTTATTTCAATTTTTTTACTTTACTTTATATTATATTAAATATCACCATTAACACAAATTAAACTGAACGCGTGCAAATATATTTAGTATGCTTTTAGTCTGGGGAGGTTTTTTTTTTTGCCAATGTGTTTGGCACTGTGTGTCATTACTATTCGGGCTCATTTTACTTTCCTTGGAAAATTCACGCACGTTTCATTTACAACTGAGTGAGTGCTGTGTTGGATAGCAGCAGCAGTATCCTTGAAAAATTTCATATTTATTTTTATATCAACATCGTTGTGTGAGAGAGATGTATAGGTGTGAGATGCTTCAGCAACACCTACGAGAGGATGAGCAGTCTATTCAGTGTGGGACATGATATTTTAATCTTCTTACAATGCAGCGCGCAGACAATTTTTCAAAGATGTCAGGACTGTGATGGGAAATTTTCCATTGTCCTATGAATTAAAGAAAAATTGTGTTAACTGAAGAAGAATGGCAAAAAAAAAATTATGTGTAGGATATAAGAACGGTGTTTCATCCATATTTTATCATGTTGGTGACAAATAGAACATACAGGGTGGCGCACCAATGGTGCTACAATTAAGAAATTGAAATGACTTTTATTTTAATCGATGTTTTTTATTTATTTATTTATTTTTTTGTGTAGAAAATTTAATATTATTTTATATAACTAATTGGTTTTCGAGATGACATACCGTAAATGACATCCATGCTCATTGGAGATGACAGACCGTAAATGACCTCTATGCTCATTCACGCATATTTAACAGCTGATCAGAAAATCATTCATTGCGGAATGAAGGGTTCAAGTTGGGATCGCCTTATTTATTGTTCTAATGGACTGCTTGAATTCAGTCAAATTTGTTGGTTTCGTTTTGTACACCTCTTGCTTGACATAATCCCATAAAAAAAAGTCTGGTGTAGTCAGGTCAAGTGAATAGTGAAGTTTCAGGGTATTAGCGGGTGTTTGGGAAAGCTCTTTCGGTTTTTAAAAGAAATTTTTTTAGAAATTTATACACAAGACAGCAATTATTTTAATTTATTATATAACAACCCCCTTTTCTAATAATTTCTTTCCACCTCTCTGGGAGCTTTTTAAATCCTCTCTCATAAGACTCGAATGTTTTTCCTAAAAAAAAAACATTCAATTCGATTTTTCACTTTGTCGCCGTGATATAGTTGCTCAGACCGCGAAATATCTGGGGAGTACGGTGGGTGTGGCAAAACTTCCCACCTAAGCTCTGACAGTTTCTGATGGGTCCGCAAGGCAGTGTGAGGCCTCGGAGAGAGACTGAGGTACCCACACATCGAGGTTGCTCACAAATTCGAGCTTTTTTATGACCCAGTGAAGGGTTGAAACTGATTTTTTTTTCTGTTTTTGAGTTTTTCAGCTATTTCCCTAACTGTTGCACGGGAATTATCAACAATTAAATCTCTCACCTCCTCGAAAACAATTTCTTTTGGTCGTCCTGATCTAAGAGCGTCCGTTATGGAGAAGTCGTTCTTAGAAAATCTTTTAAACCATTTCTGGCCAGTTCTTTTATTGGGTCCGTTTTCTTCATAAACAGACTTTATTTTTCGGCTGGCTTCAGCAGCCGTTTTTCCTTTTCTGAAATAATACAGCATAATATGCCTAAAATGCTCTTTTTCGCTCATTTTTTCCACCTTGTACAACTTTTTTTAAAACGCTATAACCACTCACGACTATAATGAGAACACAAGCAAACAACAGTAAACAGTTTAGAGAAGGGGTGGTAGGAAGTTATGATGGTGTCTGAAGGAACTCTACGTCATAAGAAGTGACGTATGGTGAACTAACGTATTAACCGAACGAACTTTCCCATCAACCCAATAATTTGCTTGGGAATTTTCGTTGGAGTTCCGTCATAACCGGTTTGGTTATGTGTGCCCAGTTGCTTCATCTTGCTGGAAGCAAATGTTGTTGAAACGGTTACGTCTTCCGCTCAGCTCTGGATAAAAAAAAATAATATTATTATTATTGTTATTACCACGTTTTGTGTTTGTAGCACAATTCATGCGTCACCCTGTACATCTTTGTAAATTTTGAGATATGTATATTTTGTAGTAATTTAATTTAATGTATTCATTTTCTTATACTTTTCATATGACTGCACTGAAATTGTGATCTAGATTGTAGTTCTTATACCTTGGGAAATTTCTAAGATAATACAATTAATGTACGATAGGTAGCGCCCCATTCGCTTTGAGTCTATTACAATTTACGAAGTAGGGTTTTGTGAAAAAATCGGCAGCGTGATTGTTAGGCAACGTGAAGCTTTATCAAGGACTGTATAGTCATATCATTATATTATAGAATCTGTTTGAAGTATTTGAGACATTTCAATGCAATGAAAGTTGAGTCATATTTCACATGACTCATAGTACAACAACAATATTAATTATATTCCTTTCAATTGCGTAACTTTTTATATACTTTTTCTAAATGGAATAAATAAAAACAAAGATTTTAGAAAATTTTATTACCAAAATAAAAGTGAAACAAGTTTTTCGCAAATGTCAACTATTTTTTTATTCAATTAATATTTAAAGCCAGATTTGGATTTGTTTTATGCGACATTTTCTGCAATGAATCACATCTACCACTGCTAAAATATTCCGATTATACTAAAGATTGGCTGTAATGGGCTGGAATGGCTGCTTTAGTTTTTAAAGTAGAAAAACCTTAAATTAAAAATTTAATAAAACACATATTTTATAGAAACATATGAAGCATCTCATGGCATATTGTGTGCTGTATACTTAGTCTTGAAGCTTTTTCAAAAATTGATTCACTTCTTTTTTTAAAAATTACATCTATTTCATTCACTTATATGCACGCTTTCAAAATTATATTTTTCTTTCACTGGCAGTATTGCAATATTTGTTTTTTTTATTTTAGAAATGAAGTCAATAAACTCATAATTTATAGACATTTTCAGCCAACATTCAAATTCAATGATATCAAAAGAATACAGTCGATGAATGACGTCGATCTCTGGCAGATGTTGGCTAAATTTTGTTGGCGGATTTTTTTTTTCCTCAGATTTCTTGCCAACAAATATACGATATTAGACGGATGATGCCATTAGATGACACACTTAAATAAGGAAACAATTTACATTTCTAATTTGCTAACATTTCGCAAGAAAAATGGAAAGAATTTTTTTTTTAAATTTTATGAACAAATTACAAATTTTTGAGGTCATATTCATTGAATCATTAATCATTCAGCTAATAACAATTCGCTGATAGACTGATGATGTAGTAATTTAAACAAATCGAATAATTGCGTCAATTAAAGACTTTTATTATTAACAATGTTTGCAATTAATTAGGGATTACTATTAAAGATATATTTATAAAGTACTTTTCTATTTAATAATCTTCAAATTTGTTATGTTAATTTTATTATATTAATATTAAATTTCTTTTTTTCTTTTTCAGGTATGTTGCAAAGCTTTTAACATTGAATTTGGTAATGTAGAACTTGTCTATTTTTTATTAAGTATATAATCTTTCAGTAATCAGTAAATAAACTTTTTCCGGGCACTTCGTATTCGTCTCTTTATAAATCATTGAAAGTTCTCGCATTTTCATATTCATATTAAGGGGAAACAGTTTTAGAGCGTATTCAGTATAGAGATAAAGGGTGTCCAAACAAGAACGCAAGATTTAAATTTGCCGCCATTCGAAGTGTCATTATTTGACATTCGAACAATTGTTATTTTTTGCTAGTAGCAGGTACGAGGTTAGTAAAAATGGAGCTCTACACAAATGAACAACGCATTCTCATTGTGAAATTGTTTTACCAAAATGGTGAAAGTTTTGCGGCTACAGTTCGCCAATTACGATCAATTTGGGGTTACAATAATGCTCCAAAAGTGTGAACTGTACAGAGATTAATGAATAAATTTTCCAAAACTGGGTTTGTTAGTGATGTAAAGACAACAACGCGCCTCCGACCAGG
Source organism: Philornis downsi (assembly GCA_019455685.1). Lineage (NCBI taxonomy): Eukaryota > Metazoa > Arthropoda > Insecta > Diptera > Muscidae > Philornis > Philornis downsi. The sequence continues at coordinate 1,198,031 of JAHXMU010000636.1, forward strand.
CCGATCGACCGAAAATGTCGCAGCTGTACGTGATGATGTCGCTTAAACTCCATCCGCCTCAATTCGACACCAAGCTCAGCAAATTGGTGTCTCCAAATCCACTATGCAGCGAATTTTGACGAAAGATTTGCATCTTCATGCATACAAAGTTCAATTGACTCAGGAACTGAAGCCAGCTGACCATGGACAGCGAAGGGAGTTCGTTAATTGGATATTGGAGAGACAACATGAAAATGCTGATTTTGCCGATAAAATCATCTTCAGTGACGAGGCCCATTTCCATCTTGATGGCTTCTTCAATAGGCACGATTGTCGCATTTGGGGTGAGGAATATCCTCGAGTGATTCACGAGAAGCAAATGCATCCTCAACGTGTCACTGTGTGGTGTGGATTTTGGGCTGGAGGAATCATTGGACCTTTTTTTATGAAACTGAGGCATGTCAAGCGCAAACAGTCAATGGTGTTCGGTATCGTGTAATGATAACCAGTTTTTTCGTGCCTAGAATTGAAGAAATGAATGTGGAGGCCATGTGGTTTCAACAACACGGCGCCACATGTCATACAGCCAGAGGAACAATTCAATTCAATTTAAATCTTGCGTTCTTGTTGGTACACTCTTTGTTTGTATACCTTACCTAAATCCCATTTATTAAAAATGTCAGAAAAAACGAAATCTGAATTCTGTATCGTAAAACCTTAAAAGTGAGATGTTGTTAATTCTGAAATTACTTCTCACGCACTTTTAATTGACGTACTCGTACATGTGATTTGCAGAGCAGCGTTTATTGGAAAAGGTCTCGAATTGTGGCCACAGTGGATTGAACATGAAAAAATAAAAAAAAAATTCAATTTGCCAGATTCTGAAATTATTGTGAAATATGGGAATAATAAATTCTAAAATCCCTTCTCGCTCACTTTTAATTGCCGTTTGTGATTTGCAGAGAATCCTTTATATGGCCACCAAGGTTTCGAATTTCGGCCACAGTGGATTGAACATGAAAAAAATAAAAAAAACTCAATTTGCAAGATTCTGAAATTATTCTGAAATGTGGGAGTAATAAATTCTGAAATGAATTCTCTCGGATTTTTAGGCGAAGTACATCTGATTCGCAGCTAACCATTTATTTGACCAAAATCAAGTTTCTAACAGAGCTTTAAATCTGAAATTGCCCGATTCTGAAATTGATCTGAAATATGTGATAGAAAACTTGAAATGAGTAGCATAAGAACTCTCAACTGCAACAAACTTTATTAACAGAAAATCTTTTTTTTTTTTGCTACAGTGGACCGATTATGGCAAATAAGGTGTGTAGTATGAGATTCTGATTTGAAAGAGATTCCGCAATTCTTCTGAAACATGTGGATAGAAAATTCTGAAATTGATTCTAAAGGCTCTTAGTCGGTCCAAATCTGAGTCATGAAGAAAGGGTTGTAAAAATAGAAAATGTCTATCTGCCAAATTCTGAAATTATACCGAAATATGGGAATAATAAATTTCGAAATTACTCCTTTAAGACTTTCTGGTAAAGTATCAGATTAGATTCCCAGACAACCTCTTAGTTGGCCACATGGTTCAAAGTCAGCTTACGAATAGAACTATAAATCTACTTCCAATTTAAGAAAGACTCTCCAAGTAATCTGAAATATGGGGATGGAAAATTCTAAAATTGCTTCTAAAGGCAATTTTAATTGGTCCAAATTAAAAAAAAAAGTAAAGAAGTAAATAGTAAAACAGCAAAATAAATAAAGTGAAAAATAGCAAAAATAGTAAAAATAGTAAATTCTGAAATTACTTTTCTAGGATTTACAGGTGAAGTATTTCTGATCCCCAGACAATATTTCGTTTGACTACATGATTCAAAATTCAAAATCAGTTTTCGAATAGAGTTTTATATTTGAAATTGCCGGATTCTGAAATTGTTATGAAATATGTGGGAGTAAACGCGAAATGAGTATCATAACAGTTTTCATCTGCAATAAGTTTGATTAACAGAGAATTCTTTCTTTGGCCACAGTAGGCCAATTATGAAAAATAAGGTGTATAGTATGAGATTTCAATTCAAGAGGAATTCAGCAATCGTTCTGAAATATGGGGATGGAAAGTTGATAAATTGTTTCTAAAGGCTATTAATTGGTGCAAACTGATTTGCATCTTTTCTCTCTCAGTATCTTTTATTTGGCCACATCGGTCTAACATCCAATTGAAGGATTTTGAAATTGTTTTGGCATATGAGAATTGTAAATTCAATATTAGCATAACATCCTTTATTTGGTCACTTTGGACTAAAATCGGATTTTCAATACAAATGTTAAAGTTTAAATTGAGGGATTATGAAATTGACATATGGGGATTACAAATTCGGAAGAAACACCTTAAGAGCTGTATCTGCAATATGTTTAAATCATCATCCGATCATTCTTTGTTTGGTCTTAGAGGCTAAAATGGGAAATTCCAATGGAACGTTCGAAAAGTTCATCTCAAAGGCCTTCATTTGCAATTCTGAACTATTGTGAAATTCTGAAACTATTGTGAAATGCGGGGATAGTAAATTCTGAAAGTAGCGTGAAGTGCGCCTGTTTCGCAGAGAATCCTTTATTTGGCCGCATTGGCCAAATAATTGTTTTTCGAATTTGAAATTATGGGTTTGTGAAATTTATCTGAAATTTACGACAGTGAAATTTAAATTTGCATCTTATGATTTGTCATTGGCAACAAATTTGATTACCAGAGATTCTATTGTTTGGCCATGGAGGGTTATTTGGCAGTTTAGCTAAATACGCAAAATGGGTCTAAATTAGAAAGCTCCAAATTACGACATTGTGAAATTGTTCGGAAATCAGGGGATAATTAAACGGGTAATTACTTCACTAGGAGACTGACTCACTGATACATTATTATTTCGAGCAACACAAATTTTTGAATTCTACTTGAATGTGTGGGATTCTGAAACTGTCTGGACATGTAGAGATAAAAAGTTGTGAAATTAATCTTTTGAATAATGTGCAACTGATTATTAGAGAATCCTTTTTTGGCCGTAATGAACCAAAATCGGTTTTGAAATTAACTTTTAGGTTTATAATTGCGAAATTCGGAAATAGCCCTATATAAGGACAGGGCTTTTGGAAAGATCATTTCTATATATTTTGCATCATTTGCAATATATTCTGTTGACAGAAAATTCTGTGGTTGGCCATAATCAGCCAAATCTTAAAAAGACCTTAAATGTAGTACTCCAAACTATGGCATTTTGAAAATATTCAGAAATATAGGCGCCAAGTGCATCTTATATATTTGGTTAAAAGAGTTAGAAGTTTCGTCATTCAGATATTCTTCAGAAATATGACAATGGTAAATACGTGGTTCTGTCACTTGCCTTCTTTTAACTTAAATGGTCTACTTGGTTTATACAATTTTGGAGTTTGTTAAACATCAATACATATATTTTATATTTGGTCATATAGCTTTTGATTAGCTCAATATTCATTTTGTGTTTAATTTTTCCATATACCCTTGATAGTGAACATATCGCCGTTTATATGACTTTACTAGAGTTTTGTTATCTACGAGGGCGTTAACAAAACTAGGCGACCTGGCGCATAAGTAATGAAAGTAGTTTGAAAAAAGTTTATTTGTTTAAAGTTTCAAAGCGCCACGTTGTTTAGTATTTTTATTTTAGAAATCAAAAGTAAACGATCTCTGTAAATTTGTAAACAAGCAAAAAATTGCTCACCGTTATGTAATTCAATATCTCCATTTGAAAGGTCTAAGTCCAACCAGCATTAAAGCCGAGCTAGATTCTACTCCGGAGGAGTCTGCTCCTCCATGTACGACTGTAAAATATTAGGTGGCAGAGTTTAAACGAGGTCGTACAAGCTACCAAGACGAACACTGTAGTGGTCGACCAATTGAGATGTCCACATCGGACACGGTTAACAAAATCCACAAAACGGTATTGGATAATTTTCGGCTGAAGGTGTGCAGGAGCTAGCTGAAATGATAGGCTAGCTGAAATGACAGGCATATATTTATTTGAAGACGAGATGGGTGCCGCGCTTGCTTTCAATAAAGCAAAACCAGCGTCGTAAAGATGTTTCAGTAGAGTGTTTGGCAGTGTTTTACCGCAATAAAACCGAATTTTAGCGTCGATTTCTACCCATAGATAAGACATGGATCTACGACTTCAGACAAAGGAGACACAGGAACAGTCAAAGCAGTAGACTGGAATAGGAGAATCGTATCCCAAGAAGGCGAAAACAGTTCCATCTGAGACATGGGTCTACAACTTTAAACAATGAACGAAGGAGGCATAGGAACAGTCAAAGCAGTAGACTGGAATGGCAGAACCATATCCCAAGAAGGCGAAAAGGGTTTTATCCGCAGGCAAGGTCACGGCGTCTGTTTTTTGGGATACACATGGGCTTATTATTTATTGATTATCTACAGAAAGAAAAAACCATCAATGGCGAACATTATGCTAATTTATTGCAGCGTTTAGGTGATGAAATTATGGAGAAAATGCGAAAAGAAAAGTGCTGCTTCATAAAGACAATGTATCACTTCACACGATGGTCAAAATGAATGAATTGAAGTTCGAATTGCTTCATTACACGCCTTTTTCGACAGATTTAGCTCCCTCAAACTATTTTCTATTTCCAGACTTGAAAAAATGGCCCGGTGATAAAAGATTTGTCAGTAACTAAGTAGTGGAGTCTGCGGTCGATGCCTATTTTAAGCAGTTTGACAGTTCTCACAATGAACAGGGTGTAGAAGCTATTTGAATATCGCTGCGAAAAGGAAGGAGTTTATGTTGAAAAATATAAAAAGTTGTTTGCAACTTTTTTGTGTCTTCTCTTTTAAGTTACCAGGGATTAATTTTTGATCAATTTCTGAACTGTTTTGGCGAACTTTTTCATTAATAGTATGAAGATTTTATTTTTTATTGTACGATGAATAAAATCAAAATTTTCTATTCTTTGCTACCGAATTATCCGACGGCCTTGTATAAAAATATCACAATTTCATGCTCAAAAGTTTTCCAAGAACAAAAACAACCTCTAAGGAAAAGAAACAAAAACATCAAACCACCAAAACTTAAATTTCGAAATGTTGCCGACTGCTGTAGGTAAGGAAACAGTGGAGATTACGTGTCTGCCGACACGTGTAAACTTTGTTAGAGGTTTATTCAGCTCCCGCCCAAATTCCCATATAAAATAACACTAAATTCAAGGTATAACATTTTACCGCACACACACATACACATATATTGATACCTTTACAGATGTTTCCAGTTATTATTGTGTGTAGCGACGAGTAAATCACTATGTGTGTGAAGTAATAACATTACATATGTATTCGTTTCGTTTGCGTGTAATTACATTCTCACGGTATTTGGGTGGATGGATGTGAAACTGACAAAAATATCTATCGTTATTCCTTCTCGCTGTCAGAGGCCTTAAGGTGGTGGGCCTGTTCAAATGCAAGGATACCATTTTGAAGATATTTATTATTGGCATTACTTGCAGTCATTCTTTCATTGCTTAGTAGTAGAGCAATTTATGTTTCACACCTGGTTGCCACAATGTTTGCTGCGTCATTTCTTTGAATACGTTTGCTGGCTGGCTGCAGGAACTATTTTTGGACTTGTAGCAGCAAAGTGTGTCTATTAATATGTAAATTCAATAGCCAGATAGTGATGACAGTTTATCTTATCATGTCAATGTGGGCATTTGGAATTGAGCTTTAGTTATTTGCCATTAATTAAGAAAATTTAACGAATAATTCGTTGGCACTTTTTTTTATTGTGATTTGGGTAATTTATTTTATATGCAACTGAAAATTGAAATTACTTTAAATTTTGTCGAGAGAGGGTTTTATCATTGAATCGCTTTCTTAGCCCATAGTAATATTTCTTAGAAAGCAATACTCTCCTCTCCATGCTGACATCATTCGTTTTGTTTACAGTGGAACCAACGTAGATGAATTCTTCCACCACTTTAAAACTCCCAAACGAGTCCCAAACGAGTAGACTCTTTGTTCGTTGAAACCAATAACTTTGTTTTGTCCTCGTTTACCACCAAACCTATTGTCGCTGCTTCCTTCTCGATGCTTGAGAAGGCTGCAGTAACATCTCGCAGTTTTCTGCCAATGATGTCTATGTCATCTGCATATGCGAGTAAGATATGGCTTTTGTTAAAGATAGTATCAGACGTGTTAACTGCAACTTTTCTCATAATCATCTCCAACAATATGTGGAAGGATCGCACGATAGACTGTCGTCTGCCTAATTCCTCGTTTTGTGTAAAAAGACTCGCTAAGTGATTTCTAGCTCAGAAAGTTGTACTCGCTTTTGATAAAGTGAGATTTTTTTTCATTTTTGCCATTTTTTACCTTCGTAAATGCTACTGAGTATTTTAACATTTTGGAGCATAAAAAGCAAAATTTTCGATCACAAAGAACAAACTGTAGAAGGTTTTATTGTGGTAGAGTGAAGTACTGAGTTATATTTTCGGTTACATAATCGAATATTTTTGATCGAGTTTGTCTCAAAACCAGCCGGTTACATGAAGCAAAAGTAAAATATGAACATATTACATGGCAGTATATTTAATGTTTCTAAAATACATATCATAATTTAGCAAATTGATCCAGTAAAGAGAGTTCGTCTCAAATAGATAGTACAAAACCATCTTATCACATTTTTGTCTTGGGTGATCCCACAATGTCCTTTTTTTTTGATAATTTCATTCGTGTAATTAAACTAGAGTCGTAGCTATCACTATCAGGAATAATATGGGAAAACATTTCGATAGAAATTGTATTCACGGTAGGTGTGAATATGCACCGTTAGATGAAACATATACGAGTATGCCCTTAGCATGTTATAAAATTCTTAAGATATTTTTACTCCTGTACTCCATGGTACCTGTTCCACAACAAGTTATGCTTAATCGGTCGTTACTTAAGAAATTGTTCTAGAACATTTTGACAGTTGCATGTCCCGCAAGAATAAAAACGCATGCTGCATTTGCTTAATGAAGAATTGGATGTTGATTTTAGTTGTGCCGACTGTCAGGCTTATTTCCATATTATGTCCCATAGATGGCGTTTGAATATATACTTTGGTTATGTCTGTATATTTTATATAAATAACTAGACCATTTATTCGATTACGATTAACATGCTCAATACTTATTTATTTGCATGTCAGAAATGGTTTCTAAAACAAAAGCATGTGTACACCTACGGAAAGAGCGAACTTTATTTTACATTGTTCCACTGTTTTTTTTTTTTTTTCATTTTGCTATTTCAATAACTGACATTTTCAACGTTTTGTTATGTGAAGTTTTTTTCCGCAAACTTTCGCTTAATAAGGTTTTTAGCTTTACTAGTAGGCGAGTCTGATGAAGTCAATGAATATCCATTATAGTTAGAACTCTCACCAAACTTTTGAAATTTGAACAAAAATTAACAAATACGAGTATATCAACAAATTGAATTCTATACCACATCTCTTTCCAAAATGTTCACTTGTATTACCGTGCATTTCCTAATCCATGACTTCTTCGAATATACAGGGTGGGCCATAAGGGTGTTGGCGGTTTAAATATTCAATTAAAAAAAAACTACGAAACATAAAAAAATATATTTGTATTTTTAATAAGTAGAAGCATGGGAATTTTTAAGACTTAAAAATAATGTTGTTCAAATGGCTTCCCTCGGCTGCTTGACACTCTTGGAACCGAAGTCGCAAATTTTGGAAAACTCGTTGAAAAGTTGTTCTCGGTATTTTGTTACTTTCCTGAATAATGTTCCTCTTCAACGGCTCTAAATTGGTCGGATTATTCTCGTAGACTACCGATTTGAGGTGGCCCCATAGAAAATAATCGCATGGAGAGAGGTCGGGGCTACGTGGGGGCCATTTAATATCCCCCCTTTTCGAAATGAGTTTTCCAGGAAAAACATTTTTCAGCAGCTCTATGGATACCCTAGCCGTATGACATGTGGCCCCATCCTGTTGAAACCACACCCTCGAGGTATTGCCTTGAAGTTCTTGCAAAGCTGGCACCAAAAAGTCTGCTAGCATGTTGCAATAATTGTTCGCTCTAACCGTCGTGAACTGAAACACGAACATGCTCCACAATGCCGGCTGATCTTGCAGAAACTGGGCGACCACGAATCGTAATTGGTACTGTTGAGCCGGTTGTTTCGAACATTCTGATCCATTTTCGTATCACATTGGCGTTTGGAACTTCACTTAAATAGTGTAAACCGTGTTCATGCCGATACAAACGTCGTGCAGTAATCACTGATTTATTGTTTTCGTAATACGCTCGGACACAAAATGCACGCTGCGCTCCCGTGTACGGCTCCATGGTGACTAAATTTCAAGGAAGCGGCGCAGCGAACAACATATCCCCCCGCCACCCCGCGCCGCGCGTTACCGAGAAATTGAATATTTAAACCGCCAACACCCTTATGGCCCACCCTGCATAATGAGGTCAGTTTGAAAGTTGTTTTTGGTCATTTATATGCTATTTGGAAGGTTTTTGAGGTCTTAGCTGTATGATAACACGCGTTTTATTGTCAATTTAATAGTATTTTTCAAAAATGTGTTTGATCAGGCTACATTGCAATGTTTAAGTGTTAACTCAGAAACAGGGAAGCAAACCTCCATTTAATTTGGTTACCTGTCAAGTTGTCTCCACTATCCGGTGATATGATTTAGCTGTGCCTAAAAGCATACTGTGCCAAAGTTTTCCACTACTCACTCTTCGTCCATATACTAAGTACATTACACAGACAGAGTGGTCTTGTTCTTTACATATTCATGATAAAACATTTCCCACCGTTTTTTGCGAAAAGGTATCTCAATCTTTTTCTTCATTGTGAGTCCATATAAATTACATCATTTGACACCAAAATCCAAGAAGATGATGTTTTGTGACGTTATATAAATGATGTGCATTAAACACATCTGGCCCCGATCATCTAACCAAATACCGACACATTAGGCAACAACAGCAAATGTAACTTCTGCAGATGATGTAAACAAAAAGAAAGCGAGAAATCCACCGTCATCGTGTAACAGCCGTCTCAGGTCAAATCAAAGAGATACATACGAAACACAAAACAAGGAAGATGTCGATTTTGACAAATTCTCCCACTCCATCCTCTATAACCACCCACCCAGAGACACCTTCTTTCGTGTATCCTATCATCATATGCAGGCAAACATTAACTCATACCCCCAAAAGAGAGAGAGAGTGAGAGAGAGAGAGAGAGGGGAAAGAGAAAGCCGCACAACTGTCCTTAATCATTATTAGGATACACACAGACAGTTATGCAGAAGCTCAATATTATTTAAAGATAACAAAAGATTTACCCTCTCACATGAAGGATTTTCATATCGAATTAATCATCCAATGTTTGCTAAGACTTCGAGAAGGACTTTTTTGCTGTTATGTGATTTGTTATATAACTTTCCCCGTGTGTCGGGTGTATGTATGTTTGTGCAGTATATAATTCATTACATTCAAAACTTGAGCACAGAGATTCGAACTGAAACGGTGTTGCTGTGACTGCGAAAAGAGTTATGGGAATAAAATGTTCATTTAAACTGCTAAGAACGGATTGAGACAGAATATTAAAGTACTAAAACATAATCTGCTTGAAATTTCAAGTCTGTGCAGAAAAATGGTCTTTGATCTCAGAGCCAATACAAATTTTCGATATATAGAATCCATTTAGTGGTTTCGAAACCGCCGATCTGGCAAGGCTGTCAGCTGTTAAATATCTGTCATCTGAAAATGTTATTTATTTAGTGAAAGGTTTGCCATTTACGAATATGGATCGTTTAACAACCGAAGAACGCGTAAAAATAGTTTAAACTTACTACAAAAGTAGTGATTCAAACGTGGACTTTCAATCGAACAAAATGTTCTTTAGCGATAAAGCTCATTTCTCACTCAGTGGTTACGTCAACAAGCAAAATTATTGCAAAGGGGCTCGAAGAACCAAAAAGTGATGTGGAAAAGTCATAGCATCCGGAAAAAGTGATTGTTTGGTACGTGGAGGTGTCGTTGGGCCGTATTTTTTCGAAAATGACGATGGAGGATCCACTGCTGCAACCAGTCCAGGTAGGGTCCAAGTGTCACTCACATACTAAAAACATTAATGACGCAAAATTTGGCAAAGATATCTGTCACAATGGTATCATGCTAGAAAATCAAAGGTTTCTGAGATCCGATATTGCCTAATTTAAAAAAAGTGATTTTACTTTTTTATTTCACGTTCTAAAAGTTCAAACCATTATCATTGACAAATTCGACTAGGAATGCTGAAGAGCCTTGAATTCTGTACTACGTGCGTCGCAATTCACAATGTATATTTTAGTCGGTATCTAAGCCACAGTCACATTAGTGATAATACGAGGTGTGTTAAAAATATAAGGTGAATTTTCAAAGTTCACGAGCTACGTACATTCGACTTTCGATTATTAGTTTTTTTACGTTGGTGCACTCATCTCGACGATATGTTGACGGTTTTATTCATATAGCATGTTAAGTTTGTTTGTGAGAGACATAAATAAGGCAAGTTTTTTGCGTGTTCGTCGATTTTCTGCTATCCAAAAACTATGGATCAAAGAAGTTGCATAAACTTTTGTGTAAAAAATGGAATTAAGTGCCCAAAAACACTTGAAATGTTGACAGTGGCACACGGTGAGAATACTCTGAGTCAAAAAAATGCTTACAAGTGGTACAGAAAGTCGAGAAGATGTGAATGACGACGCTCGCTCTGGACCAACCAGCACATCTACAACCAATGAAAATGTTGAGAAAGTGAAGAAAATTGTTATGGAGAATCGTCGAATCACAATTAGAGAAGTTGCTGAGGATGTCAGCATATCGGTTGGCTCACGCCATGCAATCTTTTAGGAAATTTTGGGCATGAAACGTGTGGCAGCGAAGTTCCTTCCGAAATTGCTGCATTTTGACCAAAAAAAAACGTCGCATGAGCATCGCTCAGGAATTGTTGAATGACGTCAACGATGATCCAGATTTTCTTAAAAGGGTCATAAAAACCGAGTCGCTGAGAAAGCTCAAGAACATACCAAAAAGTATATATCAGAACTACTTCGAGGATTGGAAAAAACGCTGGCACAAGTGTATTATATCTAAAGGGGGACTACCATGAAAGAGGTAAAATAGAAGTTGATGATAATAAATAAGTATTTTTTGAGAAAAATGAAAATTCATCGTATTTTTGGAATACACCTCGTAGGTTATGTATCAATTTTTATTTATCAATTTTTCATTTTTGTGTAAAGTTAAATAAAACACGCACAAGCTATGATTTCGATGCAACTATTATTTCATTATAATATTTATTTCATTATGTATGAAATACAACGTCATTTAAATGACAGCTTCTGTATTAATTGAAGCAGTGGATCCTTTTGTGTTTCCTCCCGCGTTATTTTCGAAAAATGTAGCCCAATGACGTCTCTAGTTCATGATGCCCAACAAACAGTCACTTTCCCCGGATGCAATGGTTTTCTACAATCACTTCTGGGTTCTTCGAGCCTCATATGCGACAATTTTGCTTGTTGACGTAACTACCGAATGAGAAATGAGCTTCGCCGCTGCTGAAAATTGTGTTCAGTTTAAAGTCTAAACCACTTTTGTAGTGTTTTCACTGTAGTGTTTTTTACGCGTTCTTGTTAAACGAGTCATATTCGTAAATGGCGCTAAGTAAATAACACTTTAGATGACAAGTATTTAACAGCTGACAGTTTGCCAGACCAGCGTTTTTGAAACCAGGATCCAAATCGATTGTGGCCAAACCGTGTTTTGCCGCCAATGAGGTGATTATTTTTTGGCATAACAATATGTATCAAAACAATGTCAATGGTCGTCGCATCGATTTACCCTGAAAATCGATCACTTTCATGCAAATTCTTAAACGGAGAATAAAAAGGATAGTCTCAAAAAAATTTTAAATAAATAATTTATATGTTCGATTTTTCTATGCTCATCTGTAAAGATTTTTCTATCATCTATCTACGTTGCACTATGTATGGTTGCAAAATGGATGATGGGGTTTCATTAAATTTTTGTTCTTTTAATAGCCATTTTTCCTCACACTATAAACTGAATTACTTTTAGGAAGAAAATAAAAAAAACCTTAAAGGTACACTTTTCGAGATACTATCTTTCAAAGGACAATTCCCTATTTAAGCAATTCTTCAACGACAGATGTCGTTAAGATGAGAATAAACGACATCTGTCGTTAGATATGAAGACACACTGCTCAGAAGAAAATACTAATTGAGTATTTGAGTCACCAAAATTCGTAAACTATATTGATTTTGAACCTAAGGTTGCGTTTTTTTGGTGTCTTACACCCGTTTCGCCATACAAATGCTATTTGATATACGCTAACGGCGATAATTTTGCACGCTTTGCTGAACGGGGATAAGTTGTATAAAAAAGTAGTAGAAAAGTATGAAAAATAACAATGCGACCAAGATCTTTTACGCAAAAATAAATAAAGAAGTTAAAGAAGAAGAGGAACGTCAAACAACGTAAATACAAGTTGTTAATTTTTTTGCAAACAATAGTTGGTGAATTTTGTTTTTGTATGTTATTGGCGTTATTGTCTTTCGTATGGATTTGTTTGGATGATAAGATGTTTATGAATAAGAATAAAACAAAATGAATAAATATTTCATAGATAGCAATGCTGCCAAGTTGATTTTACTAAGCGCCGATGCGTTTCGTTTTGGCTATACCGGTGTCCTATATAAGATACCAAAAAAAACGCAACCTAAGTTTTACAAATTTCCTAAAAATTGGTTTGGTTTTAGTATAATACGTGAAAAAAAGATGTCAAAATTGAAGGAGGTGCGGTTGTTGAGGCCTTTTTTATCCTTTTATATATTGATATCAGTTGCTTGCGTGCTTGTTTTTTTACAATTATAATGCCTGTTATGTTTAATATTGAGCATTTGATAACAAATCATAACTTGACCATCTGTAAGAATGTTTATTTATTTATTTATTTATTTATTTATTTATTTATTCATCTCTCTTCCTTTTATGGATTAGCCAATAAAGAAATTAATGTAATATTTTGGTAGCGGAATTATTCATCCCTGAAACAAATCCAGAATTTTTTCGCATATTGTAACTGAGGGTATAGAAATTGCAAACTATTTGTCAGATACGGAGTAGGATATGATGCCAATTTTAACAACTTCAGCCCAGCCGAGCGAAACTAAATAAAGATAGATCTTTGCAATCTCTTCAGATATTTTGCAAAGTTTCACACACGAAAATTGCTACACTATTAAATATTACTTTCGTTTGATTGATCTTCCACACATCTGACAATTGTTAAAATTATACCTCGACTTGGCAACATACTCGTACAGTGCCGCTCTGTTGAATAGCTTCCTTTTTAAATATTTTTCTAAGCTCGATTTGTTCCAAAATAATAATTATAACGAACCAATTGTGCTTTTATAAATCATATTTCACGTATTTGCTGCAATCCTATAACATAAATATTCTTTCATTTTAATGAATAAAAACATTAAACACAAAAAAAATGTCCGAAATTCAATTTCAGTTTTTGGTTCATTTGAATAGCCCCCCCCTTACAAAAAATTAGATTATACACGAATTATTATTATTACATATATTGTGTATTATTGTTTGCTTACATCTAATTTCAAAATAAGTATTTTAAGTAAAATTTAGTAGTGGTTGCTTCTGCCCTGGTTGAGAATACATTCATATATTCTGTTCGGTAAAGAATTATACAGTTTTTTGTGATTAAGTCCAGCGAAATACACGATCAGGCCTGTTTAATTCCATTAATGAGATCACTTTTGCTTGAATATTGCTTGCCTGATTCCTACATCTTGCGTAGTAGCCATTCCCAGACGTTTTCAATAATGTTTAAGTCTGGAGAGTAAGGTGGTCAGTTCATAACCTCAACTTTTTGGCTTTCAATCCATGATTTGACGACTCTTGCTGTACGGTTTGTCGCGTTGTCATGCTGGAATTTCCATTCCAAGTCTCCGAAAACATTTTTAACTCCAGGAAAAGCTTTTTCCAGCACGACTTTGTATGAAGTCCCATTCATTTTTGCAGAGAGAAACTGGAGCTCTATTGTGTCATAATAAGAGATCGCACCCCATACCATAACACCATCTTCCCGGCTGTGTAATCGATTGAGTAGATGTTCCTCATTTTCCACGAAGATCGTGGAGGTAGTAATTATATCCATCAGGACCCTCTAAATTAAATTTTTTTCTCATCGGAAAATATAATTCTATTCCACTCTCTACTCCACATCATAGTCGTACGACAAAAATTAAGTCGACGTTCCTTACGGAGATTGTCTAGCGGTGGTTTCTTTTCAAGTCTCAAGCGTTGCAAGTGTGCTGCTTTGAAAATAACTCCTTTTACCGTTGATGCACTTGCACTTACGTCAGCTTTTTCCTTGATTTTGGCAGCAGAGTCGTGTGAATTTGAGGCATATCCCAGAATAGCCCTCTTGTCAGCCGTCGTAATAGTACTTGTTGTTCGACCTTTCAGATTATTTCCATAGAATTCGGAGTCACGTAAATACAGTGGCTCAATAAAGTAGTCGGACAAACGTTAAAATCATATTTACTTTAATATTTTGAATAATTACATAAATGTGAAGAATGAAAATTATATTGTTTTTTTTATGTTCTGATTTGATTGAATTGCAAAAACATTTTGCTTTTTTTTTTGTCAATTTTAATAAAAATTGCTCTAAGTGTGAAATAAGACATCAACAAAGTAGTCGGACACGTGGCAACACCTGTGTTTATTGTAAAACAAACTCGGGTAACTCCCATTTTACGAAGCAGTTTGCATTTGTTGACGTCATAGAGAGCATTATAATACAAAAAAGTTAAAATAAGTTCTTTATTTATTTTTTTTTAATACAACTTGTGGAAATGTCACCACTTAAATTATACACATCTGAAGAAGCCTGAAAAATTATTGTATAGGTACAAAACTTCGAAGATGGAAAAACCGTCCAAGAGATAGGAGCTTTAGTTGGAAGGCCAAAATCAACAGTCCATGATGTAGTTAAAAGATTTAATGAATCAAAATCTGTGGGAAATAAGCCCAAATCTGGAAGACCAAAATTGTTTACTAGCTCGGACGAACGATGGATTGTCCAACAAGTTAAGAAAAATCCTAAAGTAAACGCTCTTAAAGTGACTAATGAAATTTCTCAACGTATAAATAAAGTCTGTAACCCAGAAACAGTAAGACTGGTACTGCGAAATAATGATTGTAATGGTAGTGTCGCTCGCAAGAAACCATATATTAATAATGTTAATAGAATTAAGCGAGTAAACTTTGCTGAGAAATACAAAAACATGGATATTTCTTTCTGGAATAAAGTATTATTTACGGATGGAAGTAAATATATGTAATATATTTAGATCAAGCGGACAGTCCTATGTATGGAGAAAGCCAAATGAAGAACTGAAAGAAAAAACCTGAAAGCTACCGTTAAGCATGGAGGCAGTTCGGTGCTAGTTTGGGGTTGCATGTCAGCCTCAGGCCTTGGAGAACTGTGTATAATAGATGGCATTATGGACCATGCTAAATATTTATCCATTTTGAAGCAAGACCTAGTGCGGAGTGTCGAAAAACTTGGTATAAAAGACACATGCCAGTTCTACCAGGACAACAATCCTAAACACAAATATAATTGTCCAAATGGACTCGAAACGCCTCCACAGTCTTCGGACGTTAATGTTATAGAGCATTTATTGGCTCATTTAGGAGATCAGCTAAAAAAATATACAATTTCAAACAAAAAAGATATAGAAAAAGCGTTAAAGGATGAATGGGCGAAATTTTATCTATCTGTTTGCAGAAATTTGGTAGAATCAATTCCGAGAAGATGGGAAGCAGTTACTAAAAGTAAAGGCCTTCCAACAAATTATTAAATATTATTACCAATAGTTTAAGAGCAAAATATTTGAAGTGTCCGACTACTTTTTTGGTGGGATTTTTTTTTTTTTGCATAAATGAATTTTGTTATTGTTTCTGTTTATAAATGAATTTTAAATAAATTATGTTTTTGGTTTTTTCTTTATATATTCTGTTGTTTATTATTATAAAACAAAAATCTTTTCAACTCTTTTTTAATGTTTAAAATATTTATGTCAACATTATTGTAATGTTTGTCCAACTATGTACTTTATTGAGCCACTGTATGTCGATATAACTTTTTGACTTCTATTAGTTTTTCTGGCTATTTTATGAATAGAAAGTTCACACTCCTTATAGGTTTTAATTTTGGATCTTTCCTCGATACTTAAGGATTTAGCTCGGCCTATTTTACTCAAAATCAATTGTTTTATATTTAATTATACACAATTACTGTAATTCGATATGATTTATGATGATCTGCAAAAGACTTTCACACTTCAACTGATTACTACGTGAGGGATGCTATTCAAATGGACCAAAAAAGAAGAACACATTTTTCATTCACTAAAAGAAAAGAATTAAAATAATGGGACACTTCCATGGCTTGAAATTTTTTGTAGGTGATGTATGGAAGTTGGAGAAACATATAAGTAAAAACTGAACCGTTATGTGAAGTGTCCTTTAAATAGTAGTCATTATTGTTAAATGATTAGGGGGGGTCTTTTTATTAGCATAAAATCAGAACAATACAGCGTATTATTTAATATATAACTTTAGCTGGCTTAATATGATCTTCATTTATTAATATGGAAACATTTTTGTTTGTATTTTGTCATGAAAATTCCCATTAAAATTTGCTATAATGAAACATGTTTTTGTCCTCTTTCGTAATTAACATATTATTGATGACCACGCTTTCCTTAACCTATTTCACTTAATTACTCACCAACTGATTACTACGTTTCCCGCCACCGCAATACACTTGAATATCATTTACATTCCAGGAATGTCCTATCAATGCTATACAAACATCCCACACTCCTAGCGCTCCAACAATTTACATCCCATCATCGTTGACCGTATAGTTATATAGTTATTTTCCTTAACCAGTGTCGTAATTAATAAATATTATGTTAATAACATCTTATGTATTTAAGGCATACTTTTCGGATTTATATTTCGGGGCATGCTTTTAGGGAGAGCCATTTGTATTAATGACATTTTCATGTATTCAAAAGCCGACTTAATGGATCTATCATAAATATTGGTATTTTCTATACGTGTTCTGTTGAGTTAGGGGCTTTTTTCCATTACTTCTAAAAAGAAACATGCAAACACACATACGAGTATATTCTTCGGCATATTTCTTTGGCAGTAATATCTTTTAATGAGAACACATGATATAACTTACCTGCGTCAGTAGTGGATTTTTTAATATTACACATTTATTTCTTTATATCTCTTCATAAACTTTGTGGTTCATTGTCACGTGTTAGATTGACGTCAATGGTTACACACGCCACAATGCATTGTATAAAAAGATGTCCTTAAAATAGAACATATTTCATAGAAAAAATGTTTCACCTTTAATTGTAGAAAAATTTACTGTTTTTGTTTATTTTTATTTTTTACAAGGAAACATATTTGCTATGATTAGTATTACGAGAAAAACTAAAGCTTCTTGTGAATAAACTGACTGGATTATGTCAGTGTGGTTTTACATCTGGAAAATATGCAATTTGACTGGATATTCACATTATGCAAAATCATGGCAAAGTTTTAGGATTTGCAGAACAATAAATGAATGTTGTACCGGGTGTCCGTCGGGAAGGTATACAACTTTGTTTGTTTATAGTTTTTGATTAAATGAAAGAGAATGGATCTTATATTGACAAATGTTTTATTTAATGTCGGCAATTATGTATGGAATACAATATCAGATAAATGTCCGCCTCTGTTAGCCTCATAAATGCGAGCCCATTTTTCATTACATTCTTACACATTTCAAGCGGTATATCATTAATTTAATCGCGAATATTTTGTTTGAGTTGCTCAAGCGTTTCTGGTTTGTTTGCACAAACCTTGCTTTTCAAATATCCCTACAAAAAGAAGTCCGGAGCAGTTAAATCAGGCGACCGTGGAGGTCAATCAACATCACCATTTTTATTGAAATAACTTGTAGTGGAAAGAGGTCTCGCAGTAAATCCATTGTAATCCTGGCTGTATGCGATGTGGCACCGTCTTGTTGTCAATCACATCACGATATCGCTCCCTATTTCAGTTTCAAAGAAATAAAGCCCAATGATTTCTCCTGACCAAATTGCACACCAGCCTGCCACTTTTAATGGATGCAAAGGTGCCTGATGAATAATTTGAGGGGTTTCCATGGCCCAGAACCGACTATTCTGTTTATTCACATATCCATTCAAAGGAAAATGTGCGTCGTCATTCATTATGATTTTTCCATGAAAATCGGGATTGTCGTGGGCGAGCTGTAACCTCCTATTGGCATATGAGCGGCGGCATAAATGGTCTTGTTGAAGAAGCTCTTGTGTCAACTGAATCTTAAATGGAAACAAATGCAAATCCTTGTGCAAAATTGTGACCAAAGTTGTTCTTTGAAGACCAAGCTCCTGAGCACGGCGTCGAATTGAGGTCTGCGAAGAGTTTGATAGTTCTTGCTATAAACAGGGTATATAAACTATTGAATATCGGTGGAAAAGGTGTATCGAGCTAAAAGGAGATTATGTTAAAATATAAAGAAATATTTCTTAATTTTTTTGTGTCTTTTTTGTTAGGTCGGCTATTTTTGGGACCGCCCTCGTGCGCCGCTTATTGAGCATTTCGATCCCCATGCACATCGTGGGCTCGCTAATGCAATTACTGTATTTTGATATGTTTAATCTTATCGGCGTCGGTATGCAGCTCATAATTTATATGATGCCAATGCTCTGCATTAATAATTACGAGTCCAATTATTTTACGGACTAGTTTTTTCTGAAGTGTTTTGTGTCACGAATTCATCCGCTTGTGTCACAACTCTCTTAATGTAAATGAAGTACTCTATCGACGAATTTAATATTTGTATAGATTTAAACATTACTATTTGTAGAAACTTATCTCATCGTTTTTATCTCCTTTCCTTTCAGTGTAAAACAATAATCGTTTTCATATCACAGATTTGTGTACAAAACGAATAGCAATAGAGTAAATAAAAAGTGGTTGAATTTAGTGGAAAGTTGTAATAACATTAATAATAATTTTACTACTAAAATCGTGTTTCTGTAAAGAACATAAAAAGTTTCCTCTCCAAAACCAATTAGGAAACAGAACACGCATGTCAGAACTCTGGAAAAGTATTAGCGATTTATATAGTTTTAAGTAGTCTATAATTGAATATCCTTAGCTATTTCATATGTTAATAAATCTCTCCTAAATGTGTGCTATTCATAACGAAGTGATGAAGACTCGTAGACAACACAAGTTTTGTGTAAATGTCAAGTTTAGTTTAAAGGACGTGCCTATATTAAGAAGATTATATGCAAAATTTGGACAACCTTGCGTAGACTACATAAATAATTATAACTTTTCTTAATGACTGCCTTTGAAATGAAGCTATTCAGCCCAGATGTAGGCAACAATTTCTTGTTCATTATTTACATTAGGTTAATACGAGCATTAATTGTTGCTTAAAGCCAAATTTGTCCTTAGTGATTATGACAAAACCAAAAAAAATGTTTTAAAATTTTCCACCTACAGTTGACCATGATGAATATAATATTATGAATATGAATATAATATACATATGATGTGATTGCATTTATTGCCCACGCAATTAATTTACATTTATTTAAACACCTTGAAACTGTAGTAATTTAACCTTTGTATTCCATGTCCAGTAACTCGTAGTACTTGCATTTCCATCCCTATTTAATCACTAACTTCATGACTGAAGTCGTAATGTATAAATTCCATGAATGAATGAACACAATCTTAAGGCAAAATCAACATTACCAAAGCAAATAGCCTTAAGGTATGCTACGGCCTTTAAAAACCACAGAAGTGTATGATTTTTGTATAAGATGTAGTGTAACTGTAGGCTGGGACTGTTTTCGAAAGCAAACATTTTAATAAAGAAATGTCAAAAACGAAAAAAAATTATAAGAATGTGTTTGGAAATTAAACGCTATACTTCATTTGACCTTTACTTACGTTTCGTATAGTTTGCATTTTGGATAAGCGGTTTGTGGAGCATTAATTATACAATTTGGGAAATATTAATTAATATTGTATAATGTGTCTGGAATTAGCAATTAAATTGCATATGCGGTGGAATTACAATGGATTTCTAAGAAGGACGAAATGGAATTTGACATAATAATACTAAGAATAATGCAAAATACATTTTCCATCCATCAACGGTCTGTGTTGACTTCTTAGCATTATTAACAGTCCTGAATTGTCAACAAATATAACTGAGAGCAGTTCGAGATTAATGTCAAATAATCACTTAATATCATCATTGCTTTTACAGCTCTTTAGGCGTAGCTAAAGGGCAATTCGTAAACACAACAAAGAGTATTACGTTAAAAGCAAATCCTTATGGTACTACGTTTTGAAATAATTTTCATCACATCCCAGTAAGATTGTGATGCCGTTTCCAATATGGTATTTTATTCCGTTTGAAAATCAAATTAAAACAACTTTAACGTTTTGTTAGCTTAAAATTTTTCAATGGATGTGAAAATGACAGCCAAATTCAGCTGTAACCATGTTTAAGTTATCAGAAGTTTTTAAAATCATCATTCAATTGAAAAAATGATAGCAGCTAAGGTAACATATTAAAGTCAACTTTAGCATTTTATTTTCCCAAATAATAGCCGAGGATTTAAAAGAAGCCATACGACTCTTCAAGAACCTTAAATAAAAATTAAATAAAAAATAAAAATAAAAATTAAATAGAAATAAATCGATTCATCCTTGCAATACTTTCTAATTCTTGGCAAAATTTGGAGAAATTCACCCGATATGCATCATTTGAGAATAGAAGTGGAATGCGGTACCCTTCAGGTATCTCCCACCCGACTGATTTATCAAAATGTTATATTTCCTCCGAAATTTGTAATTGTAATTTGTAATACATCTAGAATTTTGTCTTAACATGCGTTGTAAAGTTTGCCCTATAACCACACCCATTTGTAATACTTGACAAAATTTGGCAAAATCGACCGGAACCATTTCGATTCTAGCACCTCCCATACAAATTACCTAATTTGGCATACTACTAAGGAAAAACTTTCACTCATAAACAATGATCGACTTTCCTTAAAAATTCCCCTCTATACAATGTCATAAATATCCAGGCGTTGTAAAATGACATAATTTTCTTATGTCCTTTGCAATTTAAACCCATTTCCGTTCTAACTCTTTTAAATATGTTACATACATTAAGGATGTAATTGAGTTTCGAACTCGTAACATATCCCGAAGGTTGCAGTAAATTTATTTTGGTTTTGTAAACATTTGCCATTTCATATTTATTCCACCTAAAATTATAATAACATAAATCCTCAACATTTAAATTAAAATTCTTCTTTATTGTTACATGCCTCTCTCTACCTTATGAAACTGCTTGCAACATACATATGTATGTATGTATAAATCATTAGAAATTTTATTATTGCACTTACTTTCAAAAGCATACAGCATACTTTTAGGTCATAGATTTGTTCTATAACTAGTTTACATAATAATTTCCTACTAAATGCTTCTCCTTATTTGCTTTAGTAAGAAAAATGAAAATAAATTTGTATTCATTTCCTAAAGCCACATTGACAACGATGTGCCCAATGATGGGCTGGCAGTTTCTGTGTTGACTCACGTGTCATTCACTCAGGTTAGTGCAAATAGTTGTGGCATATACGTAGGCGTTGTAGAGAGTTTTGAAAATAGGAAGGGCGCCTAAGGCTTTTGCATATCATCGATTTGGTGTGAGAAAAGTGAAGATTTAGTGTGAAGTCGTTATCAACTTGTGGGAAAACACAGAGGAAAAAGGAATTTTGTGAAAATTGTTTGCATACATACATGGCCGAAAAAATAAGTACACCGGCTTATTTTTGCTTCATGCTTAATTTTAATTACTTTAACGGAAAGTAAACATGGCAATTATTTAAAACTAAATTAATTAATTAATTTTTAAAATTAATTAGATTTTTATTTAAATAACTTTTATATGGTAATGCCTTTAAAAGTAAAAACAAAACTGGGGCTTCTTCGTTGTTTTCATTGTTAGTTTTGTTCAGGTGTGATTTCAGTACATGGTCAAAATAATAAATGTTGGGTGGCGCATACGGAACTTTAATATTTGATCAGTGAATACATTTTTTGTTTGTCTTTTTTTTGACTCTTTACAGAATTAACTAAATAATACTTGGGAAATTTATGATAGAAAGGCTCAGCACAGAACAAAGAACCAAAGTTGTTCAATTTTACTTTGAATGTCAGCATTCGATTATTCAGATCATATTGAAATTTCTTTCATGTTCGAAATGCTCCTCGCGCTCCAACAATTTACCGATTGGTTCAACGTTTTGGGCAACAAGAGGCTGTCTGTGATCTTCCGCATGCTGGAAGACCTCGTGCAGTTCGAAATAAAGTGACCATTGCTCGAGTGCAAGCAGGTATTGAAGAAAACCCAGAAACTTCCACCAGGCGACGTTTTCAGCAGTTAGAGATGTCTAGGCGGTCTTTGCAAAGAATTTTACATATGTTATATCTTTTCCCATAGAAGATACAATTGGTTCACGAGTTCAAACCTAATGATGCACAAGAACGCATTCAATATAGTCGCCGTTAACGTTACTTATGCGCCACCCTTTACATTGCTCAATTTTTTAGTATGGTCGCAGTCTGCTGTAGTCTTTTTGGAAAGGCTAGTTATTTTACTGTTGTTTATCTTTATTCATAGCAAAATATTTTGTTAAAAAAAAAATCAGCCATGGTTCGAAAAAGTCATTTGTTCTTTTCCGGAGAGGAGAGAAAAATTGTTTTAAGACTAAGCATTTTTTACAAAATGCTTTAAAGCCTAAAAAGCCTGTCGAAACTCGCGGAAGACCCAAAAAAAACTTCAAAAACAACAGATATCCGTATTGTAACACTTGCGAAGAAGGACCCATTTGTGTGTTTAAGAGCGATTTCAGCAGAAATTGGAAATGTAATTTCATCGCAAACGGTTCGTCGTAGACTAAAAGAAATACATTTATCAGGACGGACGGATAGCCAGAAGAGTCGGTTTGCTTAGACAAAAAAATTTAAAGACTAGATTGGTGTTTGCAAGAAGTCATTCCAATTGGTCCGGAGGAGACGGTGAAAAATAATGGTGAAACATTTTGTGGAGCGATGAAACAAAAATTAATGTATTTGGAAACGACTGTGCCCAGAATGTTCGACGCCCTAAGGATAAGGAATTCCATGTTCACTTTACAAAGAAGACGCTCAAGCACGAGGGCGGCAGTCTGGGACTCTTTCTCGTGATATGGTGTCGGTCGGATACATCGAATAACCGACACTATGACCAGATTCCACTACAAAGATATCTTGGAAAATACTATGCTGTGCTGAACTACGCTGTGCAAAGTATGCCTCTTAGATGGGCAATCCAGCAGGATAACGATCCGAGGCATACTTCTAAGTTGGTAAAGGAGTGGTTCCAAGATAATAATGTTGCCCATCTTGACTGGCCAAGTCAATCTCCGGACTTAAATCCAATCGAAAATCTTTGGGGAGAGTTGAAACAATAAAATTGGAAGGAAGGTTCTTAAAAATAAGGGTCAGTTATGGAATTTTGTTCAAAAAACTTGGTATAAAATACCAGCAGAAACCTGCAGGAAGCTTATAGCTAGCATGCCAAAAAGAGTCAACAAAATAATTGAAAATAAAGATGGATATACCGGCTTTTAACGAAACTCAGCCAATTTTGCAGAAAAAACTCGATTTTTTTAAGCACTAAAACAATAACATAAAAACAAAAATTAAATTCAGTATTTTTCAAAAAGTAAGAAATTAATCAAAAAACATTGAACAAAATAATAAGTACATTTAGTTAAAGTAAGCATATTTTGCTTTTGTTTTTATGTTATTGTTTTAGTACTTATTTTATTTTGAATGTTATAACAAACGAAATTAGTATTTATTTGTTCTTTTGACTTAAATAAATTTTCATCTACGAGCCTTTCAAAAAAGAAATATAGACTGTACTTATTATTTTGACCATATGTGTAGTTATTGTTGATTGCACGTGCGACGAAAACTCTACAAAAAAAAAGTTTTAGAAATATAATGCAAATCTCTATATAGATTTATACATATCTATATATGTAGATATACATATATGAATGGGTGTTATTTATATCTTTTAAAGACGGATTTTTGGGACATGATTACTAATTTTGAATTTATTAAAGTATGTACGTAGGCAGAATACCATGAAGTCCCAATCAGTTTCGTTTTTCATTATTGCAATTTTTTAAAATCTCTAAACCGTCCTCTTTCGTGTTTACTTTAATGAGTCATAAATTCGTGATAGTTTTGCATTACAAAAAATATACAGGGTTGCCCATATTCGACGGACCCATGTTTTTTAAAAAAAATCAAAGAAAAATATAAAAATTTGGCGGTTGGCAATCTTATTCATTTAATTTGTTCCAAGTAGATTTGTTTACATCAATTTTTGAGTATGATATCTCTCAAATGGCCGCCTCTGGCGTTGATGGCGTATTGTGCCCTTTTTGCAGCATTTTCCATCGTTTTCGCCAACATTTCGGCCGGAATAGCGGCTATTTCTTCACGAATGTTGTCCTTGAGCTCTTCTACGGTCCTTGGCTTGTTAACGTAAACCTTTGACTTCAAATGTCCCCACAAGAAGTAGTCAGCGGGCGTCAAATCGGGCGAACGCGGTGGTCAGTCCAAATCACCACTTTTCGACATCAAACGGCCCGGAAACAAATTCTTCAGAAAATCGATTGTTATGCGACTTGTGTGCGGTGGAGCGCCGTCTTGTTGAAACCAGAACTGCCTCATACGCTTTCAACGAACAATTGGCATCACAAAATTGGTCATCATGTCGCGATAACGCTCCTGGTTGATGGTAACAGCATGGCCATTCTCGTTTTGGAAGAAAAACGGCCCAATGACCGTTTTCGCACTAACGCCGCACCAAACTGTGACTTTTTCGTCATGAAGAAGCAATTCTTGAATCTCCTGAGGATTTTCAGTGGCGTAAATACGGCAATTTTGCCTATTTACGGTCCCATTCAATGTGAAATGGGCTTCATCGGACATGATAATTTTGTTCCAAAATTGCTCGTCATCATCGGCCATTTCGATGACTCGTTGGGCCCATTCCAATCGACGAGGCTTGTCCGCAGGCAACAATCTTTGCGTCAATTGAATTTTGTACGGGAACAAATGCAAATCAACGCGAATAATCCGTTGTAAAGTGGACCGAGCCATGCCCAACTGCTGAGAACGGCGTTTTTGGGATGTTCTTGGGGACCTCTCAACACTGGCTCGTACGACAGCGATATTCTCGGCCGATCGCCTTGGTCGACTTTTATTTGGCCTCTTCGGATTAGAAAAAGCCTCACCAGTCGAAAATTTTTCGTATAAACGCTTAATGGTGTTCTTAGAAGGCGCACTTCTCACATTTTTTAATATTTTAAAAGTATTTATTTAAAAGTATTGTTCCATGGTAAAAATCTGCTTGGACTGACGCTTCAAACGGGGTATGTCATTAAGCGATCTGACATCTCTGTCAAAAGTTATGGCGTTGCCAGATGGGTCCGTCGAATATGGGCAACCCTGTAGAATTCATACAAAACGCCAACAACACTTTCCATGCACTCTAGATATTTTGTCAATATGGAGCTTAGGGCACAGAGTGAGCCGACAGCCTTCAAAGGATTTATGTGTTTGCTTCGTAATCTCTTTAGAAGCAACACTCTGCTCTTAAGGATATGGATTATAAATGATTTAAGATCTGCCAAGAATTCTGTTGAAAAAAAAAACACATTGAAAATATAGGTTATTTCTATCACATATACCTAGTCCTGCCACATGTTCTGTTACACAATTTCCAGCGCTTATCGTTCAAAACTTCTTGCGGGATTAGAACCGTTAACTTTTTTTTCAGAACACATGCACTGATTAGTGAAGAATACTAGTCAGTTTGGTTTCAGTTTGCAATCTATTAACATGAAGTGGGGCGTTAAAGAGAATCGAGTCGGCGTAATAGCGTTGCATAAGTGCGGAAAGAGTGCTGGCCAAATTTTCGAGTTGCTAAAACCACTCGGAACATCAAGAATGTTCGTTTATCGCGCTATTGCTCGCTTCGGCGAATTGTCTGGAGTAGAAGACAGGCCAAAAAGTGGTCGCCCGCGCGTTGCCCGTACGAGTGCGGTAGTAAAGGCAGTGCATGAAAGAATTCGGAGAAATCTCCTTAAAAAGCAGAAAATCATGTCCAAGGAATTGGATATATCAACCAGATCCATGCCTAGGCTGATTCGGGATGATCTGCATATGAAAGCCTATCGTCGGTCCAAGGGGCATCTTCTAACTCCTCAGCTAAAAAAAAATTAGGCTGGAAAGATGCAAGCGACTTTTGCAGTGGCACGCGGACAATGGCCATGAAAACATTCTGTTGATGAGAAAATTTTTACCGTGGAAGAAGTTTTCAACAAACAAAATGACAAGATTTATGCCACTCCATCTAAGAAAGCGAAAAAAAGTTGTTTCAAGGGTTCAACGTGGCCATCATCCCTCTTGACCAATGGTTTGATGATGGGGTCTCCCACCATGGTGTCACATCCCTCCATTTCTGTGAAAAGGGCGTAAAAACTGGTGCAAAGGTTTACCAAAAAGATGTGTTAGAGGGTGTATGTATAATACATGTTAGGATCTAAGATCAAATTGTTGTAGATTAGCGTATTTTGATAATATTCCCAAAGACGGTCACAAACTGCTGTCTATATTTTGAATATTTATAAACAAAAGATGGCAAATTGTTAAAATTCTGCTACTTGTGGTTCTTTTGTGGGCACATAACTACCATTTTTTGGTTAGTGCTTTTGGAAATCTTGCCGGTGACATAAATTACTGCGATTTCGTAAAAGATTGTCACACCTATAACGATACCTATAATGCATTTATGTTAAAAAAGATTGTATTCCTACATTCATTTTACGGCACTTATGACATATATTTGTTGAAAGGTGTATTTTGCAGTATTTACGAGAAAATTAAAGAACAAATTTGTAGGAGCCGTTTACTCCAATCATTTTGCCATAAACAGAGCAATATTCAAAACATCTAACATATATCAAATCTCGTTTATCTGTTTGATTCGAAAATATATATATATATATAAAGGGTGATTTTTTAAACGTAGTTTTTTTAAAAAATCGAATAAAACACTCAAATTTGCATCATATATTAAAATTTTTTATTGGAATCGATAAATTGGTCTTTGCCATTTAACTTTTAAAGATAATTTCATGTAAATGTTGTCCCCGGCTCCGTCTTAAGATGTGCATTCGGAAGGTCCAATTTTTCGTTACTTTTTCCAGCATTTCGGCTTGTATTTCACGATTAACGCGTATTATGTTATCCTGTAAGGCTTCAATAGTGTTCGGCTTGTCCACATAGACTAACGACTTGACATAACCCCACAAGAAATAATCAAGAGGCGTTAAATCGCAAGAGCTTGGGGGCCAACTCGAGAGATAAGCTGCTCACCAAATTCATCCCTCAACATATCCATTGTTTCACTAGCAGTGTGGCATGTTGCACCGTCCTGATGAAACCACATGTCAACTAAGTTGAACTCCGCCAATTGGGGCAAAATAAAGTCGCGTATCATGGCTCGATATCGCTCGCCTTTGACGGTAACGTTTCTTTCACGATCGTCTTTGAAAAAAAAATGGACCGATGATGCAACCAGCCCATAAACCACGCCAGACTGTCATTTTTTCGGGATGCATCGGTAATTCATGTATAGCATGTGGCTGTTCATCACTCCGAATGCGACAGTTTTGCTTGTTTACGTATCCGTTGAGCAAGAAATGAGCCTCATCGCTGAACACAATTTTTCAATAAAACAGCGGATTTTCATTGAGCTTTTGTAAGGTCCCTTCACCAAAAATTAGACGTTGTGGTGGGTCATTCGGTGTCAATTCCTGCGTGAGTTGAATTTTATAGGCTTTCAAACCCAAATCGCCGTGTAAAATTTTCCTTGTGGTTGAGTACCAAATGCCCAATCGCTGAGAACGGCGACGAACAGACATTTCACGATCGTCATTAACACTGGTCGCTACGGCTGCAATATTTTCTTCGGTACGCACTCAACGCATGCGAGTCGATGGTTTTATGGTGCAGAATTTGGAGATAACAGCGAATTGTTGATTCCTGCTGGTCGACTATGACGACCATAAAATGGTCGTATCAAACGATGCACATTTGTCACAGGGCACGAATTTTGATAATAAATTTCAAGGATATGCAATCGTGGCTCGTTTGTTAGTCTTTCCATGATGAAATGGCAGACTGTACTGTACACTTTTCACTTTGACAGATGACGTTTGGACACCATTACCAACCACTGCGGTCAACCTGAAAAACTTAAATCTTAAAAAATTACCCTATATATTGAATAAGCTTTGAAAATAATGAATGAATGTTTCGTTAAAGTAGTATGAAGAGTGTGTCCTGATACTAAGATGCATTGTGGTTTGGCCTATAAACAAAATCTGCGGTGTTCTTCGATATCACGGGCATGTGCTTCTATAATAATTTGGTTTAATTAAGACTCTAAGAAAAAAAATCTTAGTTGGTTGTAAAATATTATGTAGAAAAAATACAAGAAAATTTTTTATAATTTTAAGAATTTTTCTTTTTATATTCGCTTTAAAAATCTAATACAAACTGACTAAAGAAATTCTCCTTTTTCTTTTCTTTGTAGGTAAGTCAGTCAAAGACTTTAAACTTTTAAGGAAATATTTGCACCCTGTGAATTATCAGAATACCTGTGATCGTAAATATTTTATCCAATTACTCATTCATATTTACATACATATTAATTAATAATTACTATTAATTAATTACTATTAATTAATTAATTACTATATAGAGTTATATTTTGCTATTCTCATTTATATTTACTATTCAGATGTGTTTTTGCCGAATTTTATACACTTTTTTATTAAACGACATCCTTATTATAATAGATTGCGTCTATACAACGCACTAAGCTGATTTAATCAATTTTCAACCGTGATGTTCAAATAGATAACGGCCAACACTCATTTCACGTTTATGCTGCGTATGTTGCACTTTTTCCATTCAGTTTGATGCATCTGAGTTATTCGAATTCTCGAAATTTCACAACTTACATTCAAATGTTCATGTTGAAGTGGTCGAGTATTGTGTTGTTTGAATGAAATAGCAAAGAATAGGCAGGACAATCGTTTCAAAATCCACAAATTTGTGTTAAAGATTGAGATGATATTCCGATTTTCTAAAAATGGATGCAAATAACACCATTCTTGGGCGTATTATATCGTTCAAGAAGGGGAAGCAATACATACAAGGTTATTTGCTTAATTTCTAGGTTAATATTAATTAGTTTATTTGTAGAAAATTAATTTAATTTCATTTGTAAAACGTAATAATTTGGTTTTGTTCCCTTTTATCGCCAATTCACTTTCGCTGACTCCTTCTCAACGTTTGAGCAGACTGCAGTAGCATTAGGAAATGTTCGACAATGATATAATAGATCTGATGATACATTTCATGGCAGCAAAATAGAGCAACCTATGCCAGTTATTAAAGATAATCCCACTGAAGGTCTCATTATGCAAAAATGTGCAAGAATATAGCTTGAATTACTTTTTGTACTATTGAAATTCAGTTTAATAATCGAAAATGAGGATTTTTATGAGACTTTTCAGTATTATGCGAGATATTCCAAATGTAAAGACTAACAGTAAATAACCAATCATATTGTTTAAAAAAGATTTCAGCATTTCTTGCAACATACTCGAGATGGCCATACATTTGACAAGTGTAGAACTAATTCCCCTATGTTCCAATCGCATTTTTGTGCAAATGAGATAAAGCGCGATAATTTCAGTTAACGAAGAATGTAAAAATACCTAAATTGACGTGTCTGTAAACTCAACCATTTCATGCAATCTCCGCCGTTTTACAAAATTTCCAGACCTATCTTTTGGAGATAACTACAAAAGAATCGAAACTCACAATAATACTGAAATGAAAAAGATTTTACATATTTATTCATTTAGAATATTAGTAAATATTTTTCTTTTATGACAACACATGTAAATATGTTATTTTCTTAAATATCCAACCGATTTTGAGAAATTTTGTTTCATTTTTCAAAAAGAACACAACAACGGCAGGGACAAAGAAAGAATGTAGTTTTTGTTACAATATTTAGTTTCCAAAAAAATATTATTTTTAAGAAGATAAAGTTATACACTCGTATAACAAGTGCACAGGTACAAGTTGCAATAGCGGTATACATTTTACTGTGTCGAAGCTTATACGAGGACTTGCCCAAAACTAGCCGACCTAGAAAGGACGAAAGAAAACACAAACATTTTCTTTATTTTTCAACATAACCTCCTTTTAGCTCGATACACTTTTTCCAGCGATATTCAATAGCTTCTTCTATACCCTGTTTATAGTAAGAAATGTTAAACTTCTTAAAATAGTCATCAACCGTAGACTCCACCTCCTCATTGTTGGCAAATCTTTTACCGCCGAGCGGTTTTTTCAAATTTGGAAATAGAAAATAGTTCGAGTGAACTAAATCTGTAATCTAAATTAATTCATTAATTTTAGCCAGAATTTCATTTTGCTGTGTGAACTACAGCATTCTTCTGATGAAACAACACTTGTTGTTTTTTGTTGTTTTTTCCATAATTTCATCACTAAATGCTGCAATAAATTAGCATAATATTCGCCGTTTTTCCTTTCTAAAGATAATCAATAAAAATATTCCTATGCGCATCAAAAAAAAAAAAAAAACAGATTCCCTGAACCTCTTGAGTGCAGATGGAACCGTCTTCAAATTCTTTGGACACGATTCTTCCATTCCCGTCCACTGCTTTGACTATTGATTTGTCTCAGGTGTGAATTGACGGATCCATGTCTCATCCATAGTTATAAATCGACGCACAAATTCGGCTTTATTGCGATGAAACATCGCTAAACACTACTGAAAGCAAGCGCGGCACCCATCTTGCCCACAGCTTTCTCATCTATAAATATCATTAATTAAAAAAGCTATCATTTTAGTTAGCTCCCGCACCTTCAGCCGACAATCATTTAATCCCACTTTGTGGATTTTCTTAGCCACTACTACTGTGGTGTTCGTATTGGCAGCTCGTACGGCCTCGTTTAAAATGTGATGCTCAATATTTTACAGTCTTAAAAGAAGGAACAGACTCCCCCAGAGTAGAATCTAATTTGGTTTTAATATAGGTTGGACTGAGATCTTTAAAATGGAAATATTGAATTACATAAAGGTGAATAATTTTTTTCCATGTTTACAAATTCACTGAAGATCGTTTACTTTTGATGGCTCAAATAAAAATACTAAACAACGTGAAACTTAAATCACATGTCTTATAATGTTGCCACTTTTCACCAAAATATTGTTTTTTAAACTACTAGCACCATTTATACGTCAGGTCGTCTAGTTTTGGAACCGCCCTCATTGACAATTCTTTTTTTTTTTTTGACACTCCAAAAACGACAAAACGACCGTGGCGCGATGATTAGTACATGCGACTATTGTTTGCATCATCGCAGGTTCAACCCCCGTAAACAGCCATCTATCTACCTTTATTTGAGCGGCTGTCACCTCAACGCGTGTGATGAATTCTTCGATTAGTCGAATAACCGGCAAGTCCAGTAAAACCTTCTCAAGGTGAGACGTTCGG
The DNA here is from genome assembly GCA_019455685.1 of Philornis downsi. Lineage (NCBI taxonomy): Eukaryota > Metazoa > Arthropoda > Insecta > Diptera > Muscidae > Philornis > Philornis downsi. Next base: position 1,230,043 of record JAHXMU010000636.1, read on the forward strand.
TATCGTTAAGGGAGACTAAAAATAGGTTATGAATGTGAATGTGAAGAATATTGAATGTAAGAAGCTATCCCATCTCCCATTCATGGGATGCAAGGAAATTAGTTTAGATCAAGCGGTTCGACCTCTATCGAGCTTTTAAGAGACAAGCGAACAGAGAGTACGTACATGCTTAGAAGACCATCGGTTTTTAGGACGATTAGTAAATTTTTTGGTTGTTGAAAATGAATTAATTACATGAGTCGCAAAATGAAAGAAGAATATTTTGTGGCTCTGCAACCGTTTATATATTTTATAATCAAAATTCGTGATATTCTTCTGTCAGTCTTTGAATAATATTCTTGAATTCTAAGGTCCTAGCATTAGTCACCCCTCTCTTTACGCTACGTTTATAAATACGAATCTAAAACCACTCCCTCTAATTAATTTTTTCAACAATTCTCAACCGTTATTGATAATCAAGAAAAACGTTCCTCAAATTAAACGAATTCAGAAAAAATCATGGGTATTATTCCATTTAGCTTGTGCCCCAAGAAACGTGCTCACTATATCCTCCTAAAGTACACAAAATATACATGTTGCAATTGTCGGTATATTTTAGACAGAGGAAAACGTTGTCACCAACAGCAGCAACAACATTATAAGTAAACGTACAGTAAACCAATGAACTCTGCACTTCAGCTTAATAAGACCAATAATGATGGCAGCAACATTTGCCGGATGTTCATCCTTTTTTTTCTAAATTGCATAAATTGTATTTGCCATAACAAAATCATCATCACCGACAACGGCATCATCATCATTCTTATTACCGTAAATGTAAACACAAACACGAACTTGGATGTTGCTTGCAATGTCGTTGCCTACCAATGAGGCAGTCGGTTGTGTCACCAGCTTAGCATACTTTTAGGAGCTTAGGGCAAAATGTCTCCTCTCCTACTATTGCAACAAAATTGATTACATCGAGTCAACGTCCATCCAAACTGCATTGGTGAAACAATTGAATACCTGTTCGTTGGGCTGGTACTGATGTGTCATTCTATTTGGTCTTTGGTTAAAATTGTTTATAAATCTATTTATATTTTCAAATTAGATCATGCATATTACATTTGCTGCAATGTAATTTCCTTAGATAATTGAATTATCATGTTCTGTGAAAATGTTATTTTTCCTGGCAAACGTAAAGTAATTTTAGTGTCACCCGCCTCAATTTTGCAAAATTAACAAAATGTTTATGTTAATTATATAGAGGCTCGAATGGACATTTTCATGGTAAAACGATAATAGAATTTAAATCAAATTAAATGAATTGAAATGTTCAAAGTGGAAGAATTGCAATGGAAGGAATATATATGAATTATAATTTATCAATGGGGATGCCCAGGTTTTGACTGATACTTGACGCGAAAAACAGAAATTTTTGGTGTATTTTTAAAAGTACTGGCAACAGTAAAACGAAACGAAAGAAATATACGATGTCGGTCCAAAAACTAACCGACCTAACAAAGAAGATACGAAAAATTTCAAAAAAATGTTCTTTTTTTTTAACACAATCTGCTTTTCGCTCGATACAATTTTTCCAGTTTTCCCAGGGTTTTCCCTTCTCTAAGATAATTAATAAAAATAATCCCATGTGCATTCCAAAAAACAGATGCCCTGAACTTCTTGCGTGCAAATGAAACCCTCTTCACCTTCTTTGGACACGATTATCCCATTCCCGTCCACTGCTTTGACTGTTCCTTTTCCTCAGATGTGAAGTGGTGGACCCATGTCTCATCCATGGCTACAAATCGAAGCAAAAATTCGGTTTTATTGCGATAAAATATCGCCAAATACTCTACTGAAACATCTTCACGAAGCTGTTTTTGCTGTTTCTGCTCTATTGAAAGCAAGCGCGGCACCCATCTTGTGCACAGCTTTCTTACCCTCAAATATTTGGTCAGTATACAATGTGTAGCATTTTTTGAAATGCCTATAATTTCAGTTATCTCACGCACCTTCAGTTGACGATCATCCAATACCATTTTGTGGATTTTCTTAACAGTGTCTGGCATGGTCTCCTCCATTGGTCGACCACTACGGTGTTCGTCTTGGCTGCTCGTACGACCTCGTTTGAACTCTGCTACCCAAACGAAGTCATAAACGAAGGACCAGGCTTCCCTAGAGTAAAATCTACATCGGCTTTAATATTGGTTGGACTGAAACTTTTCAAATGGAAATATTGAATTACATAACGGTGACTAATTCTTTCCTTGTTTACAAATTCACTGAGATCGTTTACAAATACTAAACAATATGGCGTCTTGAAACTGAAAACATATGTTTTATAAGGTTGCCACTTTTGCCAAAATAATGTTTTTTTTTTCAAACTACTGGCACCAAATTGACTAAAATTGGAATCGCCCTCGTATTTGTATTATAATTTTGGTATGATGGGATAAGAAGTTCCTTAGCAACAGGTGAGCAGGCATTAGTTGCTGCTTGACGCAAATCCTGTCAAGGAAACACGAAACGTGAGTCTGTGAGAAGATACTTAAAGGATATTTACGTTGTATTTTTAAAAATACTAGCAACACATCTGTGGCGACTACAATATTCTGTAATAATCGTAGATCATAAGCCTCTTACATTCGTGTTTCAACCGGAAACCGATAAAGCGTTTTCACGGAAAACACGCTAGCTGGTCTTCGTACCACAGCTTACAACAGATATACAACATATTGCAGGATCTGATAATGTAGTTGCAGACTTTCTTTCCCAAGGTATTGCACTACTGCAATTGATTTACATAATATGGAGCGCTTGCAATCAAGTAATAAAGAATTGAATAATATTCTAACTACAAAATGCATTTATCAAACATCATACATCAACCGTCAGACAT
>JAHXMU010000636.1:1233323-1260877 GCA_019455685.1 Philornis downsi
AACAAAATAATTGAAAACAAAAGTGGATATTGCGGCTTTTGACGAAACTCAGCCAATTTATCAGAAAAAACTTGATTTTTTTACTTTTTTGCTTATTTTAACTAAATGTACTTATTATTTTGTCCAATGTTTTTTGATTAATTTCTTACTTTTTGAAAAATACTGAATTTAATTTTTGTGTTTTTTTATTGTTTTAGTATTTATTGTATTTTTAATGTTATAACAAAAAAAAGTTAGTATTTGTTTTATCTTTTAATTTAAAAAAATTTTCGTCTACGAGCCTTTAAAAAGGAAATATAGGGTATACTTATTATTTTGACCATATGTGCAAGTCCAAGTAATAAATTAATAAACGATAAGGATATTTACGATTACTGTTGTTTAGATTATGCAAACTTTTTGATTATCGTATATAGCAGACAATTGTTTATACCAGAGTTTGAAGAATTTGAAGAGTTGCTCAGTCCAATTGAATTTGTTTTTTTTTATCAAATTCCATCAACCATTTCATGTACGAGTATTTCATTGTTATTCTTTCTAAACACAAATTGTTGTGGTTCTAAGTAAATTCAATTAAATTAATTATAAATATTATATTAGTTTGAAAACAAATATATTTTCAAACAATTACTGGTTTTTAAATATATAATACATATGTATATGCTTAGAGGCAATTGCAAACAAATTCTCCGGACTTTTGTTTTTATACGTACATAAATGCAATGAACTCTTAAACAGAACTTTTCGAAAATCCTACAGAAATTTCGCATGACCATCCAACCCCCTCACTCACCACGTGCTTAGAAGCAAGAAGTGATAGACGTTTCGAATATAGTTTAATTGAACCATTTAAAGTTGTAATTGAATATTTATGGTTTTCGTAATAAAATGAAATTGATATTCAATTGTAATTGTTTGTGTTTCTCACATATTAATAATACATATTTTATAGACGTTTTACAAACAACATAATTTGAATGTATTTTTGATTTCAATTAAAAGTTTTACTAATATTTTTTGTAAAGATTATTAGCAATTGGTGAATTTAAATCGGAGGATAAAGCTTAAGTTATGAAAAAGGCAAAGCTAAATTCCTATGATAGTGTATAGAAAAATTCACAACAAATTAGCTGTTAGGTGAAGTAGACATTGCCAATATCTAACATGTTTTTTCAGTATTGGGTTTAACAATCAATTCAGTAATCAGCCACAAGGATGACACGTAACTAAATCGACACTGTTGATACATCATCAGTTGTAAAGTCGTAGTTTTGTTTTTTTTTTTTTAATCGAATACAACGCTCAAATTTCCATCATATATTTAAATTTTTTATTGGAATCGATAAATTGGTCTTTGCCATTTAATTTTTAAAGATAATTTCATGTAAATGCTGTTCGCAGCTCCGTCTCAAAATGTCCATTCGAAAAGTCCAATTTTTCGTCACTTTTTCCAGCATTTCGGCCTGTATTTCACGACTAACGCATGTCATGTTATCCTGTAAGGCTTCAATAGTGTTCGGCTTGTCCACATAGACTAACGAATTGACATCACCCCACAAAAAATAATCGTGAGACAATCGCAAGAGATCCAAATCGAGAGATAAGCTGTTCACCAAATTCATCCCTCAACATATCCATTGTTTCACGACCAGTGTGGCATGTTGCACCGTCCTGATGAAACCACATGTCAACCAAGTTCAACTCAGCCAATTGGGGCAAAAAAAAAAAAATCGCGTATCATGGCTCGATATCGTTCGCCGTTGACGGTAGCGTTTCTTCCACGGTCGTCTTCGAAGAAAAATGAATCGATGATACCACCAGCCCATAAACCACGCCGGACTGTCATTTTTTCGGGATGCATCGGTAATTCATGTATGGCATGTGGCCGTTCATCACTCCAGATGCGTCAGTTTTGCTTGTTTACATATCCGTTCAGCAAGGAGGAATGAGCCTCATCGCTGAACACAATTTTTCGATAAAACAGCGGATTTTTATTGAGCTTTTGTAAGGCCCCTTCACCAAAAATTAGACGTTGTGGTAGATCATCCGGTGTCAATTCTTGCGTGAGTTGAATTTTATAGGCTTTCAAACCCAAATCGACATGTAACATTTTCCTTGTGATTGAGTAACACATGCCCAATCGCTGAGAACGGCGACGAATTGAGATTTCACGATCGTCATCACACCGGGTCGCTACGGCTGCAATATTTTCTTCGGAATGCACTTTACGCATGCGAGTCGATGGTTTTATGGTGCGAAATTTGGAGATAACAGCACGAATTGTTGATTCAGCAGGTCGATTATGATGACCATAAAATGATCGTATGAAACGATGGACATTTGTCACTGAGCACGATTTTGATAATAAATTTCAACTATTTGTTTTTTGTTTTGTTAGTCTTTCCATGATGAAATGGCAGAGTATACTGTACACTTTTCACTTTGACAGTTGACGTTTGGAAGCCATTACCATTAAATCTTAAAAAATCACCCTATAGATGTACATCAACTTATAAGCAGATTATGCATGTGTGAAGAAGATATCACCAGAAAATGTCCAGCTTTTAATTCATTGGACTTTTTCCATTGCACCAGCCAACAATGAGAATGGAGGATTGGGTGGCTTCCCCGCAAATTCTCTCTTTTGTTTTTTCCATAGCTATTAGTCATAATTGGCGAACCTTTTTTTCGAGATAATTTTTATGTCCTTATGAAAACTAATTTGAATGACTTCCTATCGACTGAATATGGAGGCGGGGGGTCTTACAATGCAAACCACCCACAAAGCACGTAACAACTTGGCTGTCCCATCAGACCAGAGAGACCAGACCAGAGAGATACCCCCTGGCAACAGGAACGACCGTAAAGAAGCCGTTGATAGATATCGGAAGACTTTTATTTTCTGTTGTATAGTCGTACTACCATGGAGGTCTTTTGAAGAGAGATATGGTAAATAGACTAGAAGAGCATGACATTTATTGTCCCGTCGATAATTCTCGCCGGACGTTGAAAATTTATGGCATACACAATGGACGACCAGTTCCATGCGAGGTATGATATAGCAAAACTGGAGCAGTATTTGTCTGCGAAACCCAGACCAGAGGGTTCTTCTCTTCTGGTAGCGCGGGAGACCAGGTGCCCCAGGAACATTTTGTTTTTGCCTGGTCGTGGCGTTGGACCCCTTGTGGCAGCATCGTGCTGGCTATGGTTGCCCGAACGTGTGTTTTCAGTGTTTTTGCGTTGCTTCAGTGTCTCCTGAAGGTAATGCGGGAAAACACTGTCCTTCGTCTCTCTAAGGTGTCCTAGGTTGGCCTCACTCCTAACCGGGATAAAGCTCACTTTATACCAGTGACTTCAAAGGTACTTTGGCTGAGAGACGAAGCAGGCTCTGTGGAAATTTTCCAAAGGGACTTGCTTCTTATCTCAAAGGTACTTCGACTAATCCTTTCGGGATTAGTTTGAGTACCCCAAAGGGGTATTGGCTGTCGCAAAAAAAAAAAGAAATATGCAAAGGAAAATAAAAAGAGAAAACAGTCTCATGTGTGATGACACACCATGAGTAAGGCCTTACGGTGAGACTCATGTAAATAACCGCAATTGATTTATTTCCAGAGAAATAGTAAAAGTCGATAGAAAAATAGTAAAAGTTGCTACTACTCTAGGAAATGGTTAGAAATTTTGTAGCTCAACCTGATAATATAAGATTTTCCATTTTTCAGTTTCAAAAGTAAAGTTAAATACAACACACATAAAGCTATGATTTCAATGAAACTTTTATTTCATTATAAAACTTAGACTTTGCCACCTCTAACCGCCTCTGGTTAGGTAGCAGCTGTACATCCTTTTCAAGTAGATTTCGAAAAAATATAACGCAATGACAGCTCCAGACCATAATGCGCACCAAACCGTCACTTTTTGTGGATGCAGTGACTTTCCTCTACAATCATTTCTGGGTTCTCTGAGCTTCATATGCGACAATTTTGTTTGTTGACGCAAACAACGAGTGAGAAATAAGTTTCATCGTTGCAGAAAATTGAAAGCAATTGAAAGCTTACGTTGAATTACCACTTTTGTAGTAAGTTTTAACTATTTTTACGCGTACTTCGGTTGTTAAACGATCCATATTCGCAAATGGCAAGCATTTCTCTAAATAAGTAACACTTAAGATGGCAGGTATTTAACAGCTGACAGCCTTACCAGACCAGCTGTTTTGAACCCACTAAATGGATAACCTTACATTATCGAACATATTGCGATGCAAATGTACACCATTCTGACATGTTTGTTGGAAACCATACAAAAAAAGAGGTTGGAATTGCCAGCTAATAAAATTTTACTTGTGAAAAAATAGTACAACGCGGTTGAAAAATTTGGCTTCAAATTCCACGACCATTTTTTGTATATAAAGCTATACCGCAAGAAGTTAGCAAAGTACCAGCCTTTAGAGAAAAAATCGCATTACAATTAAAATAACAAAATATATTTTATGGCTAAAAGCGAAATACAAATACTTTCATTTCATTTTTAATATAATAGAATTGGTTCCATCCTTAAGTCTTAGAAATTCATGTAAGCTTACTGAATGTGAAAAACTATCCCGCATCATAATCATGGAATGCCGGAGAAATGTTTTTCTCATTTATTTCATATGATAAATTAAATAAAAATTTTACAAATAGCATTCGCATTTAAACATGCATGAGAAATTTCAGAAAGGCCAATCAAATAATTTAGGAGAATAATAAAAATCTTAAAATTATCTTAAGAAAATTTATGTAACATTTCCGACCAAATTATTTGTCAGTTATTGTTATTCTCAATCGATAAAGTATTTACTTATTTTAGTAGTCATTTGAGCAAGTTAATTATTGACTATCAGTTGTGGAAAGAGCGGGAGAGTCAGGATATAGAAAGATACTTATTTAGTGAAAGGTTTGCCATTTACGAATATTGATCTTTTAACAACCGAAGAACGCGTAAAAATATCAAAAATTTACTACAAAAGTGGCGATTCAAACGTGGGCTTTTAATCAAACAAAATTTTCTTCAGCGATGAAACTTATTTCTCACACGGCGATTGCGTCAACAAGCAAAATCGTAGCATGTGGGGCTCTGAGAATCCAGAAGTGATTGTGGAGGAAAAAACATTACATCCGGAAAAAGAGACTGTTTGGTGCGAATTATGGCCTGGAGGCAGCAACCAATCCAAATGCAGTCCTTTAAATGATATTCTGTTCCGATTTCAGGGTTGGGAATCAATATAAGAAAAGCTGGCAATGCTGCTAAATTTTTTCGTTGGCAAATATTGTTTAGTGGAATTTTTCCTCATTAAGATTTTATGCGATTGAGCGTAAGAGACCACAATTCTAATTATCACTTACTCCCATTAGTGAGCTAACTAATGAGAAAAATTAATCAGGCGATTATTTGAAGGAATTTTGAAAAGCATTTGAAATTATCCTGTCAACTTAGGCGCCTCTGCCATCAAGACTGCTTCTTTCAAAGTTTGTTAATTACAATTTTCATTATTTACAAAAGGACTGGAATCAACAAATTTACTTATGAGATCTTACAGATTGGAATTAATTAAGTCGGTAGAAAAATAAAAATTTACAATTTCACTAAAAAAAACCATAATCTCCTGAAAAAATAAAAATTCTGGAAACTGCAAAATCTTATATATGTGGGATCTGGCACCAAACAGTGGAAGAGTTGATTCAAACTCCGAAGGGCAAAGTCAAAACAGTCGATAGTCGATCGCTCAAAAGTGAGGACGCGTGTATGGGTTTCGACCGACGACGGTTCGCAGTACATTGTAAACTTTTCTACGCACATTTTCCTATGAATATTTTATGAATAATCATTTTTATTTTAAAAGCCATATCATTGTTCCATTTGGGTGAAAATCCAACATATATTTCCAGGTAAATCTGAATCCAATAAGAAATTTCTGAAAAAAAAAAATTATGTTGGGAAAATCATAGAAGAATTTTGATAGTATTTTTTCACATACAGCTGCAGTCAAAATAATAGTAGTGGGTATTGCGCAAATTTTAAAGAAGTAAAAAGGTTTCAGAATAATTTTGCAAATTTTTAAGTTTAATTTTTTTAACATAGTTCCTTTTATAAATTCTAGGAAATAAACAAAAAAAAAAGAATTCAAGATAGTTACAAAAATATAAAAGTATTCAAATTCTTTCAAATATAGCCGGTCAAAATAATAGTAGTGATATTCATTTAATGGTTATTACAAACTAAAATAAATTGATGCGTGGGCTAAATGTTTATTATAAAGGGTAAGCATCTTAATTAGTATTTTGTGGCAAACTCTTTGTTGGCAATTACCGCCTCACAGCGTCGTGGCATAGAGTTTACTAAATATTGGCACTTTTCAGCGGGAATGGACATCCACGCATCCTTCACAACCTCCCACAATGTCCTATTGTTTGTGGGGTTTCTTTGCGCGATCACAGCCTTTACATCACACCACAAATTCTCAATGGGATTGAGATCTGGGGACTGGACTGGCCATTCCAATACGCGTATATTATTTTCTGCAAACCACTGTTTTGCTAGACGACTTGTGTGCTTAGGATCATTGTCCTGCTGAAAGGTCCATATCAAAGACATTTCATCCGCAGCATGTGGCAGCATCACTTCCTGTAATATTTTTACGTATAGATGGCGATCCATGATGTCTTTGATCCAGTATATGGGTCCAACTCCTATGTATGAAAAGCATGCCCATGTCATAACACTAGATCCTCCATGTTTAAATTTCAGCGTAAATTTAGGGTTATATTCTAAATTAGGAGGCCGTCTTACGTAGGCTCGTGAGCCATTCCCGCCATAAAGAACAATTTTAGACTCGTCAGTCCACAAAATGTTCTTCCATTTTTCAGGGGTCCAATTTAGATGCTCCTTAGCAAATTTTTTAGTCGCTTTATGACATGTTTTTTTGTCAACAGTCGCACTTTTCTTGGACTTCGCGCTATCAAACTTGCATCTCTAAGACGTCTGCGGATAGTTTCCACGCTCGCTTCCACACAAAGTTTGTCTTCTATTTCCGTAGCGGCAGCAAAGGGGTTTTGTTTTGAGTCCTTACTATACGCGAAACACTTTTTTTTTGCTAATACTGGCGGACGGCCACGTGTCTCACTAACGGGAGTGTACTTTATTGCATTGCGTACCATTGTCGGTGAGCAACCTATAATATTTTCCACTTCTTTATAAGATTTTCCCTCCAAAATCAGCTTCCTTATCAGCAATCGTTTTTCTAGTGTACAATGCACGCCACGCCCCATTTAAAAACAAATCTTAACACCTTATGGATCAGAATTATACTTCTTCTAAAAAAATTATTTACTTTTAAACTCAATATAGAAAGCTTGCAAAAAAAGAATGTGTTTACTTGCAAGGTTCGTTGATTTCTGTCAGCACTACTATTATTTTGACTGCCAAAAATCTGTTCTTTTTTGAATTTAGTCATTGTAAAAACAACAAGAACAATGGAATGCAAACATAAAGGTTAGTTTTTTTTTTTTTATGTTTACATTAAGCTATGAAATGGAAAAAAAAACTAGGCAAGAAATGTAAATACAGCGAGACTACGAAACAAAACAACATTTTTATAAAGCCACTACTATTATTTTGACTGCAACTGTATATATTTTTTTGTTTCAACCCAAATTCATTTTATAAAAACTATGGCAATTAAATTTTAATTTTATTTTAGGATAAATTTTCTTATTTTTTTTATTTCGAGTGATTACATAAATTTAATAAAGCGTTTAAATATTCATATGATAATAAAGCATTTAAATATCATTTAATTTATTCTTCACAAAATTCTTATCAAGGCATAAATTGTCACATACTAGGGATTGGTATACGAAGTCTTTCAAACTTTATTAAATTTGCACATTTTCACACTTTGTGGCAAAGTTTTCAAACTTTTGGCATAACATTCAACATAAAAGAACAGGAGGAGGAGGATTTTTATCACATAACCTCTTATCATTTATAAAACTTTGCATCAACTGTTTTCGCAAAACAAAAAACTGAAGAAAAAAAATCATCCATCATCAGTCTCATCACTTTGCTTGCAGAATATCAATTTCACAAACAAAATTAGAGCATATTTAATGGGGTTAAGTAAATTAAGGTTTGTGCTACGGGTGAATTAATATTGAAAACTAGAGCATATCTTGGGGAGTAAAGGAGGTGAACGTAAAAGATACCATAAAGCAAGAATAAATATTTGCTGCATTACATGAATGGGGTAAGGAAGAGCTTTTCACATTTCTAGTTTTAGGATTACTGACAGGGACTTATTATTTACTAACGATTTCGAACGTCAGTTTGGGAAGTCTTGTAGATTGCTCAACTACGCGAAGTGCTTGTCACAGCGAGGTTAACGTCGCTGAAACGGAGATTAATGGTTATATCGGTTGTCGAACTATCGAGCTGTGGATAATCAATTAAAAGAAATTAAACCATGTATGTAGAGTGATCCTTAAATTAAAAATGACATGCATGTTTGGAAGAAAGACCGCTTTATAAATCGGATTTTTTTTTTTTATTAATAATATGTTTAGGTATAATATTAATAAGGTTTCATTGAAACCCTGACAGTATGCCACCTATGTTATCCAAGCCACGGTTAACACCGCTCAAAGAGAGGTAGATAGTTGTATCTCGATGGCTCGAGTTACAGTTGGTCCGGTAGAGGAAAGTAAACCATAATGGCTTTTATCAATTCAAATTACTTATGCACTAAAAAGGAAAAGCACTTTATTAATCTGAATTTATTTGAATTTTTTTTTAGTATTGTTTTATTTTTACAAATAAGACCAATAAATTCTAATTAAACAACTAATATTATGCTACGCTTGATAGGCGAGTAGTGGTATTATTATTATGTCTGTAATAAATTACAATTACATTACAGTCTGATGTCTCTAACATCTGCATTGATTCATGTTAACAGATTAGAGAATATCAAGAATATCTTGAAATTCCTGCTTGTGCCAAAAACGGAAACAACTTTGATTTATCAAATCATTTTTGGAGTTCTTTGGAAAATTCTTTGCTTTGTTTGAACAAATTTAGGTTCGTCAACAAGTCTTGAATAAATAATTATGATAACCGAATACATCATTTAGAATTGGTGTTTCATTTTGCTTTTTTTTTTTTTGTTTTCCCCTCGTATCCTTAAATATGAGCCGCAAAGTAATTATTATGTTAGTAAACATAATTGAAATCTTAAATCACAATTTTTATATGTTTCCCTACCAGCCGCAGAGTGTTTTGTGTGGCTGACATTAAGAGGAATTTCATAAAAAATAATGTCACTGTTCCTGCTATTCGTCCCACTTTCTTAGTCTTATTCAATTTACGAAGGGTAGGTGCAATGGAAAAGAAAATACTAGGAAATTTAATGCATAACGTACCATTCTGCTGAATTGAAAGCCAGACATTCTTTGCTGTACAATTATTCATGGATTTGTAATTATACACTACTGCCAGAGGTTGTTATGGTAGCTTTAAATATAAATCCACAAATACGTTGATGCCAAACAACAGCAACATTTCAATGAAGCATATGTGTCAGTTCTTCCTTTATAGCCAGCAAGAATTGTAATGTATTACAGTATATAGGAAAATTACCCCATGATCCAGTCGCATTTAATACCAGTTCGTAATTTAGTTAAATGTAAAGGCTAAATGTATACTTTGCAGTAATGGATATGTGTGCCCCGAAAGTATGCAATGGTTTATGTGAATCTATGGCAATTTGAATAGGTTCATCATTTTGTATATATTTAACATTTCCATACTATAGGCAATTTGATTATTTTGGATAATACAAAGGTTTTTGCATAATTTGAACCTTTCTACACCACATCCTAATGCTCTTTGTATGAAGACGGAAACTTGGACAATAAATCGGTGTTTCAAATGGAAAATGAAATGGATCCTGTAATTGTAATTGTAGAAATTGCCGAAATCTGCAAAAATGAAAGTAAAACTTAATGGCTAATTAGGCATTACAATATCTTTTTAGTATTGCCGAATGATTTTCGAAATCATAACTTACCTTTCCTAGCAAAAGCAAGCAAAATGAAATGTGATAGGGCTTCAAGGATGCCACAAGAGATCCCATTCAATTACTCTAAAACTAAGAATGCATTAACAACAATTTCTGTGAATAAGAAACTGTCTGATTTTCATTTCATGTGTTTTACCTGGAATTTGTTCATGTCATTTTAAGAATACTAATTATACAGGAAAGACTGTCTGCGATGGCTTTAAACTCTAATAATACTTGTGTTCATAAGTAAAAACGACATAAGAGGAGTTAACATAAAAGCGAGTTTATACGTTGTTATAAATGTCTTTATTTAGATTTACAGTATTGGGCACAATACTCAGTCCAAAATTTGGAGTTATCTACAATTTAAAGTAATTTTTCAAAAAAACGATGAAAATTTGAATTTAAATTTGCCTTTCATTCATTTTTCCTCATGTTTCTGAGTATTTTCATACCGCAGAACTACAGTCATGGATAATATTTTACTATAACTAGAATGGTGTTAAATTTAATGAAAGGCATTTAACATAAATTTAGTTCATTCATGTGAACTTTGTGAATATTTCAAATATTTTGAGTATAGTGAATATTTTCATTATTTTGTACAATTTAAACATTTTCGCCATTTTAGATATTAATATTCTTAATAAGTTTTTAATATTTTTCAATACTTATTATTATGCTTATTCACAGCCTAATTATGCTTTTTGCAAAGCTTGATTGAAGAGAAGTTTTGGCCGAATGATATTTCCCATAATGCCAGACTGTGTGTATGGCTATTTCAGATCAGTCATGGATCGTAATCGCCAGACTTGGTATAATTTATTAAACTTAAGCATCGGAAATTCGCAGCACAAACTGACAATTTTTTCTTGATTGCATAAACTCTAAAAATGACGGAAGTCAACAACATTTACAATTTGTTGATATATTTAATATAATTAGTACTTTTAGTATTTTGAAAATATTTTCAAATTTCGAATTTTTCGAATCTCTTGAATTCCCTATTGATTGCATAGACTCGAAAAATATCGTAAGCATTCAATTACGAAAAGCATGTTTAATACGAGAACATATAGAATTATTCATTTAGTGTTTTCAAAACCGCCGGTCTAGCAAGGCTGTCATCTGAAGTGTTATTTATTTAGTGAAAAGTTTGCCATTTACGAATATGGATCGTTTTACAACCGAAAATGCGTAAAAATAATGAAAACTTACTGCAAAACTACTGATTCGAATGCGGACTTTCAATCGAATAATTTTCCCACTCGGCGGTTACTTCAACAAACAAAATTGTCTCATGTGGGGCTCGGAGAACCCAAAAGTGATTGAAGAAAAGCCATTATATTCGGAAAAAGTGGCTATTTGGTGCCCATTACGGTCGGGAAGTGTCATTCGGCCGTATTTTTTTGGATATCAGCTCAAAAGGATCACTTGCTGCAACCAACCCAGAGGCGGTCATTTAAATGACATTGTATTTCGTACATAACGGCAAGGTCCAAGCATTATAATGAAATAAAAGTTTCATCAAAATCATAACTTTATTTACCTTTACTTCAAAACGAAAAATGGATAGCCCTGTATATATCTTTTGAAACCTCAGGACAGTATTTTTAGAAGTTTTACAGTCCAATGGTGAACTTTGCATACAGGACGAGGACATACAAATGCGAGGGATTACAAATGCTATTCCAATGTTTCAAAAAGTGTCCACAAGATCGTGATAGGAGGTGTGTAATGAATCGAACCGAACGACAAAAAAAGTTGTTTGCTTACTAAACATTTCAAGGCAAATGGGGTTGGCTGTTTATTCGGAAAAAAAACTGACATTTCGCCATCGTGCCATTAGATCAACTTAAAGCGATCAATTGATATTGTATACCACCATTTGTTTGGAAGAAAATCACACTGTAATTCAAGCTCTTACAGATCTCCGCCAACAAGTGACATTTTAAGAACTAGCAACATCAATATAATAGTCCTGATCTGGATGAAAATGAGTTCTATTATTCTCCGCACACCTAAAATAAATGGTAGAGTTAAGATTTTTTTAAGTCTAAAAAACGGTTGACAGAGAAAGTACTTCAAAAATGTCTTTAAACGCATGCAGAAGCATATTGATGGGGGGCGTTTTGGAAAAGCAGCCGTTTGTGATGATAAATATTTCGTTTTTACTTGTTTTTCTCACACAGCTTAGCTATCAGTCCTTGTCAAATTTATGTATAGATTTTCTATTTAGGCAATTGACTTAAAAACAAAATTTGTCTGCCTGTCTCTCGTCTGTTTCCTATAAAGTATTTTAGCACTACAAATTGCTGTCATTTATTGTAGTCTACCTGTCTCAATAAGTGGTCGTTTTTCTGCTTCATTGTGATGTGTGACATTTTGGAAACATTCAGTGGGTTTGAGTAATTGATTGTCTCCGAATGGTGATGGATGACCACCGGCACAGTTCCATTCATTGATTAACATTACTACTTCCTGACCGATTGCCAGTTGGAATTCGTCAAAAGGGATGAAAAAAAAAAAAACCAGCGAATTCAATATAATTAGCATAAGCGCAAAATTCTCACATTAATCCACAAAGAGATAGTAGTTTTTACATTAGATGAATGAACATCCGATTACATTTTTAAATTAGAATGCTGAATGCTTTCGAATGTTATTTGACAAAAACTTAATCTGTATTCGGGTAATGTTGTCGATAATAATAAATGATAGAACAACTTCCATTGTGTAAATGGCGCTGGGGAATAAAATCTTATTTTCTTTTTTTTTTTTAATCAACGGAGTTTTGTGTATTCATATATTTCACAAGCACAGAACTAGTTTTCCAATATGTTATCCAAAGAAAGTTAAAGTGGGTCCATTTTGGTATTTTCTACGATATGACTTCTATGTTTCTAATTTGTACCAGATATTTATGCTGATGTATTAAATCCCGTGATTTGAAAGAAAAATGCCTTCACTTTCCCAGATCTGATTCTAATTGTGGGATATGAACCTTTTTAGAACGTCATGGAAAAGATTAAGTTCACTTTTGAAGTTATTTTTTTAGACATATTAATATTTATCCATTATGCATGATAAATACTATATGTTTACAAATAACTAGAACCAAAGATGTAGTAAAAAGTGTGTAAACGATCCTTTGTTTCGACATTAAAGTCTTTATTTGACATAGCTAGAATGATCCACTTTAGATCAAATATTCCTCGTTTTGTTCAAAGACTTACTGCCATTTCATGATGCCTCTCACACAAAGATCCTCGTCCTTATTGGCAAAAAATCCGGATAGTTTATTCTCATAAGCTTCTCTAGGGACAAATTTTTCAAGTGACATTCACTTGATGCCATGTCGAGACTGTAAAAAGGATGGATGCATAAGAGCCTCCTACTCAAACTACCGGAGATTTTGGCGAAGACGCTACTGATGTGTGTGTCCTGGCGTTGTCCTAACGGAACACAGTTCTTCTGCCATTGGCTAAAGCTGGTCGCTTCTAAACGATAGATTCCTTCAGAGGGTCCAACAACTGTTGACAGTACAGATTAGAATTAAAAATTTGGCCATATGGGAGCAAATAATTCCCTACAAATCCCTCAAAATACGAGTACACAGCATAACTTATATGATCGTCTATCCTGGCTTTGTGTTGGACCACCGCGGTTCAAATGCGTTAACGTTTTCATCTAGCGTTGTCGTAGGTGACTCATATCTCATCACCAGTCATCATCCTCTTCAAAAATCGATCAATTTTGTCGCGACTCAGCAGCGATTCACAGATGGAAAGTCAGTCCATAAGGGTTTTTTTTGCGTAAGTTGGTGTAACGCCCTTACATCGAACTTATCGAACTTCTTTTTGTATCCAACCTTATTCAATCGGTTCTAAATTATTTTTTTTTCAGTGTTTAGCTCCATCTGGCATCTGGAACAGTGGTTGCATAAAGGTCAGACTTGACATTTTCAGCAAATTTCTTTGCACAGTGCGGTGCATTTTTGATATCAAAATAACCGGAACGAAATAGAAAAAAAAAACAAAATTGGGCATGATTGGCTATTACACAATATGCGGATCATAAATGCAGTTGAAATCATCGCCTGGCTTTAGTTTTCGTCCTTATCGAAGGAAAACTTTAAATTATAGCATATTTTCTCTTTAATGATGTCCGTTTTTGACGCGCTCTAACAATACTGGGCCATGTAATCACAAAACTGTCTAAATATTTTTTAAATACGAAACCGATCACATTTATACAACTCAAGCCATCTATTGGAAAAATAATGCACTTTCTTTTATTATAAAATAGGCGTAATTTTTCAGATACCCCTACACACATCGCTCTACAAATTAAACAATTATTTTTATCGCAACTTGTAAAACGCTCCGCTAAAACTGTGCACATGGTAATTTTTTGTTTATAAACTCTAGTTTAGGACTGAAATTGGACGAGAGCTAATCTGGTATTTCCCACACAAAATGGCGGATTCGATAAAACAAAAAAAAAAACAGATTTTTTCCAAATTATTTGGATTTTGTAGGCTCCTTTAATACAAAATTTAGATCATATATTCTTTACCTCTTATTATGCCCTTACATTAATTAATATTTCTGATATACCAATTGGGGCTTCGGATATGGCAAAGTCATATTAAGTGGTTCTGATAACTGAAACTGAATGTGCCAAATTAGATATTAAATATTCCAGACCTTTAATTGGTAATATGTAAATTTCGACAAAAGCACGCAGATATGGTGAGAATATTCTTAGGTCAATTCAGTTGAATGAAAGTTCTGAATTATTTTATTATCATTTTTCTTCTATGAAGACAATCAATAAAAATAATCCCATGAGCACCCCCAAAAAACAGACGCCTTGACCTTGTCTGCAGATGGAACCACATTCGCCTTCTTTGGACACAATTCTCCCATTCCAGTTTACAGTTTTGAATGTTCCTTTGTCCCAGGTGTGAAGTGGTGGGTCCATGTCTCATCCATGGTTATAAATCAACGCAAAAATTCGACTTTATCGACTGAATGCCAAATTAGATATTAAATATTCCAGACCTTTAATTGGTAATATGTAAATTTCGACAAAAGCACGCAGATATAGTGAGAATATTCGTAGGTCAATGTCAATCCAGTTGACTGAAAGTTCGGAATTATTTTATTATCATTTTTCTTCTCTGAAGGCAATCAATAAAAATAATCCCATGCGCACCCCCCAAAAAACAGACGCTATGACCTTGCCTACAGATAGAACCGTCTTCGCCTTCTTCGGACAGGATTCCCCTATTCCAGTTTACGGTTTTGAATGTTTCTTTGTCTTAGGTGTAAAGATGTGGACCCATGTCTTATCCATGGTTATAAATCGACGCAAAAATTCGGCTTTATTGCGATGAAACATCGCCAAACACTCTATTGAAACATCTTGACGTTGCTGTTTTTGCTCTATTGAAAGCAAACGCGGCACCCATCTTGCGCACACCCTTCTCATCTTGAAATCTTCGGTCAATATATGATTTATATCACTTTTTGAAATGTCCATAATTTCAGCTAGCTCATATCGTTTATCTAATTATCGACCCATTGCATTCTGTTTATTTTTTGTAATCGATATCTAATGTCATCTTAAACTTTTAACGATAAAGTAAAAAGAAATTCCACGCGCGAATGTAAAGCTTCGCTAACATAAAAGTATTGTTCAACCATTTCTATTTTATTGCCGTTAACGGAACCGAAGAAACAAGCACCAAGTCTCCTAAGCAAAAAAGTTAGTACTAGATTTCCATTAAATTATTATAACTAACTAATTACTGTAATTTGTAGGAAACCATACGTTTGGAATGGATAAAATTATACATAAATTAATACTCCTTAATGGGAGATAAGGTGCCGATGCAGATTCCCCGTAACAGTACCCGTATCTGGCGTGGACACCTCGATTGGTCGACCACTACGGTGTTCGTCTTTGCAGCACGTACGGCCTCGTTTAAACTCTGCTATCCAATAGTTTACAGTCGTAAACGAAGGAGCAAAATCCCCCACAGTATATTCTAGTTCGGTTCTAATATTTCTTAGACTGAGAGGCCTTTTAAATGGAAATATTGAATTACAAAACGGTGACCAATTTTTTCCATGTTTACAAATTCACTTAGATCGTTTATTTTTGATGGCTCAAATAAAAATAAAAATACTAAACAAAGTGGTGCCTTCAAACTTAAAACATATGTTTTATAAGGTTGCCATTTTTCACCAAAATATTTTTTTTGAAACCATTGGCGCCATCTCTACGTCAGTTCGGTTAGTTTGGGCCCGCCCTCATGACTTTTTTGGAACTATATATATATATATATATATAAGTGGATCATTAAAATAAATGGAATTTGCATAATGTTGATTTGTAAAAAAAGAAAAAGGGAAAGAAAAAGAAAGAAAAAGATAAAGAAAAAGAAAGAAAAAAAAGAGAAAAAAGAAGTTTTACTTCTTAACTAAAATCCTAATCAAAAAATTTGAATTTTGCAACTTTCCCAGAAAGTATAAATGGCTGACGCATACAGCCACCTATCTTTCTTTGAGTGGCGGTCACCACTTTGTTTAACGCACACCGGGAATAGTTGAGTAATCCACAAGTATAGTAAGATGTTTTCAACACAGCATTCGAAGTCGTCGTAAAACTTTAGACTCTTTTTCTTCTTCTTATGTGGCTACTGGAATAGACATATCTTATATATTATACGCCGCCCGTAGAAAATAATTCCAAGCGCTTCGTTCTTCTGCGCTTCTTCTCCAATTCGTCACACCAAACTTCGATAGCATTTCAGAAACCTGGTCCTTCCAACGGAGTTTTGGTCGCCCTCTTCTGCGCCGTCCATCATTGTTGAAAACTTTCCGTGCCGGAGGATTTGGGTCCACATCCGCACAACATGACCCAACCAACGCAATCGTTGTATATTAATGCGTTTGACCACGTCGATGTCGGCATATAGCTCATGCAGCTCATTGTTCATGCGACGCCGATACTCCCCGTCAACGATAATGGGTCCATATATCTTCCGGATTATTTTCCTCTCGAAAACTGCCAGTACTGATTCATTCGCTTGCGTCATAACCCAGGATTCTGCGCCATATAACAGGACGGGTAGAATCAACGTCTGATACAGTCGGATTTTAGTTGTTAGATTCGTTTTAGTGGATGTAAAAATAGAATGGGTGTGAGATCACTGAATTTGAGATATTCTCCCATATCCAATTCATGGGATGCAAGCTTTTTTTTATTTGTGGTCAGGTCTTGTACCAACCTGCCCCCTAGAGCAGTGGTTGTTTTTTTTTTATTACTTTACTCATATCAATCTGTTGTGAGGCAAGACCACTTTTGTGCATTTCAATTTAAAATTCACATGATTGATGAGCCTCACTGGGTGAAATCAAGTTGAAACCTCCAGGACCAAATCTTTTGACTGGTGTATGACAATTTAAAAATGTCATAAAAATTACAATCAGTTTTGAGTATGAATATCGTTTATGGGTGTGGACACTCATACTGACAATGAAGTGAATGGTAATCATTTCTATTTAAAATTCTTGTATTCAAATCATATACGACAATTTAGTTTTTCCGCTTTGTTTCAATTTTCATTTACGATGGAAGTGGTGGAATGCAGCATACTTTCTTACCTCTCATCTCATCTCATCTTCTTTTTTTATATTATTCTATATTAAAAGCAATAAATTTTCTTGATTTCATTTAGACATAAAAGTGTTCAATATATTAAGACGTTTCTTGCTGAAACGCAGCGGGGAATAGAATTGATTGATATATTTGATTGATTCGTTTGGAAATTTTGTAGCAATTTCTTCTTTCGATTTTGTCTTTAGTATTTAATGATAAATGTGATAGGCGTTGTTTTGCTTCGTCTCAAAAGTCCAAATGGATTGATGGCCCTGGTCAAATGTTATAAATGTTATTGTGATCAGCATTTACTGGCATAAATTTAATGGTTTCCATCATTAGCAAAAAAACACAAAACAAAAACACAAAATCATTCACTTCACAGATGTCTGAATGGGCGGCAAGTGAATTGATGATAAGACTTAAGAAAATTTAATGAAAGGAAGGACAAAAGCAGTCAGGATAAATCTAAATATAGCGAAAGGAAAAAGTCGTTAATATTCTATAATTTGCTGACGACTATTATGACGGTTGGGCAATAACTGGTCAGCAATATTTTTCAAGAACAAAATTTAAACAACTCCTACCATCAAATTTTCATACAATACAGTATGGACACTGAAAATTAGAAATATTGGCGATTTTGCAAAATGTAAACACATCTGCATCGGACATCTCTCGATTGCACAGAGGAACTTCAACACCTCTGATTGGCGTTTGCAAGAAGTCATTCCAATTGGTCCGGAGGAGACGGTGAAAAAAAATGGCGAAACATTTTGTGGAAAGATGAAACAAAAATTAATGTATTTGGAAACGACTGTGCCCGGAATGTTCGACGCCCTAATAAGGTTAAGGAATTCCATGATTTCTTCACAAAGAAGACGGTCAAGGACGGGGGCGGCAATGTTATGGTCTGGGGTTGCTTCTCCTGATATGGTATCAGTCCGATACATCGAATTACCGACACTATGGCCAGATTCCACCACAAAGATATCTTAGAAAATACGATGTTGAACTATGCTGTGGAAAGTATGCCTCTTAGATGTGCATTCCAGCAGGATAACAATTCAAAGCATACTTCCAAGTTGGTAAAGGATTGGTTCCAACATAATAATGTTGTCCTTCTTGACTGGCCAAGTCAATCTCTGGACTTAAACCCAATCGAAAATCTTTGGGGAGAGTTAAAATAAAGAATTGGAAAGGAGGTTCTTCAAAGGATCAGTTATGGAATTTTGTGTAAAAAACTTGGTATGAAATACCAGTAGAAACCTGCAGGAAGCATGCTGGCAGTATGCCAGAAAGAGTCAACAAAATAATTGAAAATAAAGGTGCGTATACCGGCTTTTAACGAAACTCAGTCAATTTGGCAAAAAAAAAACTTGATTTATTTACTTTTTTGCTTATTTTAACTAAATGTACTTATTATTTTGTCCAATGGTTTTTGATTAGTTTTTTACTTTTTGAAAAATACTAAATTTAATTTTTGTTTTTTGTTATAATTTTAGTATTTATTTTATTTCTAATGTTATAACAAAAGAAACTAGTATTTGTTTTTTCTTTTAATTTATATAAATTTTCATCTACGAGCCTTTAAAAAAATATATAGGGTGTACTTATTATTTTGACCATATGTGTATATGTAATGACGTACATTTTGCATCCTATTTTGACCTGCTGCAACAATTTCGTACATTGCAACAAATTTAATTTCATTTACTTCACACCGCGGGGAATTTTATTCTCCAACGGTATTTTGAAAAAAAAAAATCTCTTAACCTGCAAACATTTTTCTTTTCGGGATCCCTAGGTTGTCGTTAACAACAACCATTTTCATACACATACGAGATATGATATCTTGATGTGTACTCGTACATGCAACTTTCATTATTTTACCCACAATAATTTGGAAATACAAATGCTTTGTATTTCGTATGTTAATTCATATCATGCTATAATTTATTTATTGAAATAGCTGAGCTTCATTATTCCATCAGACATGCAATAGGCGTAAATAACACAATTTTTCTTCAAATTTGCTGAATTGCGAATATCGACATATCAGCCTTATCTAATGTAATGTGAAAATTTATGTAAAATCCTCACTCTGTGCATGGGGATGTGTGTTGGGGCATGTGAACACGCCACAATGGTTTGCCACAAATGATTTCCATATAATCATACACGAGAGCAGCCCAAAAGTATACCGTTTTTTTTTGCGAAACGATGATACCCATTTCATCCTAAATGTAGACAATGTAGCTTTGTGGCTGTTGTTGAGCTGGATGTGATTGCGGGCCAAAAGTTTACTATGGCACTGTGGAACATCGTTGGCGTTCACTGCCTAAATGTAGACTTTGATTAATTGTTTCGCTGAAAAAGTATAACTTTTTCTTGTTCGCCTTTTTTTTGCTGTTTCTTCTACTTTTCTTTTCATAATGTGATTTATTGAATGCCTCAATAACATTCATTTTTGTGTTATAAATAACTAAGATGTATATCTTTTCTCATGCTCTATATTAGTCGGCTGTTTTTGTGAATGGACCCTTATGTTCACGGTAAATTTTATCATACAGCTGGTTTTGGGATATTGCAATAATTTGAAAAATGTTTTCGTTGTAAATCTGTTCTCCTCTGCCATTTCATTCCTTTTGTTGATTCAATATTTTGTGGCAATGTGAGGAGGAAATCAAGTCATAGCTTTGAGAAAAATTATCAGTTATTTTTGTAACATTTGCCTTCATCTAAATTCAGTGGAGTTCACCTAAAACTATGCAACATTTTTTTTGTAAACTTTTCTAATGCTATACGAGGGCGGTAATAAAACTAATCGACTTGACCTTTAGATGGTGCTAGCAGTATGAAAAAAATTATTTTGGCGAGAAGTGGCAACCTTATACAACACATATAGTAAGTTTCAAGGCGCCACATAGTTTGGTATTTTTGTTAGAGCCAGCAAAAATGAACGATCTAAGTAAATTTGTAAACGTGGAAAAAATTGTTCATCGTTATGCAATTCCAATATTTTTGAAAGATCTCAGTCTAACCAATATTAAAGCCGAGCTAGATTCTAATCTGGGGGAGTCCGCTTCTTCGTTTACGACTGTAAAATACTGGGTAGCATAAATTAAACGAGGCCGCACGAGCCGTAAATCCACAAAATGCTATGATATGAAAATGAAATGATAAGCGTATGAAATGATAGGCTATAAATTGTATATTGACCGAAGATTGGAAGATGAGAAAACTGTGCGCAGGATAAGTGTGCGCTTACTTTCAAGAAAAGCAGCAAAAACAGCGTCATGTAGACGTTTCAGTAGAGTATTTGGCGACGTTTCACCGCAATAAAAACTCATTTTTGTGTCCATTTATAACCAAGGATGAGCCCACCCACATGGGCCCACCACTTCACACCTGAGACAAAGGAGCAGTCAAAGCAGTGGACTGAAGTGGGAGAATCGTGTCCAAAGACGGAGATGAAATTATGGAAAAAAGCCGCATTTGGTAAAAAAGATTCAGCTCCCCCATACTTAAAAAAAAAACGCTCGGTGGCATTTCCAGAAGTGCTAATCATCGTATATTAACCGAAGATTTGAAGATGAGAAAATTGTGCGCAAGATGGGTGTCGCGTTTGCTTTCAATAGAGCAAAAACAGCGTGTTGAAACAGATGTTTCAGTTGAGTGTTAGGCAATGTTTCACCGCAACAAAGCTGAATTTTTGCATGAATTTGTAGCCTAAGACAAAGGAGCAGTCAAAGCAGTGGACTGGAATGAGAGAATCATGTGAAAAGAAGGCGAAGATGTTTCCATTTGCAGGCAAGACCATGACGTCTGTTTTTTAGGATGGACATGAAAGTATTTTTATTATCTTCAGAAAGGAAAAACCATCAACGGCGAATATTATGGTAATTTATTGCAGCTTTTAGTGGTGAAATTATGGAAAAAACAACGAATTTGGCAAAAAAGAAAGTGTTGTTTCATCGAAAAAATTAATGAATTAAAGTTCGTATTGCTTCGTCATGCACTTTATTCGCCAGATTTAGATCCCTTGGACTATTTTCTATTTCCAAACCTGAAAAAATGGCTCAGTGGCTAAAGATATACCAACAATGAAAAAGGTGGAGTCTGCGGTTGATGTTTCTTTTAAGGAGTTTGACAGTTCTTACTATAAATAGGGTATAGAAATTACTGAATATCGCTGGAAAAACTGTATCGAGCTAAAAGGAAACTATGTTGAAAAATCAAGTCAATTTTTCCCAACTGTTTTGTTGGTTTTTTTGTTAGGTCGGTTAATTTTGGAACCACCCTCGTAATTTAGCGATCAAAAGTATCACGCAGGCTTATGCAACATATAGGGTGGCGCATAAGCAACATTAAGATTTGATCAGTGAATACATTTTTTGTCTTTTTTTCGCCTCTTTACAGAATTAACTAAATAATACTTGGGAAATTTATGATGGAAAGGCTCAGCACAGAACAAAGAACCAAAGTTTTTAAATTTTACTTTGAAAGTCAGCATTCGATTATTCAGATCATATCGAAATTCCTTTCATGTTCGAAATGCTGCTAGCGCTCCAACAATTTACCGATTGGTTCAGCGTTTTGGGCAACAGCGGGCTGTTGGTGATCTTCCGCGTGCAGGAAGACCTCGTGCAGTTTGAAATGAAGTGACCATTGCTCGAGTGCAAGCAAGTATTAAGGAAAACCCCCCAGGCGACGTTCTCAGTTAGAGATATCTAGGCGGTCCTTGCAAAGAATTTTACATATGTTACATCTTTTCCCATACAAGATGCAATTGGTTCACGAGTTAAAATCAAATGATGTACTAGAACGCATTCAATATAGTCACCGTTAACGTTGCTTATGCGCCACCCTATATAAATATGACATAATTTTTAATGTTTAACTAGCTGGTGCTGCACTCAACACTCTTATCAATGAAATTTCAATAATATTTTACTTTTTTTGCCAGTTCTAAGTCTAAGTTCTTTTAATCACTCATCTTACAGCTCTATTTATACTTTGCCCCAAAATGTGTACTTCATTAATAACTTTGAATTACATTTTTGGATCAACCTTCGTTTCTAAATTTACTCTCTTCTATTTAACATTAGTGGGGGAAATATTATTCTTAGGTTTATTCTGAAACGTCAAAAGGCTCCACTTTGTCTTTGTTTTGTCGTATTGTGACGATAAAAAAAAGTCATCTGAAAAATGTTGCCGACTTTTAGGCAACATTTTGCACCTCTTCCACTCTTGCTAAAGTCAATTGTGTGATTTGTTTGTCTGTTTGGTGTCCTCAGTGAATTTCATTAGTCTGCTATTTTGGTGTAGAGTTCTTGGTGCTGTACACAACAAGCTTTGTTTTTCGTAAATTGTGCTATGGTGGGGTTCATTGAACTATTTTTACGTCGTTGTTTTCTTTGCTGGTACGCACAGAAATTTATTGGGTTGTTTTATAAGTATGTCTACCATTTTTATTTTAGTGTTTATTTAGTAATGTCCTTTGTTTTCGTCGCGAACATGTCATTGTCATCCAACAGTGGACTGGTGGGGTCGTATTGGGATAATAGCCAAATTCATTCTTAGACTTATTAAGGTTTGGTCAAGAAATGTCTGCTCGCCAATGGTAAATAAATGAAGAAAGAAGTATGGGAAAATGTCTATATTTATGCATGAGAGTGATAAATTTTCATGGAAATGAGGCGAAGAGTCCTTTGAACAAAAGTAATTTTCGAAATAGGTAGAATATAATATTTGGGTATGGAAAGGTTTAGTTTGTACAAATTATTATTTCTACATGTTACTTGTTTAAGATACAATCTTTATAGACCAAATGAACAAAAGACTATTGTAGCGGATTGTAATAGCTTCGTTGCAAGTCTGCTACAAGGTGGAATATTTCACTTCGCGGTATTGAAATAAGCTAAGCAAATGTTGAAAGACGTTTCCAATACGTTTCAAAAAAAATCTTGTTTTTATAGAAATCAAAAACATGTATCTTAGTTTAAATTTACGTCTTTGATAAGGTAAATGAGCATTGGCAATAAGATATTGTATCTTGTATGCCTCATATAAATTTCAATGGTGATTTGTTTTTCTGAACAGAAAATATTGCCATATAACAGTATGCAACATTTTAAAAATGCTGCCCTTTTCCTCTGAAAGTGAGCAGCATTTTCTTACTCAGAAAAATGAATAATATGGGTTATATTTTACAATTTCTATATACAGGACTAGGCGCTCGAAGTGTCACCAACTTCACAATGCTGTAACAGTCAAACGGCTAATGACAGCGCGCTCATTTTTTGACAACCGTTAGCTTCTTATATTGCCTAACAGACTATGGAAGCAAACTGCCTCGAATCGAACCAAACACTAAGCAATATAACTGCTGCGTTTGAATTATGTAAATGCAGCAGTGATATTACTTAGAAAATCGCAATCAGCCATTTCCAATGCAAGTATCGTGGCGGTCCGATTACTAGTCGACCTAATGTGCTAGTAGTGCTAGTAGTTTGAAAAAAAAATTATTTTGTTGAAAAGTGGCAACCTTATAAAATATATGTTTCAAGTTTCAAGACGTCACATTGTTTAGTATTTCTTTTTTTTGAGCCATCAAAAGTAAACGATTTCAGTGAATTTGTCAATCTGGAAAAAATCGGTCCAAAAACTTGCGACCTGAAGTATAGATGGTATCAGTAGCTTGAAAAAATTATTTTGATGAAAAGTGGCAACCTTATAAAACATATGTTTTAAGTTCCAATGCTTATTGTTTAATATTTTTATTTGAGCCATCAAAAGTAAACATGAAGAAAATTGATCACCGTTATGTAATTAAATATTTCCATTTGAAAGGTCTCAGTTAAACCAATATTAAAGAAGAGCTAGATTACAGTCTGGGGGAGTCCCCTTCTTCGTTTACGACTAGAAAATATTGGGTAGCAGATTTTAAACGAGGCCGTACGAGCTGCCAACACGAACACCGCAGTGGTCGATCAATTGAGGTGTCCACCGCAGACATAGTTAAGAAAATTCACAAAGTGATATTATATGATCTAAAGATGTGTGAGCTAGCTGAAATGATAGGCATTCCAAAAAGTGCTATATATCGTATATTGACCAATGATGTGAAGATGGGAAAGCTGTGCGCAAGGTGGGTGTCGCGCTTGCTGTCAATGGAGCAAACACGGCGTTGTGAATATGTTTAAGTAGAGTGTTGGGCGATGTTTTATCGCAATGAAACCGAAATTTTTGCATCGATTTATAACCATGGATGAGATATGGGTCCACCAATTTACACCTGATATAAAAGAACAGTCAAAGCACTGGTTTGGAATGGGAGAATCGTGTCCAAAGGAGGTGAAGATGATTTCATCTATAGGCAAGTTCAGGGCATTGGTTTGTTGGAATGCGCATAGGATTATTTTTATTAATTATATTAAGAAAGAAGAAACCATCACCAGCGAAAATTTTGCTAATTTATTGCAGTGTTTAGGTGATCAAATTATTGGAAAAGGCTGCATTTGGCGAAAACGAAAGTGTTGTTTCATCAGGACAATGTTCCAGCAGTTCACACATCCTTTATTGTGGTGGCCAAAATTAATGAATTAAAAGTTCGACTTGCTTCATCAAGCACTTTATTCACCAGATTTGAATATCTCGGACTATTTTCTATTTACAAACGTGAAAAATTGTCTCGGTGCGAATAGATTTATTGACAAAGAAGAGATGGAGTCTGCGATTGATGACTATTTTAAGGAGTTTAATATTTCTTACTATGAACAGGGTATAGAAGTTATTGAATATCGCTGGAAAAAGTGTATTGAGCTAAAAAGAGATTACTCGTATGTTAAATAATAAAGAACAGTTTTCCCAACTTTTTGTGCCTTCTTTGTTAGGTCGTTTTTTTTTTTTGGATTCGTATTTATGTGTGAACAAAATGTTGGCACATCGGCCTATTACACGTTGTAATGATACTGATAGTATCATAAAAACGCTATGGAGGTGGACATTAGGGTGTGTTGAAAAAAAAGTGTAGGCATCTTTCACGATTAAATATCAAAGATAATTCCAAAAACATACAAATTTCTTCTTTTTTGCCATATCCCCAAATACCGCCCTTTTGGTTTTCTGTACATTTTACCGCCATTTGAAATCCGATTGTAATGTTTCGCATTTCGTTGTTCATAGTTTGATAAGAGCTACATTTCGTTCTTTAGTCATTTTTAATTGCGACTTCAAATTCTAGTAGTGACCAATATTTTTCTAAGTATTTAAAAACCTTAAGATTCTAAGAAACTTTTGCTTTGAAAGTACTGACTATTGTTCATGAATAAGACAATTACAGGTGTTTAGAAAATCAAAACAATGATATATTAAATGTGAATATTTACACCTACACTCGTTAAAACTACTAAGTTCTCCATTCCTTCTCTTAGTCTGCAAACGACAGTACATATTAGTTGCATTTATTTGAAAGAACATTTCCTGTCATACTTTGATATCGCTCAAAATTGATCAGCTAATTTCTTTGTTTCATGTACGAGTATTTCCTGTAAACTATAATCCTAATGATAAGTCCAAAATAATGGACAACTTTTCTAGTTTTTTTTCCGGGATTTTCATTAAATACAATATTTGCGAAAAACTTTAGTTTTTTTTTTCATCTCGCTTCAATGAACTGGAATTTTTTTCTCTTCTTATATTTATAAAATTTCTCACATATATTCTTTCTTCTATTGTTTGCGATTCTGGTTAAAAAAAAAAATGAACAATTTCTCAGTATTCACTACTGAACAAAGTGTAACTCTATGAGTGCGTTTTTAGTCCTTTTGCTGCCCGCGGAATATGCAAAAATGTTGCGCTTTTTGTCCTTTGTTTGAATCACGGAATTGAAACTGATGCACTGAAAAACATCTGTCATTTGTTTACTTTTTTCCTGAACCTTAGTTGAATGTGATTAAAGTGCGCGTGTCCGCTTCATCCGCATAGTTTTTATTTACTAAAGTCAGTTTTTTGAGGTATTTAACAAATTAACCAAAAATGGTATTTCATACTTTTTACTTTCATACACAATTGTGGCCTGAATACGTGAAAAATGTGGATGATATATGGCTTGAAGAGTACAAAACCTCAAGAGGTAACAATCCGTTCGTTTTTTTTTACCTCCATCAGAAGTTTATACCCGATAAGGACATCAATTAGTGTTCGGTAGAACCGCCCATTTTTCTTACCTCCATCAGAAGTTTATACCCAGTGAGGACATCAATTTGCGTTGGGTAATACCGTCCATTTTTTACCCCCATCAGAAGTTTATACCCGGTGGGAGTATCAATTTGTGTTCGGTAGAACCGCCCATTTTTCTTACATCTATCAGAAGTTTATACCCAGTGAGGACATCAATTTGTCTTCGTTAAATTTCTAACAAAAGTAGCTAAAATAAAAAAATTGTTAAAACCGATAGACTGTCAAATCTCACACACTGAAGTGGTATTCAAATTTGTAGTCATACAGGGTTGCCCATATTCGACGGACCCATGTTTTTTAAAAAAAAATCAAAGAAAAAAAATAAAAATTTGGCGGTTGGCAATCTTATTCATTTAATTTGTTCCAAGTAGATTTGTTTACATCAATTTTTGAATATGATATCTCTCAAATGGCCGCCTCTGGCGTTGATGGCGTATTGTGCCCTTTTTGCAGCATTTTCCATCGTTTTCGCCAACATTTCGGCCGGAATAGCGGCTATTTCTTCACGAATGTTGTCCTTGAGCTCTTCTACGGTCCTTGGCTT
>JAHXMU010000636.1:1260887-1297507 GCA_019455685.1 Philornis downsi
AATTGGCATCACAAAATTGGTCATCATGTCGCGATAACGCTCCTGGTTGATGGTAACAGCATGGCCATTTTCGTTTTGGAAGAAAAACGGCCCAATGACCGTTTTCGCACTAACGCCGCACCAAACTGTGACTTTTTCGTCATGAAGAGGCAATTCTTGAATCTCCTGAGGATTTTCAGTGGCGTAAATACGGCAATTTTGCTTATTTACGGTCCCATTCAATGTGAAATGGGCTTCATCGGACATGATAATTTTGTTCCAAAATTGCTCGTCATCATCGGCCATTTCGATGACTCGTTGGGCCCATTCCAATCGACAAGGCTTGTCCGCAGGCAACAATCTTTGCGTCAATTGAATTTTGTACGGGAACAAATGCAAATCAACGCGAATAATCCATTGTAAAGTGGACCGAGCCATGCCCAACTGCTGAGAACGGCGTTTTTGGGATGTTCTTGGGGACCTCTCAACACTGGCTCGTACGGCAGCGATATTCTCGGCCGATCGCCTTGGTCGACTTTTATTTGGCCTCTTCGGATTAGAAAGAGCCTCACCAGTCGAAAATTTTTCGTATAAACGGTTAATGGTGTTCTTAGAAGGCGCACTTCTCACATTTTTTAATATTTTAAAAGCACGTTGAGTTTTCACAATTGACTTCTTCTGTTGAATGTAAATTTCAACTATTTCAGAGCGCTCGCGTGGCGTGTATTGTTCCATGGTAAAAATCTGCTTGGACTGACGCTTCAAACGCGGTATGTCATTAAGCGATCTGACATCTCTGTCAAAAGTTATGGCGTTGCCAGATGGGTCCGTTGAATATGGGCAACCCTGTATTTTATGTTTCTGGAGTTTTTATTGTAACGAAATTTTTATTTTTTTTTTTTTGGTGAAGCATTGAAGTCACCATATAGAAAAAGTATTCGAGTACAGGATGTTATAGTCGAACATTTTCTACTACAGGGTGGCGCACGAATTATGCCACAAACACAATGTCAATGGGGGGACCGTTATTTAAAGATATTGAATGAGTTTTTTTACCCAGAACTGCACCGAAGACGTATCCATTTCAACAGCATTTGGTTGTAGCAAGACCGGTTATGACAGAGCTCCAACGAAAATTCCTAAACAAAAAAACAGTTGACCTGTCTGCACTAGACTTTATAAAGCAGTTATATCAAGCAAAAGGTGTACAAAACCAACGGAAGGATCAGGTGTCGCATATGCGTGAATGGACATGGAGGCCATTTATGGTTTATCATCTCCACAACCAATTAGTTACATAAAATAACATTGAAAATACGAGGAGTGTTTAAAAATAACGTGAATTTTAATTTTTCTCAAAAAATATCTACATATATTTATTCATCAATTTCTATTTTATTTCTTTCAAAGTAGTCCCATTCAGATATAATACTTGTGCCAGCGTTTTTTCTCCAATCCTCAAAGCAGTTCTGATATACATTTTTTCTCTCACAGATTCGGGGGTTATCTCTTCAATCGTTGCAAAACACCGTAATTTCATAGGTCTCTTCGATCTGGGGAACAGGAAAACATCGCAGGGGGTCAAATCTGGTGAATACTGTGGCTAAGGCATGATAACGGTGTAGCCAAATAATCTCTCATGATGATGCGAAAGCCATGAATTCTGGGCGTTTTTTTCGTATTGCTTCATGCAAACCGCACCTAACTTCTAGGTAATACTCCTTAGTAACTGTACGACCTTGTGGTAAAAACTCCTGATGCACTACGTCATGGTAATCGAAGGAAACAGTGAGCAAAATCTTGACATTTGATCGAACTTGGCGTGCTTTTTTTGTCTTGGCTCTCCTGGAATCTTCCATTGGGGCGATTGGGCTTTGGTTTCGATGTCATAACGATACGAGGATACCCATGATTCGATACCAGTTATGACCCTTTTAAGCTAATCTGGATCATCGTTGACGTCATTTAACAATGCCTGAGCGAAGCTTATGCGACGTTGTTTTTAGTCAAAATTCAGCAATTTTGGAACGAACTTCGCTGCCACACGCTTTATGCCCAAAATTTCCGAAAAGATTGCATGGCATGAGCCAGCCGATATGCCGACATCCTCAGCAACTTCTCTAATTCTAATTCGACGACAATTTTCTTCACTTTTTCAACATTTTCATTGGTTGTTGATGTTCTGCGGCGTCCAGAGTGAGCGCCATCATTTACATCTTCTCCATCTTTTGTGAAAAGCTTCTATCACTTGTAAATATTTTTTTGTCTCAGAGTACTCTCACCGTATGCCACTGTCAACATTTTAAGTGTTTTTGAGCACTTAATTCCATTTTTTACACAAAATTTGATGCAACTTCTTTGATCCATTTTTTTCGATAGCAGAAAATCGCCGAACACACAAAACACTTGTCTTATTTATGCCTCTCACAAACAAACTAAACATGCTATATGGATAAAACCGTCAACATATCTTCGAGACGAGTGTACCAACATAAAAAAAAAAAAATAATCGAATGTACGTAGCCCTCGAAATTTAAAAATTCACCTTATTTTTCCAACGCACCTCGTAAAATAAAAAAAAATATAATATATGAAATACATTGATTCAAGAAACGTTATATGAATTTCTTATTGTAGCGGAACTGGTGCGCCACCCTGTATGAACGATACACATGTTTTCTTCTCACCCTCTCAAAAGAGAAGGGAGCTGCTTTGTAAAAGTAAATGAAGTGAAGTAAACTGAAACAAAAGTGATCAGAAACACTCGAGTGTGTAGAAATACTATTCACAGGACCCAGAAAAAAAATTTAAAAAATTAAATAATTGTGTTTAATATTGGAATCAGTCATGAAATGGGAAATTCGTCAAATGGCATATGCTGGAAATTTTTGAAAAATTGTTCTGCATTTTTCTTCTTTGAATTTTAAAGCGATTGTTGTAATGTAAGGAACTGCCTCACTTAAGTCGATAATTGACATTGAGATTCTGTTGCTGACTCTGATCAGAACTTCGTGGAGAGATATGGTTAATAGACTAGAGAAGCATGGCATTAATTTGCTGTGTTGATATTTCTCCTCGGACATTGAAAATCTATGCCGTAAATAATGGATTACCAGTTCCATGCGAGGTATGATAAAGCAAAACTGGGGTAGCTTGTCTGCGAAACCCATACCAGAGAGTTCTTCTCTTCTGGTAGCATGGATGACCAGGGGCCCAAAGAACATTGTTCTTGCCTGGTCGATGGCGCTGGACCCCTTGTGAGAGCATCGTGCTGGCTGTGGTTGCCCGAACATGTGTTTTCAGTGCTTTTGCGTTGCTTCAGGTTGGCAGAAGCTTGGAAAACACTGTTCATGTCTATCGAGATCTTCCTAAATTACCTCACTCCTAACCGGGATGTAGCTCAATTCATACCAAGTGACTGCAAAGGTACTTTGGCCGAGAGAGGAAGCGGGCCCTGAGGAAGTTTTTCCAAGGGGACCTACTTCTAATCTCAAAGGTAGTTCGACTTATCCTTTCGGGATTAGTTTGGGCTGGCTGCCGCAAGAAGAAAAGAATTATAACCAAGAAAAGAATTATAGAAAACAGTCCCACGTGTGATGGCACACCATGAGTAAGGCCTCACGGCGAGACTCATGTAAATAAACACAGTTATGGTTATCCATTTTTCGGTTTCAAAAGTAAAGTTAAATAAAATACATATAAAGCTATGATTTTGATGAAACTTTTATTGCATTGTAATGCTTGGACCTTCCCATTATGTACGAAATACAAGGTCATTTAAATCATGGCCCCTGGATTGATTGCAGCAGTGTATCCTTTCATTTCCAGTCACTTTTTCCGGCTGTAATGGCTTTTAGACAACCACTTTTGACTTCTCCAAGCCCCATATGCGACAAATTTACTTGTTATCGTAATCACTGAGTGAGAAATGAGCTTCATCGCTGAAGAAAATTTTATTCGATAGAAAGCCCACGTTTGAATTACCATTTCTGTAATAAATTTTAACCATATTTATGCGTTCTTCGGTTATTAAACGACTCATATTCGTAAATGGCCAACATTTCACTAAATAAATAACACTTCAGATGGCAGGTATTTAACAGCTGAAAGACTTGCCAGGACGGCAGTTTTTAAATGGATAACCAAATGGATAACCCTATACATTTACTGAAAGAATGAAGATATATATCGTTGTATATGCCAAAAATATACCAACCAGAGTGAACAATTTAAAGTATTAGTAGTTTTTGGCCAAATGTGTGCTTTTAAGACGATTGAACGATGCCCATCTGTCCGGGGGACTGGCTGTTTGGCACGATATTTGTCATAAATCCGCACAAAAGATCTTACAATTTTGGCAAAGGATTGCATTTATGTCAGATCGTAGCTGGGGATTGTTAATGATTGTTTCTATATCTATATCGTATCATATAAATTCAGCGATTTGTAATATTTTCCCCTGTAATCCATAATGTAATCCATAAATACTTCTCCAGTTTATTGATTTATAATGCTCGACAGAATTTAAAAAAATCGACAGATTAACCACAACTATTCTGATTTCTCCCACACAAATGAAAAAAAGAAAAAAAAATTGTTCATTTAATTGCACTACATTTGGTACACGTTAAACATTTGGCAAAATAAGTTCTCAACACGAAAAAGGAACGGACTGCCACACCACTTCTGATATATTCCATATAAATTAGCTGCTTTTCCAAAATTAGAACTTTACTCTTAATAATAATAAGTGGATTGCAGTAGCCAAGATTTTTGTTTTATGTTGATTTTCTTAATTTATAATTCTCTGTAGAATTTGAGAAAAATCGACCCTGTTGTCATGTCCCTTCTGGTATCTGCCATACAACCGTTTTAACTCATATGAAAACAAATGCTATTGCATCCAAAGAATGAGATAAGGGAGAGCTTCTTACATTCTGTAAGGTTACACTCCTTCTATTTTTAGACTAACGAGGGCGGACTCAAAACTAGTCAACCTAACAAAGAAGGCACAAAGAGATATTCAATACCTTCTGTACCCTGTTTATAGTAAAAACTGTGAAACACCTTAAAATAACCATCAACCGCTGATTTCGGATCTTCATTGCTGACAAATTCTTTAACACTGAGCCATTTCTTCACGTTTGGAAATAGAAAATGGTCCGAGGGAGCTAAATCTAGCGAATAAGGTGCCTGATGAAGCAATTCGAACTTTTAATTCATTAATTTTGACCATCGCAATAGTGGACGTGTGAACTGGAGCATTATCTTGATGAAACAACACTTCCTTTTTTGCCAATGCGATGTTTTTCCATAATTTCATCACTAAATGCTGCAATAAATTACCACAATATTTGCCGTTGATGGGTTTTCCTTTCTGAAGATAATCAATAAAAATACTTTCATGTCCATCCTAAAAAACAGACGTCATGGCCCTGCCTGCAAATGGAAACATCTTCGCCTTCTTTGCACATGATTCTCCCATTCCAGTCCACTGGTTTGACTGTTCCTTTGTTTTAGGAGTGAAGTGGTGTACCCTTGTCTCATCCATGGCTACAAATCCATGCAAAAATTCAGCTTTATTGCGTTGAAACATCGCCTAACACTCTACTGAAACATCTGTTTCAACATGCTGTTTTTGCTCTATTGAAAGCAAACGCGACACCCATCTTGCGCACAATTTTCTCATCTTCAAATCTTCGGTCAATATACGATGCACAGCACTTTTTGAAATGCCACCGAGCGTTTTTTTTAAGTATGGGAACAGAGAATTGTTCGAGGGAGCTGAATCTTTTTCACCAAATGCGACTTTTTTCCATAATTTCATCTCCGTCTTTGGACACGATTCTCCCATTTCAGTCCGCTGCTTTGACTGCTCCTTTGTCTCAGGTGTGAAGTGTTTGGCCCATGTCTCATCCCTGGTTATAAATAGACACAAACATTCGCTTTCATTGCGGTGAAACGTCGCCAAATACTCTACTGAAACGTCTACATGACGCTGCTTTTGCTGCTTTTCTTGAAAGTAAACGCGGCACCCATCCTGCGCACAGTTTTCTCATCTTCAAATCTTCGGTCAATATACAATTTATAGCCCATCATATAGCCACGCATATCATTTTATTTTCATATCATAGCATTTTGTGGATTTACGGCTCATACGGCCTTGTTTAAACTCTTCTATCCAGTATTTTGCAGCCGTAAACGAGGGAGCGGATTCTCCCAGATTAGAATCTAGCTCGGCTTAATTATTGGTTGGACTGAGATCCTTCAAATTGAAATATTAGATTACATAACGATGAACAATTCCCAAACTACGTGGCGCCTTGAACCTTACAACATATGTTGTATAAGGTTTCAACTTTTCACCAAAATAATTTTTTTTTTCAAACTACTGGCACCATCTACCTATATATGCCAGGTTGGCTCATTTTGGAACCGCGCTCTTAACCAACGAGACCTACAATTTAAATGCGATTTGGAATATCACAGTGTTACTTGAAGTGTGATATCACATCCAATGATGATAGGTAGCTGTATGGGGTATTGAACCTGATATCAGGCGAAGGATAGCCGCATGTACTAACTATCGCGCTTCTTTAACCCCAACTATTCTTAGCTTAGTGTCTTAGGCACATTGAATTGAGCAAATTTGGCAAATTCAATGCATTTGGTAAAAAACGTTCTAAGAGTGAAAATGGAGGGCATTTTCACAACGTTTCTGTTACCACCCATAAAAATTGACCGGATTATCATAATTTAATTTCGTTCGTTATCTAATGCCTAATTGGTAGACTGCTTACTAACATATAAATTACATAATTTAATCAATATATTCCTACTTTCGTATCTTCCATTTAATTATAATTTCACTCGTATCCCAGACATTTAGTAAATTTAGTTCTGCGACTGAAAATGGAAGGCATTGCCCCCCGAGAGTACCACAAATACAAATTGGTCGATTTTGCGAAAATCAGTGGACCCCTTTATAATTCCTGGGCGGAGGACTTTGGAAAGTTGAAATTTTACTTCTTTTATTGAGCTTTAATTCAAAGCAATTTTTGTTTAAGAACCGAACGCTTTGCCATGCAATTTCTGGAACTTCTGCAGTGGTTGAAGTTGGATTCATCTGATTGAAATTTTTAAATCCTTATTGTGTTACATGTAGTAATAACCAGACTTTATGTTAATACGATTTCTCACATTTTTTTACTAATCTTAATATTCGCTTACTTTTTTACAGGGCTGTCACAGATCCACGCGATGGACGTCGCGTTGCGCTGAAAAAACTTCCAAATGTTTTTCAATCGTTGGTTTCATCAAAGCGAGTTTTTCGTGAATTAAAAATGCTGTGTTTTTTCAAACATGCCAATGTAAGTAATTTGAAAATTTTAAAAATATAATAAGTATGTACAAGATAACTTTTTTTTTTAATATAAATAGTTAAGAGTAAATAGTTAATTTTATAATAATTATTTGTCTAGTTAAAAGCTTCATATATTAAAATGACTTATAATAGATCTTCGTACACTTAAATCTTATGGCTGAGGTCAATATCTCTAAGTTTCGTCATCTACACTTTCTGAGCCATTAGTCAATTTAACAAGAGTATTATTTTTATTTAATCTCTATGTTATTCTTAAAAACTAGTTTTGACAACATGAGCTAATCGTCAACTTTAAAGCATCGTATTTTAAAAACATTAAAATATACTCGTACATCAATATTTTCTTTCTGCCAGGATTACTCTGAGCAATTCGTATTTCCAGTACGATTCAATTCAGTTTTGTTTGCAAATGAATTCAAATTAATTGCATACTTTAGGGCTTTTGCATTTATTAAACATGCATAACAGAAATCAATGTTTATTTTTACACAAACGGCAGAATTGTACCTATGAATTTATATTTTAAATACTATATAAACAAAAAATGTCTGCAAATTAACTCTATAAAATTCCTTTGGTCCTCCCAAAGTGTCATTATAATGAATTAATTGACTACTTTAAATGATTGCAGTTAAAACATAAATCTCTATTTAAATTTAATCTTATGGTATATGTGATTTAAAGAACTTGTAATTTGTAATATACACAATTGTATATTTTCAAATGAAATTTGAATAACTCATCATATCATATACATAGATCATAAATACCAGGAATTTAGGTTATCTGTTTTATAGACTTTGAATTCATATGTCAATATTTATGTTGAAAAATTCCCCCCCTTCTTTTACTAGACAGCATTTCACAAAGTATTTTACATCATTCATTTACATATCATTATATTATGATGATTTTCAAGTACAAACAAAATTTCAGCGAAGTTCCGTTGTGAAAAAAATCCATTGCCTAATTTAAGGCTTTAAAACCAAAACAGTTTCTTTCCCATTTCAACATGCACATAAAATCGATATGTACTCTCCTTTGTTGGTTGTCATAACAAAATGCAATTTGTTGAATAATTTTCGTGAACAAAATGTTATTGTTTCATTTGAGATATTGTGGCATGATTAAGCTACAGCTTTCTATAAGGCTTTATAATTCTGTAACATATTTCAACAGATAATGCGTAAATACAATTATATCTGCAAGTGAATTAGTCATTATCTTATGCTCTATTATTCTATAGAATTCACTTTAATGTGTGTATAGAATACAATTATCTGATATATCTGTGATAAGTTTATGATATTTTAATGCAGTGGTGCGTTCATTCATTTCATTGTTCATTCATTGACATATGATTCGAGTCTTTGTATACATGATAATCACTACAATTGCAATTGCATACCTTAAGGCTTCCTAATGTTACTCTAAATGCCAGTTTAAATCGTTTAATGCATAAGCATTGCTTAATGAATGTAGTCGCACTACATCATACATCATGGAATAATTATTACTGCATATTTTCAGGCTTCATTAAAACTATACTTAATAATACATTTTGTCTTATCTTAGGCAGAGAATAAATGCATAAGAGATAGTAGAATTTTTAAAAATTCTTCAAGCAATTTCTAAGAAGTAAAACTTTTACATTATTTAAGGTTTGATTCTCATATTCGGTACGCAAATTATTTGGTCGGGTAGATAATATTCTTATTATTTTAATTCAACTGACAACTTCATCCAATATAATCACTGAAATTGACCCGTGAAAAAT
Organism: Philornis downsi; assembly: GCA_019455685.1. Taxonomy (NCBI): domain Eukaryota; kingdom Metazoa; phylum Arthropoda; class Insecta; order Diptera; family Muscidae; genus Philornis; species Philornis downsi. The sequence continues at coordinate 1,270,028 of JAHXMU010000636.1, forward strand.
TGCTTTTCAATCATTAAAATTTCAATTTATATTATTACACCTGCAATGCATTAATGATGGCAATAAAGCTGAATTTATTCCACTGCATATTTTTACAGATTTAGTAATTTTAAATGTCGTCTGATTATGAACTACTTTGAAGAATAATTCTATTCAAGTTTCACATTGTACGAACTTGTATCGCAATATCATCATATGATATACCATGAGATTGAGTCCCCATCAAAAATTAAATAGTTGGAGGAGAATTTATATGATATTGTGTTGACATTTGACCATTATACTCGTATAAATATGTTCGAAAAAATAAGTACACCTGCTTATTTTTGCTTTATGTTTAATTTTAATTACTTTAACGGAAAGTAAACATGGCAATTCCTTTTTATTTAAATAACTTTAATATGGTAATGCCTTTAAAAGTAAAAAACAAAACTGGGGCTTTCCCGTAGTTTTCATTGTGAGCTAGTTTTGTTCAGATGTGATTGCAGTACTTGGTCAAAATAATAAATACATTGCTCAATTCTTTAATATGGTCGCAGTCTGCTGTAGTCTTTTTGGAAAGGCTACTTATTTTACTGTTGTTTATCTTTATTAATAACAAAATATTTTGTTAAAAAAACTCAGCCATGGGTCGAAAAAGTCATTGTTCTCCGGAGGAGAGAAAAATTGTTTCAAGACTAAGAGAAGGTGGCCAAAGTTTTCGTTCTAGAGCAGAAACTCTGAATCGATCGCTATTTTTTTTTTACGAAATGCTTTTAAAGCCTAAAAAGCCAGTGGAAACTCGCCGAAGACCCAAAAAAAAACTTCAAAAGCAACAGATATCCGTATTGTAACACTTGCGAAGAATGACCCGTTTGTGTCTTCAAGAACGATTTCAGCAGAAATTTGAAATGTAATTTCATCGCGAACGGTTCATCGTAGACTACCAGAAGCTAATTTACCAGGACGGATAGCCAGAAGAGTCCCTTCGCTTAGATAAAAAAGTTTGAAGACTAGATTGGCTTTGGCAAGAAGTCATTCCAATTGGTCCGGAGGAGACGGTGAAAAAAATGGCGAAACAAAAATTGGTGTATTTGGAAACGACTGTGTCCGGAATATTCGACGCCCTAAGGGTAAGGAGTTCCATGTTCGCTTTACAAAGAAGACGGTCAAGCACGGGGGTGGCAATATTATGGTCTGGGGGTGTCTCTCGTTGTATGGTGTCGATCCGATACATCGAATTACCGACACTATGATCAGATTCCACTACAAAGATATCTTGGAAAATACGATGTTGAACTATGCTGTGGAAAGTATGCTTCTTAGATGAACATTCCAGCAGGATAACGATCCGAAGCATTCGTCTAAGTTGGTACAGGATCGGTTTCAAGATAATAATGTTGCCCTTCTTGACTGGCCAAGTCAATCTCCGAACTTAAATCCAATCGAAAATCTTTGGGAAAAGTTGAAGCAAAGAATTGGAAAGGAGGTTCTTAAAAATAAGGATCAGTTATGGAATTTTGTTCCAAAAAAACTTGGTATGAAATACCAGTAGAAACTACCTGCTGGAAGCTTATTGCCAGCATGCCAAAAAGAGTCAACAAAATAATTGAAAATAAAGGTGGATATACCGGCTTTTAACTTAACTCAGCCAATTTAGCAGAAAAAAAACGTGATTTTTTACTTATTTGCTTATTTTAACCAAAATGTACTTATTATATTGCGCAATGTTTTTTGATTAAGTTCTTACTTTTTGAAAAATACTGAATTTAATTTTTGTTTTTTGTTGTTGTTTTAATATTTATTTTATTTCTAATGTTATAAAAAAATAAATTAGTATTTGTCTTTTCTTTTAATTTAAACAAATGTTCGTCTACGAGCCTTTAAAAAAAATATATAGGGTGTACTTATTATTTTAATCACATGTGTAATTACAAAGACGTGAAATTCTGTTCAATTTTATCAGAAAATGAGAAAAAAGGAATGGAGTTCATTTTGTATGACTTTTTCTTGCTTTTTGGAAAATGTTAAAATCCCAAATTATAGAAACATTATCGAAGACTTGCTTACAAACTTTTAAGAAAATATATACCTCTTACTTCGACACCCGTATAATTTGGAATTATACTTTAGTTCTTCTGCGATTCTTATTTAATTCGTTGATAAATTCTCCAAAAAAAAGTGTCCATCCAATGGAGTTTTGTTAGTCCTATTCTGCGCTCCTTATGAAATTCATTATCTGACACGAGCTAGACCATTTATAGTTATTTAAACAAAACTACTAAGTCAACGCAACCGCTAATGCATTTGACTACCACAATATCTGTTTACAGCTCATACTCGTATAACTCATGATTTATACATCGTCAACACTTGCCGTTAACTCGAAAGTTTCTACTACAAATCTATTCGATTGCAGCATTTTCCAAAACTTAGGGGGTTTAATAGAAATGCCAGTGGGTTTCTAGGAAGACAGTGTATTTTTCAGTTGACTTTGTTCCTTTGTAATATGAGCTATTTGCAAATAATATTATATTTATAATGCTCAGTTAGAGGCACAGAAAATCTCTTCTTTGCTCCATAGTTATAATTCTGGCCTTCGTTCCAACATAAAAAATTAATTGCTTATTAAACCCATTAATAAGATTTTTTCAAATCTGCTTGTGATAATTGATTTTCAACAATTGAGTAGACTGCAGTAACATCTCAGATGTTTGATCGATAATATCTGTTTTTTCACTTTGCTAAAGATATTACCAGTGGCGTTTGCTGCAGATTTATTTATTGTTGTGAATATGTTGAAGAATTCACAGAATAGATTGCCAAAAACATTTAAACGTCGGAAACAGAGCGGTGAATCACCAAAATATCTTAATTTTTAAATCCATTATATAAAGTGGTGGTTTAAATATCGCACCAAAAGATTAATAAAAGTGAATAAAATCAAAAATCGATAATAAAAAGGAACCACAAATACTTAACACTTTGTGGATGTTATTAAATTTTATGTTATACAATTTTTTGTGTGTATCGGTAAGATCATTACTTATTATAAAATTAGTAATCAGTACAGGAAGTATATCAGTATGTCATTTGGTATAACGTTATTTAACAGGTCAGCAATTAAGTTATTTTGGTTATATTTCTATGTTTCTGAAATACAATAAATATATAAATTTAAATTTGTTGATGTTATTTTGAAGGATATCATTTTGTGCAACTCCTCTATGAAGCCATATTTGCGGTTGCATGTTCCGTTTTCAAATTATATGGACTTTTTTTAGACTCGGATATGGTACTCGAGCCGCATTTTACTCGTTTGAGATCAAATGTGCGCAATGCACATGCATTGTCTGTGAACTGCTCCTAATTATAGATTTTTCACATGCTCAAATTAACCTTAAAGCATAACACATGTCCCTCAATTATATATATATATATATATATATATATATATATATAATATATAATATATAATATATATATATATATAGGGTGACGCATAATTTGGTTGTGCATCATTTGGTTTTAGCTCGGGAACCAATTGCATCTTATATGGGAAAAGTTGTAACACATGTAAAATTCTTTGCAAAGACCGTCTAGACATCTCTAACCGCTAATAACGTCGCCTGGCGGAAGTTTCGGGGTTTTCTTTAATACTTGCTTGCACTCGAGCAATGGCCACTTCATTTCGAACTGCACGAGGCCTTCCAGCGCGCGGAAGATCCCAAACAACCCCTAATTGCTTAAAACGCTGAACTAATCGGTAAATTGTTGGAGCTCTAGCAGTATTTCGGACATGGAAGAAATTTCGATACGATCTGAATAATCGAATGCCGACTTTCAAAGTAAAATTGCACAACTTTGGTTCTTTGTTCTGTGCTGAGCTTTTACATCATAAATTTCCCAAGTATTATTTAGTTAATTCTGTAAGGAGACGGAAAAAAGGCTTAAACAACAAAAAAAATTTATTCACTGATCAAATCTTAACGTTCCTTATGCGCCACCCTGTATATTTGATAGCAAATTACAGAAATTCGGACGAAAGACAAAAGATGTTTAGGTGTCTTTTGGTTTGAAAGCAGTTTTAAAAAGAGCCCTCGCACTTTTGAACCACATCCGGTGCACATCCGTTATAATCTGTAGGACTCAAAGCAAAAAATTAAAACCCGCAGTACATCGGCTATATATCTGCGAAGTTATGTTCAAATCAATAAATTTAATAAGGTACGATAGATTTACATTCGTTGTTCCTAAATAATGCTCAGCAAGACATGTCTATAAACCATATGGTCTATTTTAAAATCCGGTTAAGTGGCGATATGTAATATAGGTCGTTAAAAGCTTAGCGGTAGTAGCTTATGTTAGCCATCTCAATTTCCAGTTTTTTTGAGTCCTGGTTGGAGTCCTGGTCAAAGTAATCAATTTTTGAAGACAATTTCGAGTCCTCTGGCCAATCCATAATCAATTGCTGTCCTAGAGGCAGATATTGCTCACTTTGTTTATGATATACTCACTCAGTACCTCCAAATTCACTTTCAGAATACAGTTCTTGAGATACTTTCGTGGCGGCCGAACGAACCAAACCAATTTTTTTTGTTGATGCGTGGACATTGTCTACAGGAACCTAAGCTAAGAGAAAGCACGTCTCGATTTCATTACCATATGAAAGGAACATGAAAAAAGCCTCACTTTGCCTTGCAATTAGATATGAGTAGCTTTCATTAAAAATCCAACGAAAACTTCCAGACTTGTATATACGCATCTGCTCAAATTTTCAATTAAAATTTTCGTTGTAACGACATCATCTGTGCTAGTCATTATTCTATAAATGCCCATTTAACAAACATTATAATTTATTTTCTACATGTTTCTTCTACTATATATAATTATATATAAGTATATGTTAATTTTCTCCGAAGACAACTCATTCTCCATACATAACAATATTTATTTTAACAAAATATAAATGCATACTTTAAAGATCCTCATTTCATTCCCTATTAACAAGTGCTATGAACAATAAATCATTTTCCCTTGCAGTATCCTACTATACCACATAAGCTGTAGGCCGCAAGGAAAAGTAATTTAAATAAATTGCCTACTTTTAGGGTTGATAATTTCGACAATATTATGCCATGACATAGGGAGTAAATTTAACATAATTATGTCACATCTGTTAGAGGCTTATAAAAGCAGTAGTAGCTTTTTATTATGATTCTATATGCGTGATGAAATTAGGCATGCTTTCGAATCCTTAAATAGTTAGGACAACTTTTTATATAAGCTGGATGTTGATAGTATGAGTAAAAGTTTCACAAATATGTCGAAAGGAATCGCAATAACAATAATGCCGAATTAAACAAAAACTAAAGCAAACAAATAGCTTGCAACGCAAGCATTATATTGATTGTGCACAACTTGTAATTTGCAATTTATTTATTGTTTTATGAGGGCGGTCCTAAAAATAGTGACCTGAAGTAGCGAGGCCGTACGAGCCGCCAAAATGAACACCGTAGTGGTCGATCAATTGAGGTATCCACGTCAAACACGGTTAAGGAAGTGTACAAAATGATATTGGATGATAGGAATTTTAAAAATTGCTACACATCGTATATTAACCGAGGATTTGAAGATGAGAGAACTGTGCGCAAGATGGATGCCGCGCTTGCTTTCAGTAGAGCAAAAACAGCGTCGTGAAGAAATTCAGTAGTGTTTGGTGGTTTCGCCGCAATAAAACCAAATTTTTGAGTCAATTTATAACTACTGATGAGACATAGATCCCCCAGTTCACACATAAGACAAAGGAACAGTCAAAGCACCGGACTGGAATTGAAGAGTCGTGTCCAAATAAGGAGAAGAGGATTCCATTCGCAGACCAAGGTTTGTTTTTGTTTTCGATCCGCATGGGATTATTTTTGTTGATTATCTTCAGAACGGAAAACCATCAACGGCGAATATTAAGCTAATTTTTTGCAGCGTTTAGGTGATGAAATTACGGAAAAGAGGCCGCATTTGACGAAAAAGAAAGTATTGTTTCATCAAGGCAAGTGGTTAAATTAATGAATTAAAGTTGGAATTACTTCATCATGCACTTCCGAAATTAAAAAAATGCCTCAGGGGTCAAAAATGTGCCAACAATGAAAGTTGGAGTCTGCGATTGATGGTTATTTTAAGGAATTGGACAGTTCTTACTATAACCAGGGTATCGATTTTGTCCGAACATTTTTGTGTCTTCTTTGTTAGGTCGTACATTGTGCGCAACAAGAGGGAGTCTTATAATTACAGTGCAGGGGGATTAATTAATTTACATGTAACAAACAAATACAATTAATAAAAATATAAAATTAATCCCTTTCTTTAACTATGTTTCAAAGCAAAAGTAAAAGTTTATGCATTTTTTGACGAAAGAAACAAATTTTACATAAACAGCGTTTAAGTTTCTAAAATTAGGCAAATTTCAAAAAGGAATTTAATAATTATTAAGTACTCCAAATTAGTTTTCACTGTGTGCAAAGTATTCATTGTATTAGCTTTTTGAAATTCTCAGGGTTGCTTAGTAATTAAATGTTGTGTGATATTAAATTCCAAAGAAGTACAAAGTGAAAGAAGAATTGCCATTCATATATAAGATTACAATGTATAATCTATTGGATTTTACAAAGGATAGGAATTGGAACAAGTGCCACGGTTCAAGCGTGTAAGTTATTTTATGGAGAAATAAAACGGTTTCAATGTTACATAGTTTAATTTCCTTGAAGGAGATGATGAATGAATGAGATACGGGATTCATGGAATGCAAGAGAATTTGCTTTTTGTTGAGGGAGAGTGAATTTTGGACCGTTAAATAGGTGAAGTAAAATTTATAAAAAAAAAATTAGAGAATTCTCGTTATCAGAAAGTGCACGTATTATATCTTTAGTCCCATTGAGCGAAACAAACCGATTTCGGCCATCAATTTGAGAAGCTTTTACTAGCATACCCGTATTTTCAAAAATTTTCCACATGTAAGTTTAGTAACACAAACGCGAAAATGTATCCCAAAAGTAGGCAATATGAAGTTGGCTATTTTTGGAATTCTTGGCTTATTTTCTTATTTTGCTACATTCAGTAGCAAATTCTCGAAAACTGTCCTTAATTCAGTTTTAAACTGTTCTATGGACTGTTGTTTATCAAAATGTTAAACGGTTATTATGGCGATAGTTGAGGCTCATAAGTAATACTCTGAGCCGAATTTTTGCATCGATTTATAGCCATGAATAAGACATGGGTTTACCACTTTACATCTGAAACAAAAGAACGGTCGAAGCAGTGGACTAACATGGAAAAATCGTGTCTAGAAAAGGTGAAGACACTTCCATTTGCAGGCAAGGTCAGACGCCACATATAAGCCACGTGACAGAATATTTAAAGTTTTTTTTTATAAAGCAGAGATTTTCAATAGATTATCAGTTTCTCTTACGCAAAAGTTTAGAAATACATATTAAAAATTTTTTTTACCATTTTAAAGATGATGGACTGGAAATGACCTCCATGTTCATTCATCACTCATATGCGATACCTGATCAGAAAATTATTCACTGCGACTTGAAGGGTTAAAAAGACGGGGTCACCTCAATTATTGTCTTAATGAACTGCTCCAATTCAGTCAAACTCCTTGGTTTCGTATTGTACACGTCTTGATTGATGTAACCGCGTTAAAAAAAAGTCTAGTACAGTCAGGTCAGGTAATCTTGGGGACCAGCGGAAAGTGGGGTTTTTTGGCTATTAATTTGTTTGGGAGTTTTCATAGCCTGTGCAGCTGGCTATGTGTGCAGTTGCTCCATTTTGCTGGAACCAAATGCTGTTGCGTTTGTAGTACGACTCGTGTGCCACCTTGTACATATAAAAGCTAAATAGCAGAGAATTATACCCAAACCAAAATAGATTAGTGCATATTTTCTTCGAAGTAAAAACTTTAATACAAAAAATATACAGACTTCATTAGCAATTAGATATTAACTACATTAAGAAGCTATTACGACGACAATACTTATAAGGAAGTATAGTACAGGGTGGCGCAATAGAACGTGCATGTTGCAACATCTTTTTTTGCGGGGTAGAAAAGGCGTGGGCGGGGGGGGGAGCCTACATCGTTGGGTTGGCGGGCTCATGGAGTTTTAGTCGCTATGAATCACTTCGACGGGAAGCGTTGCGCATTTTGCGTGCCCGCATTTTACGAGAACTCTTGTTCATATATTGCTACTAGGCGACTATATTGTTCTGAATATGGACTACGGCGAATTAGTGAAGCTCTGAGTGCTAATTTAATTAAAATATGGGTAAAGCGTTTTGAAGAGACCGGTTCAACATTTAAGCCACAAGCAAATGGTCGCCCAAGAACATCTAGAACCGAAGACAATGTTGAGAGAGTTATGGAGTCAGTACGAGGAAATCCACAAATGTCGACTCGCAAGAGATCGTCTGTCTTACAATTATCGTGACGAAGTTTGCAACGAATTTTAACATTGGATCTTAAACTGCATCCCTATAAGCTGCAATTAACACAAGAATTGACAGAGTCTGACTTCATAGCAAGGCTTGCATTTGCTAGTGAAATGCTTAATCGATTTTCCAATTCTGACAATATCCTTTTCTGTGACGAGGCTCATTTCCTTATGAATGGGTTCGTAAACCGTCAAAATTGTTGTTACTGGAACAATGAAAATCCCAAAATCAAACACCAGAAACCATTGCATAGCCCTAAAGTGACAGTATGGGCAGCAATCTCTGGCAGAGGAATAATTGGTGCTTTTTTCTTCGAAGTTGCGCGGGGCCAAAACATCACGGTTAATACGGAACGCTATGTTGCGATGTTGGACGGATTTTTGGCTCCAGAAATTGAAAGTTCAAGAATAGTGAATTCCAGAACTTGGTTCCAACAAGATGGAGCTACCTGTCACACATCAAATGACTCCATGGCAGACCGATTTCGAAAAGAGGTGATATCCCATGGCCCCCACGTAGTCCAGACTTGATGCCTCTTTACTTTTTTTCGTGGGGATACCTCAAACACAAAGTCTACAGTAATAATCCAAGAAACATCGTTCAGCTCAAGGAGAATATCCGCGGTGAAATGGCAGCCATTACACCAGTATTACTGAAGAAAGTTTTCAATAATTTTCGTTTGCGGTTAGAGGAGTGCCGTCGTAGAGAGGGTCGCCATTTAGATGATGTTATTTTTAAAAAATAAACTCCATTTACCATACCTTTTGTATTTATTTTTTAATCTATTTTTTAAATACGCACGTTCTATTGCGCCACCCTGTATTTGTAGTATAAATGCTAAAGCATTAATTTCGTTAAAGAAAATTACATTGCCTTGAGGCATCTCAATTCTCCGCTCTTTGGCGGATTACGAAATAGAAATGATATCTTCTCCCTATCTATGATTAAGACAATGAATGAGTTTTAATACACATTTCAGTTCATTTATTAATTAGTTTTTCCCCATACGATAATACGTCACCATTTGCCTTTACTTAGGAATAGCAATAATAATTCTTTAACTTTGGGCGTGAGGCAGAGGTTATTGCGGTTTATGTATTAGCGGGTGTGCTTGTACAACAACAACCAATAGCCCTTAAATGTTCATGGGAGTAACAGCAGTTTCCATTACCTTTAATTATTGGCCACACAAACAACTGAGTGGTGGTGTTGACCACATGGATTTGTCTTTTAAGTTTGTGACCAGAATATTTAACTAATTTGTAACCACATTACGTAGACGTAAATGTACAATGAGTTTTCCAGTGAAACAGTCAGGTCTGGTGATACATGAAAAGGCCAACTTTGTTGAAATTTTAATGGAAATTTCCATGGGTGGAGTTGCGCTACTGCAATGCATTGGATGGCAAGGCAGCTGGACAACAGGAAGTGCCAACAATTTTAGTGTGGATTATTAGAAAAAAAAAACCAATGCAATAAATTCCATTCAAATACATGTGAAGTGAATGACCTTTGCGGTCCAATGTTGCTGTAATAACTACTATATCTTACACACTTAGAATAATAATATAATATGATATGCGATTTTTATCACCAATTTGCTGTCACTCCCTATACTCCTGCTGCTTCTGTAATGCTAAAATAAATATTATTTGATCTCCTCTTCCAGCCCCCCTATCTATGAAAATTATTCATACCGCACACTTACTATTTAATACGCTAGTAAAGCTACACTTTTTCAACATTCATTCATTCATTCGTTTCTTTTTTTTTCTGTATTCAATTAATAAATTTCCATTTAAGTTTAAGATTTGAATTCATTTGACACTTTAGTGGCTGTTCTTAAGCTGTAACCACAATCGAACAATAGCAAACGCCCACGTTCGTTCAAAAGCATTGCACATTTTTGCATGACACTGTGTCACTGGCACTTTGTACTGCAGAGAACATGTTGTCAACATTTTTGACATAACAATTACGACGATTTGCAACCAATCGCACATTTGTTACAGCAGCCGAGAGCTGTAATGATTTGTTGCCAGCAACAGCTAATGTTGCCGGCTGTTAGTTTATTATTTTAAAATATGTATGATGGTTGGAGGGGTCTTGCAGGAGGCTACAGAAATCGACCAGGAGGAAGCATTTCTAAATGCTAGAAATATTGAAAATATATCGAAGACATCATAAATATTCATTCCTTCTAAAATATACAAAATTTCCCAAGTATTCGAAATGTTCAAAATGTACCAAATATTCAAAATATTAAAAACATTTTAAATTTTCAACATATTCCAATATTCTATATATTCAAGGAAGAAGGAAGAAAGCATTTCTAAATGCTAAAAATATGTCAGAGACATCATGAAAATTCATATTTTCTAAAATATACAAAATTTCCCAAGTATTCGAAATTGGACCATATAGAAATAGACCAAATATTCAAAATATTAAAAACATTTTAAATTATCAACATATTCCAATATTCTATATATTCAAGGAACTAAGAGACAGCAAAAATATTCATATTTTCCAAAATATACAAAATTTCCAATACACTCAAAGTATTCAAAATATACCAAATATTCAAAATATCCAAAATATTGCAAACATTTTAAATTTTCAACATACTTAAATATTCAGTATGTTCAAGGAAGGAAAGAGGAAGTATTTCTAAGTGCTAAAAACATTGAAAATATGTCAGAGACATCATAATAATTCATATTTTCCAAAATGTACAAAATTTCCAAAGTACTCAAAATGTGCAAAATATATCAAATATTCAAAATATTAGAAACATTTTAAATTTTCTACATATTTTAAATATTCAATATGTTGAAACTGCTTAATATATTCATATAGTTTTATTTATAATAACTTAAAATAGGTTTATTACAGGTTTAATAAACCTGAACTCAAAATCAAAAATTATATTCAAAAACCAGAATTTCTATTCAACGTTTTGTAATATTGCCATTTTTGTTGAACGTTTTTGGCCTTCTACAAAACTATTTTAGCCAAATGTTTACAAAAATGTTCCAAATTTGTTGCTACTTCTTTCGAAACTAAACGGAATTTATTTGATTGTTCTCATATGTGCTCAAAATATTCAAAATATCCAAAATATTTAAAATATTCGCAATATTCGAAATATTCGAGATGTTCAAAATATTCAAAATGTTCAAAATATTCAAAGTATTGAAAATAATCAAAATATTCGAAATATTTAAAATGTTACAAATACTCAAAATGTTCAAAATATTTAAAATATCCAAACATTCGAAATATCCAAAATATTCGAAATATTCAAGATATTCAAAATGTCCAAAATATTCGCAATATATTCGCAATATTCGAAATGTTCAAAATATTGAAAATATTTAATATTTAAAATATTCAGTATATTCAAAATGTTAAAAATATTCAAAATACCTAAAATATTCAAATTATTCAAAATATGCAAAATGTTCAAAATATTCAAATTATTCAAAATATTCAAAATATTCAAAATGTTCAAAATGCTCAAAATGTTCAAAATATCTGAAATAGTCGAAATTAACAAAATATTCAAGATATTCAAAATGTTCACTTACCCAAGAATATTCAAATTATTCAAAATATTTAAAATTTTCACAATATTCAAAATGTATTAAGATTATTTAAAATATTTAAAGTATTCAAAATATTCAAGATATTCAAAATAGTCATATTCAAAATATTCGAAATATCTAATATATTCAAGATATTCAAAATGTTGACAATATCCAGAATATCCAAAATATTCAAATTATTCACAATATTCAAAATTTTCACAATATTCAAAAATTTCAAAATATATTCAAAATATTTCAAATGTTTAAAATATTCGAAATATTCAAAGTATAATATCAAAAATGTTCAAAACATCCAAAATATTCAAAATCTTTAAAACATTCAAAATATTTAAAATATATGAAAAAATTCAAAAAGTTCAAAATATTTAAAATATTTAAATATTTAAATTTGATCAAAATAGTCTATGACGTAGATTGCAAATTGCCCAGCACTTCTCATGAGAAACAAACCACTCTTCACATTTATTTTGGAAAAGTTCGTCTCTACTTCCGGTAAGATGCAAATATGCCTTCACTTCAGCATGAGAGACAATTGTGTCTTCTCTGTACTGTGAGATCCAAATGTGTCTGTTTCCCAATCAGCGATACGAATGTAGCCCACTTTTAAGTGAGTTCCACCAAATGAGACACTATTCCAGTGCATTTGCATCACTTCATAATTTGTATCATTCTGTGAACTTTCTCTGAATCCCACGCAAGTGCACGTGCGTTATGGATTGTCTGCTTTTGACACATTATAAATAATGTGCATTTTAATTTTTAAATTATATTGAATTCAATTTCTTACAAGTTACTGGCCAAGACAAAGCAATAAACCCCCTATTGATGTGTCAATGGATGTCTTTCATGATTGAATGAAATATATTTTTAATGCAAAAACCAGCTGTTCGATTTTACATCTGTTTTGCAATATGAGACAGTTTTGTGTAGATTTCATGTATTTGTCTAATTAACTAATATTTTCAACGGTGGTCAGACAATAACGTATTAAAAAAATTATTATATATTTTTTCTATAAATTTCTTTAAATTGGTATGCAAACTGATTCTCATTTCACTAAAACTTAGGAGTCGTCCTTTGTTGTCTTCCTTTATTTTCCTGTTAGAAAAAGTGTCTTAGGCGTCCGTCTTAATATCCGTTTGTCTACATTAGGGTCGGGTCGGTTGTATGGTAACCGACAATCTACCTGTCCGTCGTTCTGTTGACTCCAGCAGAATGAACTGCCAAAAGACATGCAAGAAATGGGAGTTCATACCTTAAACTACGATCGTATAAATATTTTAGTTTCAATTGGTAGTTGAAAAAAATTCACATTTTCCTTTGAACAATTATTTGTCTATAAAGAGAGAGGCAACAAACAAAAATCACTTGATGAAGGAGTTGACACGCAAGAAAGCATTAAAGTACTTTAAATAGCTAAAGTACTAAAGACCACGTCGGAATGAACGATGAATGAAAGGAACTCGAGAGGCATGAGAATTTTTTGTTTGCAAATTTGCAAAATATATTAACTATTCAAAATATTTTGAAAATACGGAAATATTGAGAGAAAATGACACACTTGAAAGCATTGATAATTTTAAAACTTTTTAAAATATTTGAAAATTCTGAAACTCTTACCATGATGATATCACTACCTCCTATGCTATTGAAAATAACAACATATGGAGAACATTATGAACACTAAAAACACTCTAAGTATTAAAAAGTGAATCAGGTAGGTGAAACTGATGAAGACATTAAAAACTTTATAAATATAGCGAATATCGAAATTCTACAAATTAACTTATTTTATGATTTGAAGGATTTCAAGTAGTATTTGAAATATTTAAAATAAACCAAAGTCTTGAAAATATTAGAGATATTGAAACTTTCCTAAATATTATACTGGAAATATATCGAGGAAATCGCCATACCAATCTAAGATTGTATTACTATGAATCAAATGTATATATTTTCAATATAGACTATACATTCAGGATATATAGTGTTGCGCAAAACAAAATACAAAAAAATGTACTCCAGACTATTAATATATAATTTTCATAAAAACAAAATATTTAAAACAAAGCTATTTATTTTCACAGAGGTATTATTAAAGTGACCATGTCTCAGAAATTGGAATTGAATTTGGAATTTGTTACCATCTGTATAAAAGAAAACGTGTACAAAGAAAAAAGGACAGTGCAACGTTCCACTAAAAATGTTTCGACAGCCAGAAGTCCATGAGGGTTTAACGTGAGTCTCGCCGTGAAGGCCTTACCCACGGTGTGCGAAACACGGTGTGCCCCTGGGATAGCCAAGTAAAACTTGGGCTATCTAGGAAAAGGGGCTGGCAAATGTGCTATCAACACATATTGTCAGCCAGATGAACAGAATGATCATCATTGACTTCAACGGTCTCCAACTGCCAGTAAGAATATTTCCAAGTTATGATTTGAACGTGGGGTCAGATACCGGCCACACAAGATGCGTTTGTATATTAATTATTAGAGGCATTAAGAATGGTGGAACGAGGTTGGTTCCAAACCAAGCTGACCCAATAAAGAAGACACAACAAAGTTGGGAAACACTTTCCTTATTTTTCAACATAACCTTCTTTTGGCTCGATACACTTTTTCCAGCGATATTCAACACTTACTGTATCCTGGTTATAGTAAGAACTGTCCAACTCCGTAAAATAGCCATCAACTGCAGACTCCAGATCTTCATTGTTGGCAAATTTTTTACCATCGGGCCATTTTTTCAAGTTTGGAAATTGAAAGTAATCCAAGAGAGCTAAAGCTATTGAATAAGCTTCGTGATGAAGCAATTCGAAATTTCATTCATTAATTTTGGCCATAGCTATAGTGGCTGTGGGAACTCTGGAGCATTTTCTTGATAAGACCACACTTTCTTTTTCGCCAAATGTGGTCTTCTTCCCATAATTTCATCACCTAAACGTTGCAAAAAATTAACATTATTTCGCTGTTGATGGTTTTTCCTGTCTGAAGATAATCAACCGTCTTCGCCTTCTTTCGACACGATTCCCCCATTCCAGTCCACTGCTTTGACTGTTGCTTTGCGTCAGGTGTGAAGTGGTGAACCCATGTCTCATCCATGGTCATAAATCGATGCAGAAATTCGGCTTTATTGCAGTGAAACATTGCCAAACACTCTGCTGAATCATCACGAGGCTGTATTTGCTATTTCTACTCTATTGAAAGCAAGCGCGGCATCCATCTTGCGTACAGCTTTCTTACCATCAAATCTTTGGTCAGTATGCGATATATAGCACTTTCAGCTATCTAACGCACCTCCAACCGATGATCATCCAATACCATTTTGTGGGTATTCTTAAAAGTGTCTGGCGTGGACACTTCAATTTGTCGACCACTGTGGTGTTAGGCTTGGCAGCTCGTACGGCCTCGTTTAAACTCTGCTGACCAATATTTTACAGTCTTAAACGAAGAAGCAGACTCTCCCAGAATATAATCTGGCTCGGCTTTAATATTGGTTGAACTGAGACCTTTCAAATGGAAATATTGAATCACATGACGGTGAACAATTTTTACCATGTTTACAAATTCACTGAGATCGTTTACTTTTGATGGCTCAAATAAAAATACTAAACAGCGTGTGGCACCTTGAAACTTAAAACATATGTTTTAGAAGGTTGCCACTTTTTGCCAAAATATTTTCTTTTTAAACTACTGCTAACATATGTTTTACAAGGTTGCCACTTTTCGTCAAAATATTTTCTTTTTAAACTACTGCCACTATCTACGAGTATACGTCAGGTCGGCTACTTCAGGCACCACTCTCAAATCAATGACCCAGTATTACTATTTGTTGTGATAGGTAGAAAATATCCGATATAAGTAGACATTTTATTATTTGAAACGAGTCAGAATATAGTTCTTGATATTTTCATGAATTTGAAACAAAAATTATTTCACAAAAATTAAAACGCTATTCGGTTTGGACACTCTAATAGAATCTAATGGCAAAAAAGAAAGGAAATGATGCTGTCTGGATGAAGATTACACTTTTTTTTGTGAATTCCTGAATCGAATTGAATTTTAACTTTCAGTATAAATAAAGATCTTGTGCTAAGTTGCAACTTATAAAACGCAATAAGAATTGATATACCTCTTTACAAGTTACGTCAATTTTCTCAAAAAAAATTTGCCTTTCTTTTGGAATTCTTTGGAAATGATGCTGTCTGGATGAAGATTACACTTTTTTGTGAATTCCTGAATCGAATTGAATTGTAATTTTCAGTATAAATAGAGATCTCGTGCTAAGTATCAACTTATAAAACGCAATAAGAATTGATATACCTCTGTTCAAGTTACGTCAATTTTCTAAAAAAAAAAATGTTCCTTTCTTTTGGAATTCTTTAGCTTGTTTTAGCTTTTGTTTTGCGAAGGTTCCGCCGTTTTGTCCTTATCCAGTTGTGGCAAAACTGGTCCGAAAGCATATATAGTATAAAACGATAAATTCTACAAAAAAAAAAAAAAAAAAATAACGAAAACTAATCAATAAAGAACAAAATTTTATTTATTCGTTGAAATTTATAGTATCGCCCTTCAAAATACATTTATGCCGCCGCATAATCCAATAATCAAAACATTTTTTTAGTGAATTTTCCGTACCAAACTTCAGATCTACTGTTAATAATTGTTTGTGTCTTCTATTGACTGAAAACGTCGTGAATTCTCTTATATATCTTCTATTCACTAAAAATTGATGCCTCGAATTGTTTTGAAAAGAGAAGAAATCAACCCAAATAGTATCAAACCAAATAAATTTTTGAGATGGGACGTCATCGTGGTGCAAAACCAATAAGCTTTCTTTCCACATATCTGGTCTTTCTACATGATTTTGCTCGCCAAAACGCCGCATATCGCCAAGATTATATTGATTATATAACGTTCAACCTTGTGACAAAAATTCTGAATACACAACGCCGCGATAAACAAAGAAAGCAGTTAATAGAACCACAATTTTTATTGGAATTTGACGTAGCTTTTTTTCGACTTCGCTTCAGTCGAAAAGCGACATTCCGAAGCTTGTAGACTAGTTTACAAATTCTTAAACCAATGTCATGGTTTCATCGTTTAAAATCCGTTTTTTTAATGTGGCGTCGGAATTTAGCTTTTCTAGCACGTCATCAACGGCCTTTACCTTTTTAAATTTTTGATGAAAATTCTAGTTTTTCGGAATTAGTCGAGTGGTAACTCGTTTCATACCCAAACAACTACGTAAAATGTTATGAATGGATTCGTAAATCATCATTATTTCTAATTTATTATTTACTTTGTTAAAATATTTTGGCCAATTTTGCTCACCATCTTCAGGGGATAATTTAAGTGTAAATCGACGAGCTTTCTCCTATATTGAACTGAACTTAACGACATGTATAGGGTGATTTTTTAATCGTAATTTTTCTAAAAATCGAATAAAGCTCTCAAATGTGCATCATATATTTAAATTTTTTATTGGAATCGATAAATTGGTCTTTGCCATTTAAATTTTAAAGATAATTTCATGTAAATGTTGTCCACGGCTCCGTCTCAAAATGCCCATTCGGAAGGTCCAATTTTTCGTCGTTTTTTCGAGCATTTCGGCCTGTATTCCACGAATAACGCGTGTTATGTTATCCAGTAAAGCTTCAATTGTGTTCCGCTTGTCCACATAGACCAACGACTTGACATAAACCCACAAAAAAATTATCAAGAGGCGTTAAATCGCAAGATCTTGGGGGCCAACCCACAGGGCCAACTCGAGAGATAAGCTGTTCACCAAATTCATCCCTCAACATATCCATTGTTTCACAAGCAGTGTGGCATGTTGCACCGTCCTGATGAAACCACATGTCAACCAAGTTCAACTCAGCCATCTGGGTCAAAAAAAAAATCGCGTATCATGGCTCGATATCGTTCGCTGGTGACGATAACGTTTCTTCCACGGTCGTCTTTGGAGGAAAATGGATCGATGATGCCACCAAGCCCCTAAATTACACCAGACTGTTTGTTTTTTCGGGATGCATCGGTAATTCATGTATGGCATGTGGCTGTTCATCACTCCAGATGCGGCAGTTTTGCTTGTTTACGTATCCGTTCATCAAGAAATGAGCCTCTTCGCTGAGCAAAATTTTTCGATAAAACAGCGGATTTTCATTGAACTTTTGTAAGGCCAATTCACCAAAAATTAGACGTTGTGGTATGTCATTCGTCATTCCATGATGGAATGGCAGAGTGTACTGTACACTTTTCACTTTAACAGATGACGTTTGGACGCCATTACCTACCAGTGCTGCCAAGCTGAAAAACTTAAATTTTAAGAAATCACTCTATATTTTAAAGCAATAAACCAAAAACGTCGATTTGTTTTTTTATCCTCCATTCAAAATAATGTGGAACATAATATTAGAAATTTGAAAAATATTAAAAAATATTATAGGTATTGGAAAAATAAAAAAATAATGAGATATGGAAGATCTTCTCGCACTTAGTGAACTCACACGCATTATATATGTATTTTTAGTCTCAATCCGCGATATCTGCAGTTAAATGCCGATTCCGAATATCACAGTTTGAGAAACATTTACCAGACTTGTCGATTACTCGACCGCTGCTCGGGCACATCGAGATGACCGGCGCTCAAACAGTGATAGGTAGCTGTATCCGGGATTGAACCCGAAATCATGCGAACAATAATCACGCTACGGCCAGCCAAGTTGACTACAAAATTACAAATAGAAAATATCGAAATTTTGAAAATATTCAAAATATATTCTAAATGCTTCATATATTCAAAATATTCCCAAATCCTTCAAAAATGTTTAATATGTATTTCTAAACTTTTTGGATAACAGAAACTGATATTGTATTGAAAATCTCTGCTTCACTCAAAAACTTTAAATACTCCCTGATAGCATTTTTTGTGCACATTTAATTGTAGGTTATTTGGCCGTAATTCATCTAAATTACTAATTTGATTTTAATTATTTCACCCATGAGAAAGTAAATACATTTTCTCCGGAGTTTATCAGAAATGTTTCAACAAAACTTTTCAACATTTTATCATCCACTCTAATGGCTTTAAAGTGCAAACTTTTATACATTTTCGGGTAACAAAAACTTTTCAAATTTTGTTGTTAGAAATCAATGTAAAATGTTGTTGAACATTTTTGCCATTTCCCCATTGCCGTTGTTGTATTTGTATAGTTCTGCTTGTGCAAAAAGGGCCCTGAGCGTAGGAAATGCTAAAGGAAGTTCTCTGTTAAAAGCGGAACGTTACAGAAAAATCCATTAAATATTTAATGTACAACACAAGATTGATATTATCCAGATATGAAGCCCGTACATTTGACAGGGGTGATAAAAAAAGTCGTGACAGATTATAAGGAAGGTGTTGTACGCGCATTTCCTGGGGATAAAGAATGGTGGTCAGAAAAAAAAACTGTGAAATCCAATGAAATCGAAGCGAAGGTTTTCTATGTATAATAAATGCTATCAATTTTCGAAATGTCAATCTAAATATAAAAGTACATTAATGCTGTGATTTGACTTGATTTGTCGTTTTTTATTATTGAGTATTTCAATTATTTCACATTTCAAACCATTTGCATCTTTGGACAATCGAACACAATGAGACCTTTTTATAACTATTTGAATTCATTCATACGAGTACACTGTTCCTCAGTTAATGTTCCATCCAACAGCCACAAAGCCACCATAATGCTGTGCCAGACACATTAAGTAGTCAAGAATGTTTGTTGCAACCTCAATTGAAATAGACTGTGAAACATTTAAGCCATTTTAATCATAAAATATTACATTTATTACCACTGCGAGGGGGTTCTCGTTGTTGCTGCAGCGATATAAGTGTGCATATGGCAAAAGGGTATTCCTATAAGAGTTACCAAATTTTGAGTTGTAAGAATTATCGCACAGAAATAAAATGCAGCTTATGTCCGTTGTATACGAACAAAATATTTGGGAATGCGGTTTTGGTTAAAGGTATGAACTTTCTCGCTAATTATCAAAAATTTCCAAATGTACAATGTCGCCATTATACTCGTATAGGGTTATCCAAATTTTTGTTTTCTAAAAGTAAAGTTAAATAAAACACACATAAAGCTATGATTTCGATGAAGCTTTTATTTCATTATAATGCTCAGACCTTACCATTATAAACAAAATAGAATGTAATTTAAATGACCGCCTCTGAACTGGTTGCAGCAATGGATCCTTTTGAGGTAGATTTCGTTTACTTTTTCTCGCATTTCGGGCGGTATCTCAGCGATAACTTGACGAATGTTGGTTTTCAAATGCTCGAAAATTTGGGGATTGTCCGCGTTAATACGGTCTTTGACGTAGTCTCACAAAAAAATGTCTAACTTCATTAAATCGCATGATCTTGGTGGCCAATTCATGTCGCCAAAAGGTGAAATTACGCTTTCCGGAAACTTTTCATGCAATAAAACCAAAATCAATCATATTGTGTGGTCCGTGGCACCGTCTTGTTGAAACCACATACCGTCCAGTTCATAATCTTCAATTGCAAGCCAAAAAAAAAGAGTCGGCTATCATACGCCCATAGTGCTCTGAATTGAAGTTCAAATGATCCGCCACGCTCTCACTAACAGAAGTGATATTTTTGGCAGTGCTTACATTGCGATGATGCACAGCGCTGACCACACCTGTAATACTTCTAGCCTCTTTAATATTTTTTTTGATAATCTTTGGAATTATTTTCACAATTATGGTCAATTATAACGACCATAATCACTCCGTAATGCACGAAAAGTGTCCACGTTTGAATCACCGCTTTCGTTGTAATTTTTAACTATTTTTATGCGTTCTTCGGTTGTTAAGCGATTCATATTCGTAAATGGCAAACCTTTCACTAAATAAATAACACTTCAGATGACAGGTATTTAACAGTTGATAGTATATGGATATATTGATATATATATCACCATATGGATATATTTTCCCAATATTTCTATAAACACCATTATTTACCAGACTAAGGAGGAGAACCACACAGGACCTGGCTACTCAGGACGAATAAAGCAGTAGGGACACTCAAGGAAGTGTTCCCGAATAAAAAATAAAATTTTAGTATATAAGTAGTATGTAGGCCAATGTGAATATTAATGAATGTCCAAGGACAGATTTTAATAAATCCAGAATTCAAAAAAAAAAAAAAAAAATATTTCTTCTTATTGCTCCACATAAAAATGACAGTTTTTATAGTAACCCTACTCAATAAAAATTATAGATCTTCAATATAAAAATCTGCAGAAACTTTTTTAAATCATAAAGGCATTGGAAAAATAAAAAAATTAATGAAATATGGGAGACCTTTTGCACTTAATGGACTCACACGCATTCTATTTTTAGTCTCAATCCGCGATGCCTACCTTCGCGGTTTGAGAAGCATTTACCATACTGGTCGATTATTCGACTGCTTGAAGTTTTCATCGGACACATCGAGGTGACCGCCGCTCAAACAGTGATAGGTGACTGTATGCGGAATTGAACCCGAAATCATGCGAACAATAATCGCGCTACGGCCGGCCAAATTGACTACAAAATTTTAAATAAAAAATGTCGAAATTTTGAAGAAAATGACAGTTTTTATAGTAACCCTACTCAATAAAAATTATAGATCTTCAATATAAAAATCTGTAGAAACTTTTTTAGATCATAAAGACGAAAACGAACTGTTGTTTGCTTACATGACGAATGAATTAAGTGATTCGTTTTATGGAAACAGATCAACAAAATGATCTGACTGGTTTGACAACTGTCCATTTCCCCCTTAGAGCAATCAGCAGTTACATCTTATTAAATAGTCCCACTTCTCAGTAAGGAATCCATCGCCCCAAAACACGCGGTGCACATCATATTTTAGATGTTGATGTGCTAAGAGAAAAAGGATTGTTGGCAACTGCATCAATATGACTCAGTACCAAAGTCAGTAAAAATGTTGTAGTAAAAATACTAACAGTGACCTTAGTTAAACTAATCTTAGTTAAACTAATCTTAGTTAAGCTAAAACTAAAGTATAAGACGAAACATTTGGGAAGCGTTATAATACCAGATCAAGAACAATTCGTTCGTACAGATTGATAATTTTCAGCAATGAGATAAAATTGTAACTTTGGGTAGTGAATATCTGCAAGAAAGGTAAGCAATTTTTCTAGACAACACAATAGACTTAAATGTACGAGTCTTAGATTGTCTTTGCTAATCTGTGACTCCTGTTCTTAAACTAACGCAGAACCTTAACCTTAAAGTAATGCAGAAAAAGGTTATATCTATTCTGAATTCCTAATATCAGAATTATCCAAAATTTTTTGACTATATGCAGGCTTTAAAATTTTCATTAAAGTTTAGGGTATTTCAGTTGACATGTTGTAGGAATGAAGTAATAAATTTTTATACTTTAATTGCATAATATCACTTACCATGACTGCGATTTGATTCCAGTGAAATCTGAAATTGAAATAATAGAAAATGTAAATTAAATTTTTTCCAAAGGTTTAAATAAATTACATAAGTAAATACAATTTTGCACTACATCACTATAATATTCCTAGGTGAGTTGGTTTCCTAAACAAGAAATTAAACATAATAAATTCTTGATTATTGGAAAGATTTTTTATTCTTGTGGGAATTTTTAAAAATTTATATTTATGAATAAACAACAAATTACGGATTCAAATTATATGATTATTTTTTTATTTTTTTGTATTCAGTACCCAAGATTTCTTTTCTCAAAAATTTAATTTAATTTCATACTATAGGAAAGCATGAACAAGTCATCATTATAGTAGTATTTTGATGGGGTTGACAGCATCGGCGTCGCTATATAGCTTATGAATCACTCACACGAGGATGCCTCTACACTCCACTATCAATGTATTTTGTGAAGTATTTTTCTTTCGAAGTCTCTCAGAATTATCTCATCCGAAAACGTGGATTTTCTTTTATTTAGTACGTTAAAAAAACTTTTATCAAATAAGAATTTGTTTCCAATTTCCAGGCTTTATGAACGTAGAACAATTTCAACCGAATTCCGAATTTTACTCGTTTATCAGAGTAAAATTTCTGGTGAAATAGAGAGTACGCAATTAGAAGGAAATATTAAACATTTCTTGACAAATTCGGTAGTCATTAACGTAATCTCTTTCAAGATTGATACACTCAATTCAACACATCTGTAACATTTCGATGCCTTTTTTTATAGAAAAAGGTTTCAAAAAATGCACCAATTTCCTCAAAAACCTCAACATTTGATCGAAATTCCATTCTCTGGGGCATCCTTCCCACCACTTATTGCAATTTTGATCGACTTATGTGATTTTCACTGTTCGAAACTGCACTCCGAATCAGCCGCACGTTTATATTTTTGTTGCTTATTTAGCAAATCTCGAACACGTTTGAAAAAAAATTTTCTCGTGGCAAATTTTTCACGCCGAATAAGTTTTTTTCCACGCACATTTTTCGGACAATTTGATAAAAACTCGTGCACCAGCTTTTGAAATCTTTAGGATGTCAGCTAACACCTGGAAATCTACTTCTCAATTGTCTAAAACAATTTTTAGCATTTTTGATGGTCTCTGTTCTAACCGCCCCTTTTGAATTGTGGATTGCGTTCATCGTTGGTGGCAGTACGACCTCGTTTAAAATCAGCAAATTACTGGCAAATGGTTGTTTTCGACGGAAAAGAGTCGTGTTGGGTTTAATCAATTTTTTCAGTAACTCAAGTTGAAAAAAGTCGAAATGGTCAAATGGGTGTTGTTCTCAATTTCTAAAGAGAATATGGATTTGTTTTGGAGGCGATATGCTTGTTTAGGTTTCAAGATTTATTCGCCGATATGTTATGTCAAGAAATTATTAAACATTAAAAAAAAAACCATTCAACAAATTTTAATAAGAACATATTGTATAAAAGAAAATGTTAGAGATCAAATGACTTTAAAAACTGTTTAAAACGATAAGTTTTTTGAGAAACCTCTGTTTATTTTCTTACACATATACATATAGGTATATATAAAAATATGTTTTTTTCAAAAAGCTCTTTCTAAATGTTTGACCTACCAGGATTTTCTTTTCTGCCAATTTGTAACAAATATCTAAGTCTACAATTAAAAAATAAACCAAAGTTGCAAATTTATAATCAAAAAGTTTCAAAAAAGTAGAAAACCTAAAATGTAGATCGAAATATGTCAAAGTTGGAAGTTTATTAGAAACAGGAAATTTAATTTACACTGATTTCTGATGTGCCTTCTTTCAATTGCACTATTTTATAAGCAAAAAAAAAGTCTCAAAACCGCAAGACGCATTTGAAACCTTTCCACCCATAGAATTGTAATATCGACAATATGTTTAACATAGAAATGCATTGAAGAGCTTTTTCTTCTATTCATTTACTTTCTAAGAAATAATTTCTCGAATTCCTTTCCTTTCCTAGCATAAATAGCAAAATGCCTTCGGGTAGAAGTTAATGTAGAAGTTTTTCGTCGAATTTCATTTTGAGAAAGAAAGCATTACAAAGCAGACAAGTGAATTGAGTCCCTTCATCCTTAGTTTGGTAATCATATTGAAGTTTTTTTTAGTAGACGCAAAAGAATATATTATGAGGATTATTAGAATATGTTGTTATAGCTTACAAGGTGTGTTCAAAAAAAGGGTGAATTTTAATTTTTCTCAAAAAATATTTATTTATTCATCAATTTCTATTTTATATCCTTCAAAGTAGCCCCTCTCACATATAATACACTTGTGCCAGCGTTTTTTCCAATCTTCGAAGCAGTTCTGATATACACTTTTTGGTATGTCCTTGAGATGCTCTCAGCGATTCGGTTTTTATATCCTCTATCGTTTCAAAACGCCGTGGTTTCAATGGGTCTCTTCAATTTTAGGAATAGGAAAAAGTCGCAGGGGGCCAAATCTGGTGAATACGGTGGCTGAGGCATTATAACGGTATGGTTTTTGGCCAAATAATCTCTCACAAAACAAAGATGAGTGAGCAGGTGCATTATCATGATGCAAAAGTCATGCTTTTTCTTCCACAATTCCGGGCGTTTTTTTCGTATTGCTTTACGCAAACGGCGCATAACTTCACGATAATACTCCTTATTTGCCGTACGACCTTATTTATCATTATTTACGAACTCCTAATGCACTACGCCATGATAATCGAAGAAAATAGTGAGCAAAACCTTGACATTTGATCGTGCTTTTTTTGATCTTGGCTCTCCTGGACTCCACCATTGGGACGATTGGGCTTTGGTTTCGATGTTATAACCATATGAATATACCTATGATTCGTCACCAGTTATGACCCTTTTAAGCAAATTTGGATCATTGTTGACGTCATTCAACAACAATTCCTGAGCGATGCTCATGCGGCGTGGTTTTTGGTCAAAATTCAGCAATTTTGGAGCGAACTTCGCTGTCAGACGCTTTATGCCCAAAATTTTAAAAAAGATTGCATGGCATGAACCAACCGATATGCCGACATCCTCAACACCTTCTCTAATTGTGATTCGACGATTCTCCACAAAAATTTTCTTCACTTTCTCAACATTTTTATCGGTTGTTGTCGTTGATGGGGCGCACAGTGAGATTCTAAGTGCAAAAAGTCTATTTTTCGACTGTAAAATATTAAAAATGTAATGATGCAATTTTGTACGGAATTGTTTAGTTAAGAGAAATTCATCATTGCTTTTTTGAAAAAAATAATTTTTTATCGCAAAATAATTACTTAAAAATGCTTGGGAGAAGTAAAGCGCAAAACGACTAAGATTTTAATGCAACTTGAGGGACTGTATATGCATATTTGTTGTTCGTTTAACTATTTTATGTCATGATGTTCTAAAAATATGGTATTTTGTGATTCTTTAAGAAAAAAAGACAACTGGATAGTATAAATAGTTTCGAAACTATTTAAATTTAGAAAAAGCCCTAGA
This sequence comes from Philornis downsi, assembly GCA_019455685.1. NCBI lineage: Eukaryota > Metazoa > Arthropoda > Insecta > Diptera > Muscidae > Philornis > Philornis downsi. The sequence goes on from JAHXMU010000636.1 coordinate 1,296,083, forward strand.
AATTTCAGTGTTCTAAGTTTTCTTTGGATGAAAAAAAGGTTAGATCCGGCGACCTCCATGCTCTGACTGCAATAAAATGATGAAGGAGTATATTATTGCGATTTATAGAAAAAAATCCTTATAATATTTTATACTGCTGAACAAAGTTATAAATTTTATGAAAAAAGTCACAAGAAATTACGCTACAAATTAAGCAAAGAAATAAAGATAAAACACGTATATGGTGCACACTTTTAGGCGATGGGCGTGGCCGATTTGGATGAAACTTTCCAAAAATTTTTGTTTCCATAGTACAGATGATCCATGCCAAGTTACAAGAATTTCTACCTAACAGAATAAAATTTATACGAGAATTTCATTTTGAGTTGTATGGGCGGTGGGCGGTGGGCGTGGCCGATTTAGATGGAACTTTCCAAAAATTTTGTTTTCGTAGTACAGATGATCCATGCCAAGTTACAAGAATTTCTACCTAACAGAAAAAAATGTATACGAAAATTTCATTTTTAGTTGTATGGGCGGTGGCCGATGGGTGTGGTCGACTTGGAGAAACTTTATGTTTTTGCTACTCTACGTCATAAAACGCTCTATGCCGAATTTCAAGACTCTACGACAACTCCTTATATTTATTGCACAAAAATGTATGAAGCAATCCCACTGTGGGGCGTCCAGAGCGAGCGTCGTCATTCACATCTTATCGACCTTCTGTAAAAAGCTCGTAAACACGTTTTTGACTCAGAGTACTCTCACCGTATGCCACAGTCAACATTTCAAGTGTTTCTGAGCACTTAATTCCATTTTTTACACAAAATTTGAACGCAACTTTTTTGATCCATTTTTTTCGAGAGCAGAAAATCGCCAAACATGCAAAACACTGGTCTTATTTATGCCTCTCACAAACAAACTAAACAGGCTATATGGATAAAACCGTCAACATATCTTCGAGACGAGTGTACCAACATAAAGAAAAATAATAATCAAAAGTCGAATGCATGTAGCCCGCGAAATGTAAAAATTCGCCTTATTTTTTCAACACACCTCGTAAATTCGTAACGAAACCCGTTAATATTTGCACAATTTAAAAGCCTTCAAAATTGTGATGAACCTAAAATGGTAAACTTGGACGGCCACTGAATTATCTCATGTAATAACGAAGTTTCTGCAAACTAAATTTCTTCTACACAGTCTCTTGGAGATCTTAAATCCGACGGAAAAATGATTTAGGTGCTGTCTGTCCCCCTGTTTCCCCCTTATACTGACGAAAGCCTCACGGTGTGGATTTAAAAAGGGATATACACGAGCCCTATTGGAATACCCTTTTCCTGTATTTAACACAGGGCATTGTGGTTGTTGTTATTTTATTTATCCAAGTTTGGTTTTTTTTTTTTTTTGCTTTTTATCCATAGACATATGACGACATCAAACCAA
>JAHXMU010000636.1:1297517-1312681 GCA_019455685.1 Philornis downsi
TTTTTGAAATTGCAGCTGCGAACAAAGTGCAACACCAGTCAGCAACATCATGCAACAGTGGCTATAACAACAACAATAACACAACAACATTGGCGGCAAGAAAGAAACCCCAGTATAAGAACAGAAGAAAAAAAAAACAAAACAAAACTCATTCGCAATGATTTCCACAAAAGAAATCATTCAACAACACACAAGCGAGGCTCATAATGTAATTTGTTGTCGACTTGTTGGGACTTCATGTCATACTGCTACTCACAAACACACACACACACACACACACTCGGACACACACACACACACGCCCAATCGCACCCTTGCATACAACAAAACTCATGTTATGCGGTTACTGCTGTTGAAATTATCAACACTACTCGCTTAGGGAGGAGCGTTTGCCATCACAAACACTGCGCAGCCGCAACACTGCATCCCATCATCAGTCTACCAGTATTGACAGTAATTTTTCTGTTTAATAAAATATTTAACATCACTCAGCCTCAACACAATGAGCAGGACAAAGAGGCAATCGAGACGGCAAACACTGCTAATGTTGCCACAAGATGTGTCATGTTCAAGCAGCAAATTATTTGTAATTATTAGTGTTGTTGCAACTAACTACATACGAGTATATACACAGACATACATATGTACAAAACGCATGCATGCCGCCACTAATCCCTGATGGAATGACAGTGACAGTGAGTGATTTGCGAAATTCTAACATTCTCAGTTAGTCTGTAAATTAAATGTTATTAAATAAACAACATCTTTAGTTAAAAGTAAGTGGTCAAAGGAAAGGTCAGAGGGCAAAAGGGAAGACAACAAATATTAAGTTTTGTTATGGCGACGCAAAGTACAAAACTTTCAAGTACGATGTGACTTTAATTAGAATAGATTGCAACATCTTTTTTTGTTTCTATTCATTTTCCTTTATTAAATCTTTCTTTTGAAATTCACAATAAGTATTCAAATCTTAATCCTATCTTAAACTAAAGTATCCTGCCATTGTCAAATCCTATTTTTTGTGAGCCGAATTTTGTATCACCTGACCAAGTCTGGCGTGTCCTTTCTTCTTTGCCGGATATGAACGGGAAAATGTTGAAGGTTTTGAGTGGGAGGACAACTTCGATATACATGACCTGCTTAATTTTCTTATTCCCTCGGAAATTTAAGGAATATTTAAATCCTTGGAATGATAACATAATTCCTAATATAACATATATGGTCAAAATAATAAGTACACCCTACATATTTTTTTTTAAAGTATCGTGGACGAAAATTTTTTTAAATTAAAAGGAAAAACAAACACAAATTGCTTTTGTTATAACATTGGAAATAAAATAAATACTAAAACAATAACAAAAAATAAAAATTAAATTCAGTATTTTTCAAAACGTAAGAAATTAATCAAAAACCATCATTGGACAAAATAATAAGTACATTTAGTTAAAATGAGCAAAAAAAGTAAAAAATCAAGATTTTTTCTACTAAATTGGCTGAGTTTCGTTAAAAGGCGGTATATCCACCTTTATTTTCCATTATTTTGTTGACTCTTTTTGGCATGCTCTGGCAATAAGCTTCCTGCAGGTGGTTTCTACTGGTATTTCATACCAAGTTTTTTTGGAGCAAAATTCCATAACTGATCCTTATTTTTAAGAACCTCCTTTCAAATTCTTTGTTTCAACTCTTCCCAAAGATTTTCGATTGGATTTGAGTCCGGAGATTGACTTGGACAGTCAAGAAGAGCAACATTATAATATTGGAACCAACCAACCCTTTACCAACTTAGAAGTATGCTTCAGATCGTTATCCTGCTGGAATGTCCATCTAAGGGGCATACTTTCTACAGCATAGTTCAATATCGTGTTTCCCAAGATATCTTTGTAGTGGAATCTGGTCATTGTGTCGGTAATTCGATGTATCGGACCGACATCATACCACGAGAAACAACCCCAGACCATAGTATTGCCGCCCCCGTGCTTGAGCGTTTTCTTTGTAAAGCGAACATGGAATTCCTTTCCCTTAGGGCGTCGAATATTCCGGCCACAGTCGTTCCCAAATACATTAATTTTTGTTTGGCCATTCTTTTTCACCGTCTCCGGACCATATGGAATGACTTCTTGCAAACGCCAATCTAGTCTTTAAACATGTTTATCTAAGCGAAGGGACTCTTCTGGCTATCCGTCCTGGTAAATGTGCTTCTTGTAGTCTACGACGAACTGTTCGCGTTGAAATTACGTATCCAATTTCTGCTGAAATCGCTCTTGCAGACACAAATGGGTCCTTCTTCGCAAGTGTTACAATACGGATATCTGTTGTTTTTGAAGTTTTTTTTTGGGTCTTCCGCGAGTTTCGACGGGCTTTTTCGGATTTAAAGCATTTTGTACAAAAAATAACGACCGTTTCATAGTTTCTGCTATAGAACGAAGACATTGGCCACTTCCTCTTAGTCTTGAAACAATTTTTCTCTCCTCTGGAGAACAATGACTTTTTCGACCCATGCCTGATTTTTTTAACAAAATATTTTGTTATGAATAAAGATAAACAACAGTAAAATAACTAGCCTTTCCAAAAAAAACTATAACAGACTGGGAAAATATTAAAGAATTGGGCAATGTATTTATTATTTTGACCACGTACTGAAATCACACCTGAACAAAACTAACTCACAATGAAAACAACGGGGAAGCCCCAGTTATGTTTTTACTTTTGAAAGCATTACCATATAAAAGTTATTTAAATAAAAAAGAGTTCTCATGTTTACTTTCCGTTAAAGTAACTAACATTAAACATAAAGCAAAAATAAGCAAGTGTACTTATTTTTTCGACCATATATGTAAGTACCACAGTAATGCATCCTAGTAGCAGGCTTCTACACATTTTGTATCGGTTTTTTGATGTTGTGAATTTGTTTAAAAGTACATAAAAAGTTTTTTTTTTTTTAATTTATATTTGAAATAAACATTCATTTCATATGTAGATTATTCTCGTACCTGATACCTGATAACAAAAAAATATTTAAACTCGAAATTATATGAAAAGCCACTATAATTGTATGCAGTTTCGTTTCCCAATCTGATGCAAAACTGAAAGAAACCGGAAACTGTTTCATTTCGTGATAGAAAAACTGTCTGATGCCAGTTAAGAAAAGTAAAAAATACTTCATAAAGGCTGTTTTCAGAATTTCCGCTAACAAACTCCCAGCGAAATTATTTTCGAATTGAGGTTTTTCAAACGGAAACCAAATTGTAGACATAGAAAACGTTTTATATAGTGAATTAAAAATTAATTTTTTCGTAATTCAGTTTCTGATGCATGAATCAGAATCAACGTAATGTTTTGATGCAACAGCCAGAATTAGAATTGAAAACAATTTCGAATTGGTTGTCAGAATCTGAATCGAAATCATGTTTAATTTTAATTCAGATACCTGAAACATATCGAATGTAAATTGTTTGTTGCGGCCCCAAGCCAAATAGTATAAATTTTTTAGTTTATTCATTAATTCGAAAGAAAAGCAACAAAGCAATTGCTTCTACTGCATATTTTGCGGCACAATCTGCAGAATATTATGGAATTGTCAAATCATAAACAAATTTTTTGCTGTTGTTTATTGATTAATTGCTAAGAAATGTGATATTTTTGACAACTAATGAATTCAATTGTTTCGCTATACGACTAGCGTTGGGATGATTGAAGTAATTTATTTTGCAGCATATTTTAAGGCGAAGACGCCAAGAATTTATGAAGTTATCAGAGCCTAGATTTTCTTACATTAATTACAAAGAGATGTTTGTCAAAAATATTGTATATGTATACAATTGATTCATTATATAGTTCGTTTTGGTATTATGATCAAAGTTATGATAATTATGTGCCTGCATATTTTAAGACGTCAAGAATTTATGAAATTATCAGAGCTCAGATTTTTTTACTCATTTATTACAAAGAGATGTGATATTTTTCAAAAATAATGTATTTGATTAACTGATTATATAGTTCGTTTTGGCATTATGATCAAAATTATGATACTTATGTTCCTGCATATTTTAAGGCGCAAACAATAAGAAATTGCAAAATTTCTCAGAGTACAGATTTGTTTAATCTAATTTTTAATTACTAAACATTTCGTATGTTTATGATATTATTTCCTGTGTCAATATTTTCACTAATATTCGCATTTTATGTTCTTCTCATTGCAGGTCTTGTCGGCATTGGATATACTACAGCCACCTCATTTGGATTTCTTCCAAGAAATGTATCCTTTTTTTACAAATATTTCATTCCTATTTAATTTGTTGTTCGTCAGCATCATCATTAAAAATTAATACCAAATAAAAAAAATATTGTTCTCATTGCTTGCATCTTGTATGTACTCCTCCTGCTGCTCAACCACGAGGATGGCACACAGGAAGCAAAACAAAGAGCTCAATTCAAAGATCTTTGGAAAGAATTAAGTCGAAACATTTAACTTTATGCTACCAATTAAAGGAAAGCTGCGTAAATATTTAAAAACATAAAACACATACACCTTCCTACTATCTCTCCCTCTCTCTCTTTTTCTTTTGCCGGAACTGTTGCCATTGTTGTTGTCGTCGTTGCTTCCTTTGCGGCCTTATTTCAGTCTACATCTACAGATATCAGTCCTGAAAGCCAACAGGATTGTGGGTGAGGAGAGGCTGCACCATATCTTCAATAATGTCCATGTGATTTGTTGTTCTTCCTTTCAACTTCTCAAGTTTTACGCCAAAAGATAATGATAACGAGAGTGTGCGGTGAGGAAGAGGATGCGTATAATTTCAATAATGTGAAGATTTTCTTTGCCTTAAATATTTAGCAACAAGGAAGGGGATATCAGCGCAAACATCATTTTAGCATTCTTAGCATTGTTTTTGATTGCGAAATCAAAACGCCCCACTGGATTTTAGTGTCATTTTCTAATTAAGTCAGATTTGTGTTAGTTCTCAAAATGTGTGTCCTTTTTGCCCTCCAAATCATAGTCGTATGTCGATGCCCAAGACAAAGGAATTACAAGTTTCCAACTATCGTTGTAACAACTATTGAAATGTGACAGATAACGACGAAGATAAACGATGTGTTTCTCGTCATTCATGACATGAGGAAACCACAATAAAAGATAAGAGAAGAGGTAATGCATGAGGATCTTCTGATAAATAAGTAGATTTGAAAGGCAAAAATGGTTTTTAACTTCAGCTTAACTTTAATTGGGAAGGCAGCGGTTTGTGAGGTGATGATTGTTGCATTTGATCAAAGATCGTATTTAGAAATTAGAACTTAATTTCGTTAACGCACTCGAAGTTCTAAAATTAGAACTTGATATTATAAAGTCTGGGCATTTCTAAAGTATAAAACATGTGTTTTTGTACTGGTACCTGTGATATCTCGCGCATTAGTAACGATGAGTTAAAACTATAAACAGCAATTTACTGTCGAGAGACGAACTCCACTGTAAGGTCGAGCAAACTAAGTGTTTGGAATGTTTGAGGGGAGGATTTATTTTATGCCTGAAAGCATGCAATGGTGTTGTAATAGAGATCAATGTCATATGGCTGATAAACTCTAGATAGATGTCATGGACTTGAAAACCAAAATGTCATCAAAGTCTATTAAAAATGAAAAATTTGCTTGAGCCTACTAGTCGAACATATTATCTTTAGGAGCCCAGAGGAAGAGTTCATTTCTGTATGGTAATTTAACCTCTATGGGTACAACTTAAAAATATAAGTGATACACTTAACAAAATTTATGCGATTGACTCACAATCACTTTCTGAGACCTACAGGGATCGAGTCTAATATTTTAGATCATGGCAACCAACATCGAATGGAAGATATTTGATAGCATTTGAAATATCAAGAATATAGTAAACAGTGCTTCTACCACATCCAAGATATGGCGATTCAAGGCGCCATGTTGTTTAGTATTTTTATTTGAGCCATCTAAAGTAAACGATCTCAGTGACTTTATAAACATGGACAAAATTGTTCATCGTTATATTATTCAATATTTCCCTTTGAAAGGTCTCTGTCCAAAAGTTGAGCTAGATTCTACTGTGGCCGAAGTCTTGCTGCTTCGTTTACGACTGTAAAATATTGGGTAGCAGAGTTTAAACGAGGCCGTACAAGCTGCCAAGACGATATGTTTCTCGTCATTCTTGACATGAGGACACCACAATAAAAGAGAAGAAGTAATGCACGTTGGCTTTATGATAAATAAGTAGACTTGAAAGGCAAAAATGGTTTCGATCAATTGAGGTGTCCACGCCAGAAACGTTTAAGAAAGTGACATTGAGTGATCGTCGGCTGAAGGTGCGTGAGCTAGTTGAAATAATATGCCATTTAAAAAGTGCCTTACATCGTATATTGACCGAAGATTTGAAGATGAGAAAGCAAGATGGGTGCCGCGTTTGCTATCAATAGAGCAAGAACACTGACGTTAAGTATTTGACGATGTTTCACTGCAATAAAGCCGAATTTTTGCGTCGATTTACCACCATGGGTCCTCCACTTCACACCTGAAAGAAATAAACAGTCAAAGCAGTGAACTAGAATGGGAATATCGTGTCCAAAGAAGGCGAAGACGGTTCTGTCTGCAGGCAAGGTCATGGCGTCTGGGAGTATTTGTATTGATTATCTTCAGAAGGGAAAAACCATCGACCATTGCAGCGTTTTAGTGATGAAATCATGGAAAAAGGCCGCATTTGGCGTAAAAGAAGGTGTTGTTTCATCAAGATAATGCTCCAGTTCACAAATTCATTATGGAAGTGGCCAAAATAATGAATTAAAGTTCAAATTACTTCATCACGCACCTTATTCGCCGGATTTACCTTTCTCGAACTATGTTCTATTTCCAAACTAGAAAAAATAGCTCATTGTCCACAATGAAGAGGTAGAGTCTGCGGTTGATGGCTGTTTTAAGCTCATCAAATATGAGGAGGCCTCACATATCTCGTTGTCGGGGAACTTTTTTCTTTTATTTTAAGTGGCTAAAGGACCCCCCCCTTTGACCCTATTCAGCAGTCTCCTCTTTATAAATCTATGACGTATTGACAATTAGTGGAAAAAGGATTTGATGTCAATGTCAGAAGTACATGTGCGTGTCAATGCTGAATTGTAAATACTGGTGGCAGCTCACTTAATGTAGCGTAAATTAGAAATTTCCTTAGATAACGTATCAAGCTGAGCCAGAGCTGTTTTGTATTTGACTGCGATACAACCTTCCCTTGTGGCCTAAATCAAAATGTCCTGCAATCCTCCCTCAAAGCAGTCAGAATAATAAAATCTACATGATACTTTATTTTACGGTCATGCCTTTAACTTTATATATTCTTTAACATTACAAACATTTCCTTTCAATTTCGTTTCTATTCTTTTCATTATAGATAATTAAAAAAAAAAAAAAAAAAAAAAACGTTGATGACAAGGACACATTCCTTCTTGTATATTTTTGCAGTTTCTTTTTTCTTTTTTTTACATTTCAATTTATTTCTATATTCTTATTTCAACTTTTTTGTGAACAGAAAGAGAGAGAGAGAGAGTGGCAGGACATGGAGAAGAGTTGAGCAAACAATAGCTCTGTGGAATTTGTATCCTTTCCTAGCCAGGAACGGAGGGAAAGAACTCAACAAAATGTATCCTTAATCAATGTCGCCTCTATTAATGTGCGGAAAGGAATTGTTATACGAAAGTGACATTTGAAAGGAAGTCAACATAAAGTAGAATTCTATGGAACAGTAGTTTCAATATTGATGTAACATCTACTGTCTACTTGTTTGAGGCATGTCTTCTTGCCACAATAATCACATTATTTTCAATGATATTCATCCGCATCGTATTGTGTGGGCTTTACTCGTATATGGCAAACAAGTATTTTCAAATATAAAACAAATTCTTAAAGCAGATATAGTTAATGTGTTGAAATGATATTTAGGAAAAGGTTCTCATATTAAAATAGGCATTTTTAAAAAGTTTTTTTTTCTGTTTAAAAGAAACAAAAGATTTTTGAAAATACATAAACAAAACATGCCCTAAATCAGTATTACAAAAAAAAATGATTAATTTTACAGGTTTTAAATCAATTACTTTTAAAAATAACACAATGAAGAATTATTATCTGCTCGGCATTATTTCCCCTGTACACTGACGACCGTCGAAATATACGCAAAAGTATTAATAGTGTTATTTTTGTTTTCATAATTGTTCACTTTACCGACAATTGAATGTGTGACATCAACGATGACAATATAATTCCATTATAGATTTTAAATTACAATTGTCGTTTATTTTTTATTACATAGGTTCGTGTATAAAAGTTTTATATTAAGAGCAATTTAATGTTGCATCGTTAATAATAATGGTGCTGGCATGTAATTCTTTTTTTTTTTTGTGGCAAACAGGACTATTGAAATTAAATAATATATATGCCATCAGCCTATACGTAGGCTTTGCTGAAGTATCAGTTTAGTTATTCCACTATTAAAATGCAATATTATGCTTTCTGCTATAATGGATTGTAAAAGAACAAAGTGTGAATTTTCATTTGTAATTATTTTTATGCTATACAATAACAACGGCCAGAAGGTGACAGTTTAAGTTTTAAATTACTTTCACAGAATATTCAAAAAAACTGCAACTGTCCCACAGATCTTTGCTTTGCTATCCCTCCCAAAAGTATACTTTAAAATATTCATAAAACATTGTGTAATTGTTTTATTGAAACTTGTTTTTTTAACAATTTAGGTGTTAGTTTAACAGATTAACCAGATAACAAAATCTTAGGATTATAGCGTATTGTCCTAACTAACGATTAAATAATTTACAGCTTCATGCTTTATCTAGAACAATGGTTCCCAACAGGTGGTCCGCGGACCCCTAGGGGTCCGAAAGCCATGCCAGAGGGGTCCGCAAGATATCATTAGGTTAGACATTACAAAAAAACTAACCCGTATAAAAACACTGTGTTTTTACTATAAATGTTGACAAGATTTTTTGAACTTAGATATGAGGTTCGTGTTTTCCTTCTTGACACCAAGTACGCAGACTGTCTCACTGACTTTTCTTGGTTTTGCTCAACTGCCTACTTAGCTGATGTGTTTGAACACTTAAATGTGTTAAATGTGTTTGCAAGGGAACAATATAGACATGTTCAAAGTTGAAGACAAGATTAGTGCTATGGTCAAAAAGTGTCAAATCTGGGCAGCACGGACTGAAAAGGAGTCTTTCACTAACTTCCCTACTTTGAAAGTTTCCCTGAATAGATAAGGAGCAACACAACCGAGCATCTTCACAGCCTAGCCACCACTTTTAGGGAGTATTTCCCTGAACCTGACTCTGGCGATAGTTGGATTCGAAATCCCTTTACTTGCCAAAAAATAGAAAAAATCTAAGGCCTCACAAAGAAGAAGAAGAACAAGATCAGCTTGTGGATCTGTGTAGTTGTGACACAATGACGAACATATTTAATGCTGAGAAAATTGCAGACTTCTGGGCTACAGCACGCAAGGATTACAAAGAACTTGGAGATAAGGCAATGAAAAATATCCTTCCATTTGCAACTACTTATCTATGTGAACAAGCATTTTCGTCCATTTGTTTCATGACAAACAAGTACAGGAATCGGCTTGACATGCGGTCGGATTTCAGAGTGAATGTGTCAAGATTGGAACCAAACATTTCAGAAATATTGGACTCAAAGTACAGATTCAACTCATCTCATTAAGAATGAAAAATGAAAACGAACTGTGTACTGATGGACGTACATATATAAAATTTTGATAGAAAAAACTTATGTAATGATCAAAAATAGAATAATAACAATAAAGACAAAGTCTAACAACAAATTTATTGGTGCGGTGGGGTGGCGGTGGTAGGCATCTAGAACATTTCTAGCTTTAGGTTTAGAAATGAGTGGGGGCCTTGGCATTATATCGAATGTATGAGGGGGTCCTTGGAAAAATATTGTTGGGAATCCCTGATCTAGAACATTTTTACAGCGAAACATTTTAACATAAATTAATACCATTAATCGACCTTGCTCCCAAGTCTTTTATTTACATAAGCAAAGACATTCCCATAAATATCCTTAAAGCGAAGTTAAAATTAAATAATGGGAATGAATATAACGAAAAACAAACTAAATTTAAAAATGCAGTTTGGAAAACAAAAAAAAAATAATAATAATAAAAAGATAATAAAACCAAAAATGGAAGATAATTCGGTTATCCACGGTGCGTATTCGGTGGGACCTTATCAAAAATCACTAATCTCATCTAGACCGCAATATGAGTAAAATGTTCGCATTTAACATCCATAGGTGATAAATATTTTTCCCCTTAACAAGAGGTGATAATTTGTTGATTGTAAATTTCCGAAATATATGAATTATCGTGATCTTGCACTGTATCCGTAAATTTATTCATTGGGTCAAAAACGCAGCAGTTATTTTTGCTGTATTATACATACGTGTACTTCGGTTATCCACAATGCGTATTCGGTAGAACTTTATCAATAAATACTGGTCTCATCTAGACCGGAAAATGAGTGAAATTTTCGCATTTAACACCCATAAGCGATAAATATTTTTCCCCTTAACAAGAGGTGATAATTTTCCGAAATATATATATGGATTATCATGGTTTTGCACTCTATCTGCAAATTTATTCATTACGTCAAAAACGTAATGTCCGATAGGAGTTATTTTTTCTGTATTATATATACGAGGCGTGTTCAAAAAATACGGAGAATTTTCATTTTTCTCTAAAAGTAGTTATTTATTCATCAATTTCTATTTTATCTCCTTCAAAGTAGTCCCCCTCAGATATAATATACTTGTGCCAGGGATCTTTCTAATCCTAGAAGCAGTTCTAATATGCACTTTTTGGTATGTCCTTGAGTTCTCTCAGCGATTCGGTCTTTATCTCTTCAATCGTCGCAAAACGCCGTGCTTTCATGGGTCTCTTCAATCTTGGGAACAAGAAAAAGTCACAAAGGGCCAAATCTGGTTAATACAATGGCTGAGGCATGACAACGGTGTTGGTTTTCTCCAAATAATATCTCACAAGCAAAGATGAGTGAGCAGGGAAGTCGTCACCATCAACTTTCTCCTGAGAAGGAGTTGTCATTGAACCTTTTCCACTATACCAACCAACAGTGAGAATTGAAGGTTGGTTTTCCTCACAAAGAGATTTCTTTATGAGATAATTAAGTTATCATTAAAAATTGCGTCAATTTCAAGGAGTTCTTTAAATTGTACTATTACGGTATACTATATAAAACATATGTTTTAAGATTCAAGGCGCCACGTTGTTTAGTATTTTTATTTGAGCCATCAGAAGTAAACGATTTCAGTGAATTAGTAATCATGGAAAAAAATTGGTCACCGTTATGCAATCCAATATATCCATTTGAAAGGTCTCAGTCCAACCAATATTAAAATCAAACTCTGGGAGAGTCCGCTTCGTTTACGACAGTAAAATATTGGGTAGCAGAGTTTAAACGAGGCTGTACAATTGAGATGTCAACGCCAGATACGGTTAAGAAAATTCACAAAATGGTATTAAATGATCGTCGGCCGAAGATGCGTGAGCTAGGTGAAATTAAAGTGCTCTACTTCGTATATTGACCATAAATTTGTAAATGAGAAAGCTGTGCGATGGATGGGTGCCGCGCTTGCTTTCAATAGAGCAAAAACAGCGTCGTGAAGATGATTCAATAGAGTTTAGTAGAGTGAGGCGATGTTTTGCCGCATTCAAGTCGAATTTTTGAGCCGATTTATTACCATGAATGAGACATGGATCACCACTTCACAGCTGAGACAAAGGAACAGTCAAAGCAATGGAATGGAATGGGAGAATTGTGCTTCAAAAAAAGCGAAGACGGTTCAATCTGTAAGCAAGATCATGGCGTCTGTTTTTTGGGACCCGCATAGAATTATATGCATTGATTTATGCTAATTTATTGCAGCGTTTAGGTGATGAAATTATGGAGAAAAGGCAGCATTTAGGGAAAAAGAAAGTGTTGTTTCATCAACACAATACTCCAGTTCACATATTCATTACTGAAGTAAAGTTCGAATTGCTTCATCACGCATCTTATTCGCCAGATTTAGATCTTTCGGAATATTTTCTACTTCCAAATTTGAAAAAAATGGCTCGGTGGTAAAGTTTAGCCAACAATGAAGAGGTGGAGTCTGCGTTTGATGGCTATTTTGAGGATTTTGATAGTTCTTTCTATAAACAGGGCATAAAAGCTATTGAATATCGAATTAAAACGTGATTATGTTGGAAAGTAAAGAAAATTTTTCCCAAATTTTTTGTTTCTTCTTTGTTAGGTCGGATAGTTTTGAGATCGCCCTCGCATGCACAGGGGTTTTCTCCAGTTTCTAAAGAATGCAGAGTAGGGTGACATTACTAATCAGGAATATTAGGACAATGTAATTTGACCATCACAATGTTGAGAATTTACTACAAATTCAAATTTGTGTGTCCAAATTTCTATTGTTACTACTGTGTCTGCCATAGCGGATAAGTCCATCAGCCTTAATATTTTATGTGAAATCTGTGTCCGATTATTGGCGCATAGTCGCTTTACCTGCCCATTTCGGCATTTTGTACCTCTCGCCACAATTTTGACCAAGATATATTCGACGCATTCTTAAAATAAGCCCTTGGCCTTTACACATCTTTCCTCCCCTTTCTTTGGATAGCTAAAGTTTACAAAGTTCATCTCCAGCTTTCAGATTAAAAAACGAAATGAATTTACAATTTCAGTTAATTGTTTCAGTTAATCATTTCAGATTTCTGTTAGATAACGAAAACATCATTATCTACTGATCATTTTACTTTATCTTTCAGTCTTACAGCATTATATAGTTATTTCCTTACATCGATTTCCGAAATCGTTCGTCCTACTTGTTTCTCCCCTCAGATATGTGATAACAGAACTTCTTCAATCAGATCTCCATAAAATTATCGTTTCACCGCAACATTTATCTGCCGATCACATCAAAGTGTTCCTGTATCAAATCCTACGTGGTCTCAAATATTTACATTCTGCCCGTATACTGCATCGCGACATTAAGCCCGGCAATCTGCTCGTCAATTCCAATTGTGTGCTGAAAATATGCGACTTTGGCTTGGCCCGCGTCGAGGAACCCGATCAAACCAAAGCCATGACCCAAGAGGTCGTAACGCAATACTACAGAGCACCCGAGATCCTTATGGGGGCGCGCCACTACTCATCGGCCGTGGACGTATGGTCGGTGGGCTGCATTTTTGGTGAGCTACTGGGGCGTCGCATTCTGTTTCAGGCTCAAAATCCTGTACAACAATTAGATCTCATCACCGAACTGTTGGGTACACCCTCCATGGAGGACATGCGCCATGCATGCGTCGGCGCCCGATCACACATGCTGAGGCGCGCCCCAAAACTACCCTCATTCTCGGCTTTATATACATTAAGTTCACATGCCACACACGAGGCAGTACATTTACTATGTCAAATGTTGGTGTTTGATCCGGTAAGTTGGATGGATAGTTGAGTGATGGCTGGAGGGGGCAGAATTAACCCCCACCCGAAGATGGCTGATTGATGGCATCCATCAAACGTTATATCACTTATTGTATTTTTGCAGGATAAGCGTATTTCCGTCACAGATGCTTTGGCCCATCCGTACTTGGATGAAGGACGTTTGCGTTATCATTCGTGCATGTGCAAATGCTGTTTCTCGACACCGGCTGGCATGAGGCAGTACACGCACGACCTTGAGCCATCGGCCAGTCAGGCATTTGATGATTTGTGGGAGCGTAAATTGACATCAGTGCAGCAGGTGAAAGGTAACAAACGACAGTAATGGAAAATGTTATACTCGTACATCGAAGGTCATTTATTACTGGATCATTCGCTTTATTAGGCGGACAGTTGTTAAGCGTTATGGAATAGAACCTTTATGGGTTCGGGAAAAAGAATCCTTACAACAAAATGTTACTTAAAATTATGATTTTCCGATAATTGAGCTGGAGCTCATAATTTTATTTAGAATTTTAAGCAAATATCATTGTTTGACAAAGTAGAAAGTTTATTATGGAGAAGCAACTCATGGCGATAAATATGCTAAATTTTAGTACACATTTTAAATTTTTACCTATGATTGTGCATTAGGGTGGCAGCCAAAATCCATATTCTTAAGTTTGTAGTTCGAGAGATCTAAGGTTTATCCTACTTGGTCAAAAACTGTCATACATGTAGAATCAAATTACTCAGATGTGAGCATTTACGCCACGTCATGTTTTTATAAATTCTACAAAATCCGCTTTTTTTTAAGATTTTTTTTTTAAAGATTTTATTCGTTACAGGATCGTCACAATTTGGTAATTTAGGGAAGAGAGACTTTGTGCTCGAATGTGGAGTTTCATTGCAACCGGGTGCTACAGACCCATGGAATAGCAGAGGTGGTAAGATAGGCCTCACCTCTAGCAATGGGGATTATGTTCCATACTAGCAAAATCAATTTGGTATCTCCTGGCTGCAAAGAAAGGGTTGACAGCAATTGCGATAGTACCAAAATTGTCAGTCCCCTTTTCTTGGATAGT
The DNA here is from genome assembly GCA_019455685.1 of Philornis downsi. Lineage (NCBI taxonomy): Eukaryota > Metazoa > Arthropoda > Insecta > Diptera > Muscidae > Philornis > Philornis downsi. Next base: position 1,312,123 of record JAHXMU010000636.1, read on the forward strand.
CCAAGTTTTACTTGGCTATCCCAGGGGGGCGTTGGCAATCGCATTGTAATATGCTCAGTGTGTCACACACCGTGGGTAAGGCCTTCACGGCGAGACTCACGTAGAACCCACGTGGACTTCTATAACCAAATGCTGCTGAAACGGATATGCTGTCGGCGCAGTTCTGGGTAAAAACAACTCCTTCAACATCTTTTAATAACGGTCCCCATTGACAGTTGACAGTAGCACGATTCTTGAGTCACCCTGTCTGTATATGATGTGTGACCGGACAGGGGCGCGATGGTTGGTACACACAACAACTGTTCGCATTATACCGGGTTTAATCCCCCATGCAGTCACCTATCATTATTTGAGCGGCGGTCACCTGAATGTGTGTGTAAATGCTTCTCAAAACTGTAATGTTCGGAATCGTCATTAAACTGTAAGTCCCCCTTGAGTGAGTTTACAAGTGGAATACATGTACGCTCAGTGAATGTGAAAAACTCTCCCATACCTCATTCAGGGGATGTAACGGAATTTGTTTTCTAATATCTAGGATTTTATTGAGTCCAGTATGACT
>JAHXMU010000636.1:1312691-1333223 GCA_019455685.1 Philornis downsi
AGGATTTTATTGAGTCCAGTATGACTGTTGTTGAGAATGGACTATATTGGGCAATATTTTGTAGTAGCCCCCATGCAAATGAACCGTCCAAGCTTCGCTTTATAGCTTCTGCAAGTCACAAATTGCATTGCCCTAAGCCCAATGTGATAATGCCGCATTATATATCAATGTTTCTAAAAGATTACTTTTGAATACGATAAGCTATAGTTTCTAGGATATTTTGAGGATAGTATCGAGCGTGTCCATCTACGCATCTATCCAAATTTGCTATCCACTTCTTTGTAGCAGTATTTTTGATTCAACGCCCGAACAACAACTTGATAAATTTTTTCTCGAGGCCATGGAATTTAAGCTACTACCCCACCGTTTTATCGTTGTAGTTGTGTACTGTGATATGTCTTTTTAGAGACATTTGTAGACCTCTACTCAAAATAATTTACTTTCACTTTCAATACTTTTTGACATGCGAATTTATTCAGCATAAAAATTACAAAAACCGCATTTTCAGATTTTTTTCAAAGTAGGCTATTTTTGTCAATTGCCGGGTTGGGACACCCATGACATCCATTTCTTACCGTTCTATAACAAGATAAAAATATAGCCATTTCATAGATGTTCACACACAAATGCCGATTTTGTACACAATTAAAAAGGAATGCCAAAGGCATGAAAAGCCAGGATATTCGGTCGAAATGCGCCGCTTCTAAGAATTATATGATTTCACTCAAAGTTGTACAAAACATGTGGCAGTTTTAAACCAAGTACTAAAATATTAGATCCGGCGGCCGTTATAATTCAAACGATTTTCATTCTGCACAAATATTTGCCTCACTACTGACCTTTTTTTTTTAACCTTCCATAGCAATTTGTTAAGGAGATGATACTCTAACATATCGGTCTAACAGAATTGATGCTATTTGAGAAAGTTGCCAGTAGTTTTAGTGTGAAACTTTAAATGTTAGTGTCCAATGTAAGCAAATTATCTATAAAAATAGGATTAAATCTATCATATTGGTCTGTTAGTTTGTCGTCCCTTTCATAACGAAAAAATTTCTCATTATACCGTCATTGTAAAGTTTCATTTTCTGTGCTTCCAGCGTACATAAACGTATTACCGATGATAATATAATATAATTTTTTTTTATATGCCATTAAATAATATAATATTGTTTTTATTATTTCCAGAGGAAATGCACAAATTCATTGCCGAGCAGCTACAGACGGGACGTGTCCCTCTTTGTATAAACCCCCAAAGTGCGGCATTCAAAAGTTTTGCCAGGTATGTTGATCTTTGTTGTTCCGAAACTTAGTCAGTCCTATGTGGCCTTTTTTCACTATCACCTCTTCAGCTATGGATGTGTTTATTCCTATTTATTTACTTTTTTTTTTTGTGCGTAATATTCAACTTCCTTTAACAAGATTTTCATTACTTTACTAAATTTCACCTTTATTATATCGATTTAAACTAAAAACTTTCAAAGTTTTGTTAATTTTGTTACTTATTTTAACAATTTTTTTTTTTCATTTCTTCTTAAACAAAAAAACCAAAAAAAAAACCAAGCCAATAAACATAAGAATGAGAGATAAACCTACAATAGTTCTACTACAACAAACACTGCTGCTAAACCGACCTATCGTTCGGGCTGATTTTTCAGCTTGAACGGAAGAAATTAAACAGTTCTATGGTCAAAAGCCATCCATCACAAACTTACGAATACAGATTTCGTATAAATTAATCTAATAGTAAAAGAGGAAGAGACAAACTGCATTTAATAATGTAGGCAAAACCAAAAAATACCAGCTGAAGTATCAATCGCATAGGCGTTATGCAACTTTCTTACGGTGAAGCCATAATGTATGCAACATAAATTCATTATTACGCCGCCTAGCACGTATGCAGTGAATGTGAAAGTAACTAAACGAATGAATATAGAAAGCAGCGACGTTGTCAATGTCGATTGTGTCTCTCTGGCATGGCCTTCGGCCAATTGTTTATTACCGTTAAGTGTGTCCGTGTGTAATCAACCAATGAAGTATCGAATATTTTGTGTCCCTCCTTTTCGTCTACACCGTCACAACATGCGTTCGTCCTTTTTTGTCCAGTTGTAAGGATTCCAAGCGGAAATGTGTCCAATAGGTGTGTTATTCTTGGAAACATAAAACGTTTCCCTGCGTTTATTATTTATTCATATAAAATAGTTTGCTTTTTTTATCTATTTTTTTTTAATGATTTGCCTTAAAAGAGAAAGCACAAACAACAACAACAACAATAACGTTTCTTTTGTATTGTCAATTGCATTTAATAATTTCAAACGTAATTAATTTAATTGTTTCATATTCATTTATACCTTTTTTTATGAAAGAAATTTGCATTAATTGTTAACGATTTGTGGAATGTAAATATATTGGTAACATTTTCAATAGTTTCAAGGGAATTACTGTCATAGTGGATGAAACCTAGCAAGAGTTGAACTGTAGATTAGAGTCAAATATTTTCATTATAGTCATGGCATAGGGAACTACTAATGCGTTATCGCTTTTTAGTAGTTGTATAAGAAATTTTTTGGGAGGGTTTGACTTGAATGACTGAATATTACATTATGTGCAACAAATTTTGAACGAAATCTATCATTTCAACAACTGAAAACTTATTTTCTACTGGGGGGGGCGCCTACATCGTTGGGTTGGCGGGCTCATGGAGTTTTAGTCGCTATGAATCACTTCGACGGGAAGCGTCGCGCATTTTGCGTGCGCGCATTTTACGAGAACTCTCGTTCATATATTGCTACTAGGCGACTATATTGTGCTGAATATGGACTACGGCGAATTAGTGAAGATCCGAGTGCCAATTTTAATTAAAATATGGGTAAAGCGTTTTGAAGAGACCGGTTCAACATTTAAACCACAAGCAAATGGTCGCCCAAGAACATCTAGGATCGAAGACAATGTTGAGAGAGTTATGGAGTCAGTACGAGGAAATCCACAAATGTCGACTCGCAAGAGATCGTCTGTCTTACAATTATCGCGACGAAGTTTGCAACGAATTTTAACATTGGATCTTAAACTGCATCCATAGAAGCTGCAATTAACACAAGAATTGAAAGAGTCTGACTTCATAGCAAGGCTCGCATTTGCTAATGAAATGCTTAGTCGATTTTCCAATTTTGACAATATCCTTTTCTCTGACGAGGCTCATTTCTTTATGAATGGGTTCGTAAACCGTCAAAATTGTCGTTACTGGAATAGTGAAAATCCCAAAATCAAACACCACAAACCATTGCATAGTCCTAAAGTGACAGTATGGGCAGCAGTCTCTGGCAGAGGAATAATTGGTCCTTTTTTCTTCGAAAATGCGCTGGGCGAAAACGCCACGATTAATACGGAACGCTATGTTGAGATGTTGGGCGGATTTTTGGCTCCAGAAATTGAAAGCTCAAGAATAGTGAATTCCAGAATTTGGTTCCAACAAGATGGAACTACCTGTCACACATCAAATGACTCCATGGCGGTGGTGAAGCAGTTGATTTCGAAAAGAGGTGATATCCCATGGCCCCCACGTAGTCCAGACTTGACGCCTCTTGACTTTTTTTTGTGGGGATACCTCAAACACAAATATCCGTGGTGAAATGGCAGTCATTACACCAGTATTACTGAGGAAAGTTTTCAATAGTTTTCGTTTGCGGTTAGAGGAGTGCCGTCGTAGAGAGGGTCACCATTTAGATGATGTTATTTAACAAAAAAAAACTCCATTTATTACTATACAATGCCTTAGATTTATTTTAACCATACCTTTTGTATTTATTTTTTAATCTATTTTTTAAATACGCACGTTCCATTGCGCCACCCTGTATAAACAGCTTCAACATTGTGACTTTTCTCTGACACTGTTTATATAATCGTCAATATTTTTAAACATCCATTGCACAGTTTGGTACTTAAAACCAAAAATTTTATTTTGAAACTTCTTACAAAAATACAAAAATTCGGTGACATATGCGCAACATTTCAATATTATGATAATATGTAATTCGTAAATGGTGACTGAAAATCGTCCTTTAATTATGAGAGGAATAGCAACTGAATTTTCGGTGACTCACGAACAAAATCACACAATTCTGTGCGGAAATTTAGGGTACGAAACGCGTTGCTGTTTTATAATAGATACAAATATCGAGCAAAAAATATATCTCAAATCTGTTATTGCATATTGCAAATGGTATTTCGTGTGTCGAATTATCGGAAACGTTACAGAAGGTTTACAGTGAATCGACTTTGTCAAAAACACACGCATATATGTAAGTGGCGGTACAGCGCATTCAAAGGCAGCCGAGATGTAAGATTTACTTTTCTCTGACCGGAGTCAAGAATACTTTGACTGAAAATCGTCTTTTACCTTAAAGAGAGATAGCGGCTGAATTTTCTGAGTCTCACGAACAAAATAATAGCATTCTGGGCGAATGTTTTGGTACGAAATTTAAATTGAGTCAATCAAAATTAAAGGAAAAGCAAATGTTTACTTTTTGCATTAATTATCGCAATGTTGTGCACTCGGAATTCTTGTCCTAAGCTCAGACGGTAAACAAAGAATATTATCTGGGCCTTATGCGGTGTTTGACAGGATAAACTCATCAGAAAATCATCAGATTTACTTTAAAGGTGTTATAATAAATTTGAATGAATGTTCAACATTTCGGTAATTCGTATCATTCTCACAATTTTCAAGGTCAATGATAGCTTATTTTACACCTTTACTTTTATTTTCTAGCTTACAGTAGTTGTAGTTAAACAGTAGTTGTGTTGTAATTGTTTCCCCACCATCAACGACAGTAGGAAAATAAAAAAAAGTAAAATTTTGGAAGAAGTTATGTAGCCAGATCCAAAACTAGTTGATCTAACAAAAAGGATACAAAACAGTCGCGAAAAAATTTCTTTATTTCCCAACATTATCTCCTTCTATCTCGATACTCTCCAATGATAGTCAACAGCTTCTATACCCTGTTTATAATAAGAACTGTCGTATACCTTAAAATAACCATCAACCGCCGACTGCCCCCTTCATTGTTGGCAAATCTTTTACCACCGAGCCATTTTTTTAAGTTTGGAAATAAAAAATAGTCCGAGGGAGCTAAATTTGACGAATATGATGCGTGATGAATTAATTTGAACTTTAATTAATATATTTTGGCCATGGCAATAGTAGAAGTGAGAACTGGAGCATTGTCCTGATAAAACAACACTTCCTTTTCCGCCAAATGCGCACTTTTTCCATAATTTCGTCACCTAAACGCTTTTGACGGGTTTTCCCTGTTTTCGCTCTACTGAAAGCAAGCGCGGCATCCACCTTGCGCGCGCTTTCTCACCTTCAAATCTTCGGTCAATATACGATGTATAGCACTTTTAAAAATGACTATCATTTCAGCTAGCTCACGCATCTTCAGTCAATGATCATCCAATACCACTTTGTGGATTTCCTTAACCGTGTCTGGCGTGGCACTTCAATTGATCGGTGTTCGTCTTGGCATCTCATATGGCCTCGTTGAATCTCTGTTAGCCAATGTTTTACAGTCGTAAACGAAGGAGCAGACTCCCCCCAGAATAGAATCTAGCTCGGCTTTAATATTGGTTGGACTGAGATCTTTTAAATGGAGGTATTGAATTACATAACAGTGACAAATTTTTTCCATGTTTATAAATTCACTGAGATCGTCTACTTTTGATAGTTCAAATATTACAAAAATATTGCCACTTTTTACAAAATATTTTTTTTTTTTTTTTCAAACTACTGGCACCATCTATACGCCAGGTCGGCTAGCTTTGAGGCCGCATTCTAATATCGAATTTAAATTTTCCGCCTGTAAATCCTAATTCGAAGACTTTTTTGCCAATGCTAAAATGTGAAAAAAAAATTGAAGGGCTAGAGGTCGGCTTGATCAGCTAGTTTTGGGACCGCCCTGGTAGCATTCATTTTTATGTATTTTGCTACAGAATACATAACTGCTAAAATTATTGAAATTTATTATTACACAGAGAGTTGGTAGCTGTTTTTACATAATTTCAACGACCGGGATTGCAAAATTTGACCAGTTACTGTGCGGCGTAATGGCAGCTGAGTTTCTAGCTTGACTATTTCAGGATCCTCTGCAACACTTTAATTATGTTTTTGCGGATTTTCATTAAAATTGAGATTTATTTCCACTTTTCTTGATTTTAACTCACTGAGCTTTATATGCTATTAGATATTAAATGGAGAAATTTATCGCAAGTAATCGATTAATCGTACGGCATGTGTCGACAAGTAATCTACGTCCGCATGTCCCGTGGACAATCCATTAGAGTTCTATAGCATTACGAAATCCATACGCCAAATGGAAAACTTGGTTTAAATACCATTAACTAGATATTGTAAATTGTCAGAAATTATTAGGGCAAGTAAAATGCGAAACATATTAAAATTGGGTGGAATTTTTTGAATTTTTTTATTTGCTGAATTATCTTAGCTGATGTCGATGAAAAAGCATTCAAAGCTATTATAATATTATACTCAATATAGGAGAAAAAAATAAAATAACATAAAATGTGTATATTTTAATATTTCTGCCAAAAATAACCAAATAATTGATAATATATTTGCAATTCACTTGCTATAAAATTAATTTAATTAATTAATCTGAAATATGTTTTGATATGTCAATGCAGTTACAGAGATTTTAAAATCCATTATGCCAAAAAATCGTAAAAAATTTAATTGAATTATTAATATGAATTATTTGTTTGCGAATTATTCCACAATCACATTTTGTAAAAGAAAACATTCCTTTGCATCCTATGAGAAAACATATTATTTTTAGTGGCCTTACAGCATTCTACTTTTACACTTACAAAAAAAGATTTACTGTTTATTGATGATTCCGACGAACTTAAGTTTGTGAAGCTTCCAATAGACTTGTCGATTACTGTAAAACTTAGATAGATGATTGTATCGGGACTGTAAATCATGTATCGGGACTGAAGCTAGTCGAATGTGCTAACCGAAGAAGGCACATATCCCCCCCAACATGTTGAACTGCACATTCTGAACTTATTAACACGAGATCAAAAACGTATGGACAGACTATGTAAGTTTGGCTAAAGCTTAATATTTTTCTGTATTTTTGTACAGTCACCACTTTGGATTGCGGCCCACAGTGCCGTGAATGATGTACCGATTCATATTCAGACATGAATGTGTGCCAAAAATGGTTTCTTCTCACGCGTAATGCATCGACTTATCTTATTTTTTCTGTGAAAACTTTCATTTTTTTGTCTACATTTTTCAACAATTATGTGTATCCTGTCAAAAACCCCTAACAAAAGTCTATAATAATCGAATAAATATTAAAAATATTGAACAAATTCTGAAAAGGCCCATTTTACAAAAAATGCCTCGTTAGCGGTCCCTGCAAACCACATCGTCCTGAACGATGTATCGGCTCGTAGATACGAGGTGTGACCAAAAAAATAACCATTATTTTCAATTTTTTTTTCTGAAAGTATTTATTTATTCATCAATTTGTATTTTATTTCCTTTAAAGTAGTCCCCCTCAGATATACATATAATACACCTGTGCCAGCGTTTCTTCTAATCCTCGACTAAAACGCGCTTTTTGGTATCGCCAATAGCTCCTGTTTCGATTTTTCTTTTATCTCCTCAATCGTAGCAAAACCCTTTCTTTTCATCGGTGTCTTCAGTTTTGGGAGGAGGAAAAAGTCAGCGGAGGGCAAAGTCCGATGAATACGGTGGTTGAGGCATGATTGCGGTTTTGTTTTTGGCCAAAAACTCACGCACAAGCATCGATGTGTAAGCTGGTGCGTGATCATGGTGCAAAATCCATGATTGGTTTTTCGACAATTCTGTGCGTTTCTGACGAATTGCTTCGCGCAAACGGTGCATAACTTCAATGTGGTATTCCTTACTGACCGTACGATCTTGTGGAAAAAATTCATGATGCACCACGCCATTGCAATCGAAGAAAACAGTGAGTAAAAAAAGTAAGGGTTAGGTGGTAGTGGTTTAGTGGGGCCACAAAACAACTAGACGTGGAAACGTTTGTGGTCATGGTAGGGCGGGCGATGTGAAGGACATCCACCAAATTCCTTCCTCTGATATGTGTCATGTTTGTGTGAAATTGTAGTTTTTTTTTTGTGTTTGTTTTGTTGTTATTCCATTTTTTTAGTGTTCATGCCCAGGCCTAAGATGGAGGGTTGGTACCCGCCCTTTCGGAGCCGCAATGAGCTAGTCGGTGCCGCAGCCGTCTTAGTGCCGCGCGTAGGTATACGTAACGGGTTTGATGAAATGGGGTTCATTACAAAGTATGAAAAGTGACTATTTGGTAATCTAATGGACCATGGAAGGGCGGGCAATAGTGTGGAAATATGTCCATCAAATTCTCTCTGTACAAGGCGTATTCAGTGTTTTGTAGTGTTTGTCTATAAAGTAATTACCTCCGATTTTTTTTTTGTTCGTTTCCCTGGGTGAAGGTGGATGGGTTGGGACCCTCTGGGAGATGACCGTGAGCAGCTGGAAGATCTGCCAAAGCACCATTTTGGGGAGCACGTAACACGTCTACGTCTCAGTTTTTGTGCATGCAAGTTCATATAGATACATTTCGTCCACTTGTGACTCCTGCGATCCATGGTATTGTGAACGATATGTTGACCCATCATCATATAAGGAAGTTCTGTCAAAAACGCCCTCTTCCCATAAATCGAATTCGATTTATTCATTCGAATTCGATTCATGCCCACGATCACTTAAACAAGTATATATACACTAGCGTGAAAGTGTCCCCTAATAATTAATTATCTTTATATATTGCAAATTTTGCAAAATTGTTAAAAACGTTCTGAAAAATACATATTTTCGAAAACTTGACGCAGTCCTTGCATGGACATGTTATTTTCTAGCCAATTGCATCCATCTAACTTCTTAACCTGCCTATGAATATAAGATATTTTTAATGCGAAATTTCAGTCTCCTATTTCGTGCTTCCAAGAGACACGCAAAAGGACGGTGATTAATAAAAAATATAAAAATGGGACCCCATACCAGATTAGTATCTCCAGTTATTACATGCGAAATAACATCCTACGAAAGTATCAGAAATTTATTTCGAGAAAGATTTCGATAAACAAATTAATAATTTATTACGAGAATTTAATCTAAATAGAACAATAGAAAAACGAGAACTATGCAAAATTATACGGTCCATAAAATACATAATAGGCGACGTAGACCAAGTCTTTGAAGGGCCAGCGAGAAAAAACTAGTCTGTCTAAATTGTATAAATTTCCAAGCATGTAACTCGCCATGGCATATAATTTAAGTCATATTAATTAATAATAATGTGAAACTTCAACCGCCACCGATAGGTGGCCAAAGTTGGTTTACTTATGGGCCAAATTTTAATTTAATCTAAATAGAAAACTAGAAAAATGAGAACTATGCAAAATTATACGGTCCATAAAATACATAATAGGCGACGTAGACCACGTTTTTGAAGCGCCAGCGAGAAAAAACTAGTCTGTCAAAATAGTATAAATTTCCGAGCATGTAACTCGCCATGGCACATAATTTAAGTCATATTAATTAAAAATAATATGAAACTTCAACCGCCACCGATAGGTGGCCAAAGGTAGTTTACTTATGGGCCAAATTTTTCATACTTCAAATTCATGGCCATAGTAAAATATTTATATTCGATTTCAAGTTAACAATTTTACTCTCACAATATTTTTTGTTAAAATGCAAAGAGTTCTGTAACAAAGAAAATTTTACTAATTTAACTTGAATTGTCGAATTCGAGTGAATTGTATTAAACAAACAAAATACTAAATATTTAGCAATTTTTGCAAGTGGTATTAAATTAAATAAAATTCTTGAGATTCAATTGGCAATTTTGGCGAAAAAATTTAGTCAAATAAAGCCTATAACATATTTGCATCTTTTCAATCCAATGGATGGCCACTTTCGGCTATCATATAAATAAATTCGTACAAATTCAACGATTATAAGAACCCTTCTTCTCAAGTTATGGAAGTAGGGAGTAGTTTTATTAACCTTGGCGAATTGTGTTAATTCCTCTGGAATTTTTTTTTTTTTCTTTTTTTGCAATACCAACTCGAAAGTTTATCTGCTATGACATTAAGTTGCTAGAAAATTATAAGAAAAATCTTTCGAATAATTGTAAAAAAAATACTTTAAACCTATTTTTGTCATTTACATATTACATGTTTTTTAATAATATATAAAGCTTCTTACTAATTAATGATCGTATATGTATAGTTTTCATATAACCTAAATCCTCAAATCTAAACCCCAAGATATACGTAAAATTGAATTAAACCGTAACTGTTAATAACATTTTCTAATAAAATTGTAACAAAAAAAGAAAACAAATATTTCAAAAATCACAAAATCACTTAAAGTATTCGTGAAACTCAAATTCAAAACCACAATATTGAATTCATAAATTAATAAACTTACATAAATGCCCGATTAACCTTTTTTCTTGTTTTATGCTAAAGAATAACAAAACCACAAAATCTCATTTATAAATACTTTTTCATATTATTATTATATCATAAATATTTAAATATACGTACATAGGTTTGATAGAACTCCCTGAAACTACAACAGTTTATAATTTTTCTTTTGCCCCCAGATTGGCATCACCACCGCTAGCTTGAACGTAATTGAGCGTTTGTAGAGTCGCATCAAACCAAACCACCTAACCTAAGCCATAACCACATCCTAGAGTAAACTGCTCTAAGTCTAAAATATGCTTAAATTGAAAATGTATGCCCAGCACGTTATTTATAGAATTTATTGTAAAACGTAGAGACGATCCATGGACCACCAACTAATCAACTTATCAACCAACCAATCTATCCATCCACCACCTAAATTCAATTCGCCGCCGATGTTTATCATTTATTTGGCATAATAAACTCATCATCCTACATATCTGCGTCCAAATCCGAGCGGCAGAAGCAGCAGTGATTCTTGAGTAGAATTATTATTATTCTTGTTTTTCATTTCTCTTGGCATTGAAGATTTAGTGTTGAAAATTTAATTTAAAAAAAAAGATTCTAATTTCTTTTAAAATTTGTAATTACAAATTGAAAATTAAATAGTACAAAAAATTTTCCAATATGTTTAAAAATTTGTAATTACAATGGATAACTTGTAAAATTGTAATAGTTATTTTGAAAAATTTTTATTTTATTTTATCTTATTTTTTTTTTTTTATTTTATTTTTTTTTTCATATATATATTAATTAGTTTGAGATGCTTAATTAGTTTGAGATGCTATGTAAGCAATTTACATTTATTGGCTTTTTATAGTTTGATATCTACGACATTACGATATTATAAGAGATATCATAAAACCTGGAATATGAAGAGATGTTTGAAATTTTGAACCACATATGAAATAGCTGAATTAGATTAGAGTGAGCGTTCGAGTTCTTAGTAATGGTTTCTAATGAAATTTTGGCGCTGTCTTACAGTAAAATCATCCAAAAGATGCCGACGACATAAGTTTTCTGCAATATTTCAGGTGTAGATTGGAAATTTTGTTATTATTTATAGTATAATTTGAGCAATTTGGAAATAGTATATATAGAGGTGTGATCAAAAAATAACCATTATTTTCAATTTTTTCAAAAAGTATTTATTTATTCATCAATAACTATCTTGTTCCCTTCAAAGTAATCCCCCTCATATATAATACACTTATGCCAGCGTTTTTTCCAATCCTCGCTTTTTGGTATCGCCAACAGCTCCTGTTTCGATTTTTCTTTTATATCCTCAATCGTAGCAAAACGCTTTCCTTTCATCGATGTCTTCAGTTTTTGGGAAGAGGAAAAAGTCAGCGGGGGCCAAGTCCGGTGAATACGGTGGTTGAGGCATGATTGCGGTTTTGTTTTTGGCCAAAAACTCACGCACAAGCATCGATGTGTGAGCTGGTGCGTTATCATGGTGCAAAATCCATGATTGGTTTTTCCACAATTCTGTGCGTTTCTGACGAATTGCTTCGCGCAAACGGCGCATAACTTCAAGGTAGTATTCCTTATTGACCGTACGACCTTGTGGAATGAATTCATGATGCACCACGCCATTGCAATCGAGGAAAACACTGAGCAAAACCTTCACATTTGACCGAACTTGACGTGCTTTTTTCGGTCTTCGCTCTCCTGGACTCTTCCATTGGGATGATTGAGCTTTGGTTTCAATGTCATAACCATATGCCCATAATTCGTCACCAGTTATGACCTTTTTTAAGAAATCTGGATTATCGTTGACGTCATTCAGCAATTTTGGAACGAACTTCGCTGCCACACACTTCATGCCCAAAATTTGCGAAAAGATTGCATGACATGAGCCAACCTATATGCCGACATCCTCAGCAACTTCTCTAATTGTGATTCGGGGATTCTCCATAACAATTTTCTTCACTTTCTCAACATTTTCATCGGTTGTTGATGTGCTGGAGCGTCCAGAGCGAGCGTCTCATTCACATCTTCTCGACCTTCTGTGAAAAGCTTGTACCATTTGTAAACATTGTTTTGACTCAGAGTACTCTCACCGTATGCCATTGTCAACATTTCAAGCGTTTTTGAGCAATTCCATTTTTTACACAAAATTTGATGCAACTTCCTTGATCAATTTTTTTCGATAGCAGAAAATTGCCGAACACGCAAAACACTTGTTTATTTATGCCTCTCACAAACAAACTAAACATGATATATGGATAAAACCGTCAACATATCTTCGAGACAAGTGTACCAACATAGACAAACTAATAATCGAAGATCGAATGTACGTAGCCTGCGAAATTTTAAAATTCACCTTATTTTTTGAACACACCTCGTATATACATATATATATATATATATATTTATATTACTATCATCTGTGAAAAAAAAAAAAAAAAAAAAAAAATATATATATATATGTTACAATCAACTGTGAGCAATAGCGGCACCCATCACAAGACAAAGAGCTGCTATTCCTTATTTCCTTTTGCTTTAAGTGATTCCAATTGGTCAATATATTTTTGATCAATTTCGTTGACTCACAGCTTTTTGTCTATTAAAATATACTGAAGTAACTTTTTAATACGACTTTTTGTTCACTGAAGAAGAGCCGCAAATGGGTTTCATGACTCTTTTTTTTCAAAAAACAAAAACAAGTTCAAATATTGTTGTCTTTCGTAAAGAGGTAGACCGAAAGCCAGTTCATAAGCTTTGTGAGCTGACACATAAGCCGCGTGCATTTAAAATCAATAATACATTTAAGTAATTTATTTAACAGAGTTGACTCTCGGACCAAGAATCTGGGCAAGCAGCTTGTTTTGAAACAGTCAAGAGACCCTTCTGGATCGGCTCTTTCAAGTGAGTCGTATGCCTGCTTTCTAAAAGAGTCAACAAAGAGTCAAGAGTTAATTTTGCTGCTCTCAACATATTTAAAAATAACCATGAGCCGTGTAAGGTTCATAAAAGCAGGGAGCCAATTTTTTGCGCTTGAAATTCGAAATGAAGAAAAATGATTTCTCACGCATACCACAAATGGGATGTGGGAAAGGTATTTTACATTCAGTGAGTTTGCACGACTTTCCATTTTTAAATCCACTCAAGCAGACTATTTAACGACGTTTTCAAATGTCAGCCTAACAAGATGAGATGAGATGGTTGTATGTTGAATCGAACCAATTAAGAAAATATGTCTTCTTCTTCATAGGTGGCGACTGGAATAGATATCCTTATCTATTATACGCCGCCTGTAGAAAATAATTCCAAGCGCTTCGATCTTCTGCGTTACTCCTCTAATACGTCACACCAAGTTTCGATAGTATTTCAAAAGTCTTTTCCTTCCAACAGAGATTTGGTCGCCCTCTGCTGCGCCGTCCATCGAGTTCATTGTCGAAAACTTTCCGTGCCGGAGCATTTGGGTCCATCCGCACAACATAACTTAGCCAACGCAATCGGTGTTATAAGAAAACATGTATTGTTACACAATCGATTTTTCACACTTTTTCGGGAATTGATTTATATTATTTAATAACCACACCCACAATTACGCCGGTGCTTTGCACAGGGTGGCGCACCAATTGTGATACAATAAGAATTTTAAATAACTTCTTTTTTAAACAAAGTATTTCATTTATTTTTTTTTATTGTATAGAAAATTCAATTTTATTTAATGTAACTAATTGGTTTTGAAGATGATAGATCGTAAATGATCTCCATGCTCATTCACGTACATGCGACACCTGATCAGAAACTTATTCATTGCAGCCTGAAGGGTTGAAGTCGGGATCGCCTCAATTGTTGTTTTAATGGACTGCTTCAATTCAGTCAAATTCCTTGGTTTCGTTTTGTACACCTCTTCCTTGACATAATCCCATTAAAAAGTCTGGTGCAGTCAGGTCAGATGGCATTGAACGTCAGCAGAATGTGGAGTTTCTGGATATTAATTTGTTTGGGAATTTTAGCTGCAGCTCCGCCAAAACCGTTCTGGCTATGCGTGCAGTTGCTCCATCTTGCTGCAACCAAATTTTGTTAAAACGGATATGTCTTGGGCGCATTTCTGGGTAATAATAAAAAAACTTTTTCAACATATTTAAAAAACGGTCCCCATTGACAATTACTGCTAAATCGTAGCACGATTCGCGCGCCAGTCTGTATATAAATTGGGGTGGTTTTTCCGCATGCATCAAACTAACTAACATATGCTGCTTTAAATTGACTACTAGATGGCAAAATTATTAGAAAAATTCTAAAAAAGTAGTCGTCCTATAGAAAAACATATCCCCCGTAGTTACACTTGCGAATTGTAGCAACATGAATGACGTACCGACTCATCACTGGATGCCCTTTTCTCATTCGTTACTGTGGGATCCGGCATTGAATGACGTCACGTCCAACGCAATCAAACAGTAGAAGAGTTGATTCGAACTCCAAAGGACAGAGTCAAGGCAGTTGATAGACGATCGCTCAAGAGTGAGAACGCGTGAACGGGTTTCGACCGACGACGGTTTGCTGTGCATTGTAAACATTTCTAACTACATTTTCTTATGATTTGTTTAATGAATAAACATTTTTATTTTAAAGCCCATATCATTGTGTCATTTAAGTAAAATTCCCCCTTTACTTATTGAATTTACTTAATATGTTCCAGTAAAATAACATATTTTTTTTGGTATTTTTCAATAACCATGCCCACAGTTAGTACAGTAACATTAAAAATTGTTGGCTGGGATGGTTATTTCTAGTATATATTAAGCGTCATCATCATATACGTAGCTATTAATTAACGAATAAATGAAAATTTCGTTAGTTTAAAGCTGGATTCAATTCTTGTATACGATTTTCCTAAAGAAAAACGCGTTTTGAGGGACACTAAATAATTTCAGAAATCTTCCCTAAACACAAATCTTCTTCTTTTGTGCCCCCTTACTTATGTAGTTGACGGCCCTGGCACAGCGGTTAGTACATGCGAATAAAGTTTTTATAATCGTAGCTTTGAGATATCTGTCTGTGAATGAGAAAACTTTGAGTAGTCCAGCAATTGACAAAACCAGTAAAAGCATCTCAAACTGACGTTCGGAGTCGTCATTAAACAACGGATTCCATTTAGGGTTTCATAAAAAATTAAATGCTTGTAAGCCCTCTAAATATGTGATATCGTTTCCGCTGGATGCAGACGATTTTTGTATACATATTTTTATCCTTTGTAAACTTTAAATTTCGAAAAAATACATTTCAAATAGTTCAATAGTTGAATATTTAACATTCACCATTGAATTGATTTGTGATCATTTAAAATTCCTTGTTCATCGAGTTAAGTTACCTCATTAACTGCCGCCTAGGCTTACGATTACAAATTGTATGACAGTTTCCAAAAATTATAAATAATTCATCAACTCTATCAACAAGTGCCTTCAAAACCTCTAATTTCTAACAGCTTTTTCCCGCCTTTATAGAGTTGTAAAACTATAAAAGTACTTTCTAACACGTTTTCTTATAAGCTTAGACTAATTTAGTAGAAAACAGCTGATGTCCTCTTCTATTATTTCATATATTTGTAAAGGAATGAGCGTAAATCTTCCATTTATTTACTTCTATGCCAAATGCCTTCTCTTTGTATCAGATAATTGAATGAAGAAAATGAGCTAAATCTTTCTCTTGTTTAAAAATAGTCATGATCAATACTATCGATCTTTTGAACTATATTAGGTATTAGGAACTGTTTACTAATTTGGAATAATGAATTTGGTTTTGGGACGATCTTATGTAGACTTTGAAGCACTAAAAATCCACCAACGATATTATATTTTTCCTTCGTAAAATTATCATTATATTGCCTCATAAATTATTAGATCATTTATAGGAAAAATAGTGCATGCATTTGGTGACAGTGGTGGCAAATTTCTAATCAATTACAAGGATTTAGTTTAATGACATCGTGACGTGATTGTTAGTTTATGCAGCCACCGTGCTTATAACGAACTCTCTTTGTTTCGATCATTCCATGATGTCGATGACATATTCATGTTATGTATTCTCAAACTGATATTCCAAACCGTCATTAATAAATAAAAATATAAATTAAATAAAACACGTATAATGTAAGAAACTAAGTATATTACAACTTACTATATGACTGTAAAGAGAATTTGGAACAGAATGTAGAAAATTTCCAGTTTAATATTATGTGAGATGATTTTTCTTCATGTCCCTATAAGACTCCATAGTATATCCAGCAACTGTCTTAATGAAACTGGCCGAAGTGTTGTTAAACTTTACGTTGCTGTAGCAAAGAAATGGCTAATGACAGCGTGCTCAATTTTTGGCAAGCGTCAGTCTGTTATGTCGTTTAAAAGCTTCTGGGAATGGAATTCAAACGCAACAGTGTTATTGCTTTGTATTTGGCTGGAAAATCGCAACCGTTTATTGTTAATAAACTAAGACATTGACAACAAAATGGTATAATCAAAAAAAAAAAAACAAAAAATGCCCTGGGGATGGGCTTCCTAATATAGTGTCATCGCCAGAAATGGTTCGAAAGGAGAAGTCCAGAACTCAAAGTTATCCACGTGTGCATCTTTACTCCTGCTTTGTAATCGCCTTGTGCGCAGGTATCTAATCTTGCACATTTCATATTATGTGTGGCTTCAATCATTTTTTAATAAGCGCACCATAAGCCACAAAACACAGTTCTATTGGCGCAATATTGCAATGTGTCTGCTTGTAGCATAGAACCCTTATTAACAAAATAAATTGCGATTGAAACGTTATAAAATATAAAATGTGCAAGGTACCTGATGTGTAGGTACCCGATGTTTGGCTCCAATCTCATCTAATTTTTTAATAAGAGCCCCATGCTATGAGCAGACACATTGCAATATTTCGCCAACAGAGCTGCACTTTGTGGGCTCGTAGCATGGTGCGCTTATTAAAAACTGAACTGTGATTGAAACCACACAAAATATATAAAATGTGCAAGAGTAGATACCTGCGCAAAAGGCAGATTACAAAGCAAGAGAAAAGATGTTAAAATAGTTGCATTTTAGTGGAGTGCTAGAAAATTCGGTCTTTTCTAATGAAAAAAATTTTACCGTTCAACAATATGTAGAAAAACCAAACGATCGTCTGTAGTTAAAATGCAAATCAAGAGACGATTTAGACCAAAAGGTAGATTACATAGCAAGAGCAAAGATGTTAAAATGGTCCATTTTAGTGGAGAGTTAGAAAATTCGGTCTTTTCTAATGAAAAAATTTTACGGTTCAGCAATATCTAGAAAAACCAAACGACGTATTTACAGAGATAACACGAAAATGCTGATTTGGCCGACAAAATCATCTTCAGTAACGAGGCCCATTTCCATCTTGATGGCTTCTTCAATAGGCAGAATTGTCGCATTTGGGGTGAGGAAAATCATCTAGTGATTCACGGGAAGCAAATGCATCCTCAACGTGTCACTGTGTGGTGTGGATTTTGGGCTAGACAAATCATTGGACCTTTTTTTATGAAAATGAGGCATGTCAAGCATGTCAGCCAGAGAAACAATTCAATTGCTGCATCAGTCATACAACATAAACATTGATCTTAAACGAACCACCCGATATGATATGATAGGTCTTCGACGCAAAGACGAGATTACAAAACAAAAGTTATTGCTATAGCATTTGATCTAATCAGTTGACCGATTTAATTGTTTTAATCGAACTGTATAAAAACGATTGCGTTGTGGGTGGGGACACATCTAAATTATTTCTTTCCACATCAGTTTGCGGAAACTTTTCATTGCGACGCCTTATTGGGACTCTCTATGAAGTCATTTCTAGTATAATTTGCCTTTTTTGAAAACTTAATGAGTTAAGTCAATCTACTAACAGTAACTCGATCACTTTTAAATTTGATTTCACTCTAACAAATAATAGAAAATTTTTTGTTCTTTTACACTTTTTTTTAAGTTTTTTTTTTTTCGAAAGTTGTTGTTTGTGCTTGCTTTGCTTAAATACTTTAAAACTAGAACTTCATCATTATAATGCGTATTATTTAACACCCCATTTAGAAAGTATTTCTTATTAAAACTAAATTCTCTTTTTACAGTTCAACGGTGGCGCATCCCTCCGAGCTGCCACCATCGCCCCATCAATGGGAATGACGTCAAAATGAGGCCATAGCAGCCTAAAATTTTTAAATACTTAACTAACAAACTAACAATAGCCACAATAATGCAACTACGACTACAACTATTACTTCCATAAGAATCACATGTTATGTTGTTACAATCGACAACAACAACAACAACAGCAAGAACAGCAACAACATCAGATGCCATTTTTTACCATAAGACAAAAGCAGCAGCAGCTACAACTTAAAGGATTACAAAAGGAGATGAAAAAACAAAACAAAAAAAAACAACCAGAGAAAACCCAACACCCCACCTGGAAAATATGCAACGATATCTTTCAAAGGATTTCAAATTTTTTTTTTTTTATTAATTCAACATAAAAAGACTTCAAACAACAAGAAGGAGAGAACGTAAATTTGTAATCAACAAACCTAAAAAAGGATAAAAGAGAGAATGCTACTACTCTCAGTGCAACAAAGAGAAAAAACAACAACAACAACAACAACAACAAACAAAAGAAAAGAAATCATTCCACCACCGATAATTTTTAATGAAAGCAATCATGACTGGCAAGCGAAAAAAAATGGAATTAAAGGATGCGAAAGCAAACGCAAAACAGCATTACCAACAACAACAAAATCACTACTACACTAGTCTTAGTCCTTTTGTCGCAATGTAAACGGATAAACTTGGACTCTCACAACTCACACAACGGTTTACAACGACGATTACTTGGAAATTTGGCGAGTGAAGCGAGAATATTTAAAAAAAAGTAAGACAAAAAAAAGTCAAAATTTTCGAAATCTCCAAAACGAAAGAAACGCCGCACCACACAAACATACACACATAGGCGTGAAATATAAAAAGCATTATGTAATTTTTCAAAAACAAAAATGTCCTCTACGATATGATTATGAACAAAAACACAAAAATTATATATACGTATATATATACAATTAATTTTCTTTAGTATGAAATATTTCTTATATACGATGGAAACCGGCGACACACTCACTAACACTCAAAAGAAAAGCAAAAAAGAACAGCATAACACTATTCTATTTTCTCTAAAACAAAAAATAATAGTTCATTCAATTGTATTCACTTATAAAATATAAAATTCGAAATTACACGAGAGAGGGAAACATCAACAAATTCTCCACACAAACAGTGTTGGATAACAACTTTTAAAAATTTATGAACAAACAATTTTAAAGAAAAAAAAAAATCAATAAATTAAAACAATAACTTTAAGAAAGAACTTGAATAGCTCCTCAAGATAGGCAATCAAATCCTTTCCGATATCATTATCACGATTTTAACATCTGTAACATCTTAAAAATGATTATCGATCTTTTTATTGTATTGAAAATTTTTTGAACATTTTGTAAAATATATGTATCATATTATACTGTGCTATAAATCAACAGGATTTGAGGGAAATTTTTTATTAGCTCCTAAAATTAGATTAAGTTTTAAGTAATCTTTCCTTTTGTAATCTAAATCACGATTTTCACATTTAGCTTTCTGGCAATGAGCAACCGTTTAGTCTTTCGCTAGTATTATCAGTCATCAAATATTGAGCAAATTTGAAATAAATCCAAATTTGATATAAATCCTAAGTATCAGTTGCAATTTTTGTTCAAATTCATTTCTTTTCCATTTCGGCAGCTTATAAAATTTTAGCAGAAATAGATTTTCTTTTTTTCAACATCTTCTAGAATTGAAAATATGCATGTATTTCAATCACTAATGTTTGAAACGTATGATCGATGATG
Organism: Philornis downsi; assembly: GCA_019455685.1. Classification (NCBI taxonomy): domain Eukaryota; kingdom Metazoa; phylum Arthropoda; class Insecta; order Diptera; family Muscidae; genus Philornis; species Philornis downsi. The sequence continues at coordinate 1,333,153 of JAHXMU010000636.1, forward strand.
TACAATCATATGATTAACAATGTAGTCATCGTAAGCAAAAAATTGTTTTATCAAAATTTTCAATTTCAAAA
>JAHXMU010000636.1:1339982-1370913 GCA_019455685.1 Philornis downsi
AAAATACCTATGAAACGAACGATATTTTCTATAATTTCATTATGATTCCATGAATCACAATATCTGTAAAGCGAATTATATTTTCTATAATTTCATTATGATTACTTGAATCAAAATATCGTTTGTTTCACAGATATTTTGATGCAAGAAAATATAATGAAATTATAGTTCCATGTAGTTACTTTTCTTAGTTTGAATCAGAACTGAAACCTGTTGTAAATTTCGTTTCTTGGCAGAAAGGAAAACAAAATTACCAGAAGTTTCATTTGGAAATAAAATATTCTACAAAATTGTGTACAGTTTTGAGTCTTATGCCTGGCAGCGGATAACATCTGAACTATTTTATGGTTTAAATTCGCATTCTTGGTAGCCCCCCACCTGGCTGGTTGTAGAAATTTATTCAAAACATTACGTTTACAAAACTTTGTAGATAAATTATTTTTCGAACCAATGAAAGGTTTTGAAGTATTGTTTTTTTTTTCACTTTATGGTCAAATTAAACAAATATTGTTATAATTTTCAAATGCAGGCGACATCACAATCTTTATGCAATACGATATATCGTTTTCAAAAATAGTTGTTCGAAAACATGATACCATGATATCGATATTATCTCCAGTTATTGTAAACAGCACCATAATCTTTATATTTATCTCGATATTTATTAAAATTTGATTCATTGACAATTTGTATTGGTCTCACCATCGCTAATCACAATTTATGTTGCTCAGACAATGACTACGAAAAATTCGAAATATACAATTTCGAAAATCTTTGAATTCATAAACCGAAATTCATATTATGATACAAAAAGAATTCCCTAATTTTTCTTTTTTTAACTATGAAAGAACTTGAATGTGTTGCTAAAAAAAAACATCACTTCGAAAAAATCGAAATCAATAATTAAAAATTGCGAAATATTTTTCTATTATACGAGAAAAAAAAAACAAGACGGCTCTGAAATTTTAAATTCATATAAATTTGTATAATATAAATTTTAATAATCTACACAAATTTCAGCTTCTCAGCAATGACGACTTCCTATAAATTAGAAATAGCAAATTTTGAAAATCATGTGCAATAAATAAATTCAAAAATCATAATTCAATATTTAAAAAATAAAAATTGCAATCTATCTCTTAAACTGTTTCCGTTAAAAAATAAAACGAGTAGCAAAAAATTTGAAATTTCTAAAAGTTTGTATGAAAAAAACTTTAACGCATCTAAACACATCGCATCCTAAATACAAAAGGGGCACAACTCAAAATTCTCTATTATTCAGTAGAGGCCTTTTGTATTTAGGGTGCGATATGCATGATTGGTTATAATGCAAAATAAGAATGGTGACGTGGGAAATTTTGGAAATCATATGAGCTTACTTCGAACTTAGAAAAATGAAGATGTGCTTTATATGAAACAACATAAGAAATTATGACGGTGTTTCAAAAGTCGTTGCCGTTTTTGTCCGGAAAGCTCCAGTTTTTGTGCGGAAAGCTCCAGTTTCCGATGATTTCACAAAAAACGCCATTTTCGAAATTCATATTGTAATAACAAATTTCTTTGCAACTTATAAATATCTCAAATTCTGTAATCGAAAAAGAAACTACATCGAAAACATGCAAAGTTTATGCTTCGACTGCGGAAAATTTAAATTCGTATTCAGATATTAGGAAATTCTAAAAGTTTTTTTTTTGTTTTTTTTTTTTTTTTTTTGTTTTTTGTTAAATAGAGAAAATAAGGCAAAGCTTCAAATTGGCTTATAAACTTAATAATTAGAATAATTTCACACAGGAAAAAATTAGCAAAGATTGCATCTGCCAATATTGTTCCAACCCTAGAATAATGTAAATGTTTTTTATACCTATGCGAACATAATCCAAATTTATGAAGTTTATCTTAACAGTACAATAAATTTTAAAAGTTATAGTTTCTTTACAAATTTTAGATCTTTTCTTTAGTAACATAAATAGTTGTTATTGATCAAATAAAACAATCAAGATTCATATAGATTTGCCTAAGAAATTTAATTTTTTTTAATCTTTCGCAGTGAACTCCTTTGACCTTTATCTATTATCAAGTAGGCGACTTTTGTACAAACTCTTTATTAAACTTTTAAGAACATGGCTATTTAGTTTGGCATGTTTTCTTTCTTAAGTTTATAACAAGTAAACAAATCCAAATTGTTATATAAAATAAACATAACGAGAAGACCAATTCATTTATAATTTCAGGATCTCCCTCCGCCCTCCCTCTCTCTCTTTAATTGTGAATATTTGCATACTTTATCTTAACGCTATTTAAATTGGGACTTCTTCAAATAAAATTTATTTTGAAGGAGAGCCTGAAAATTACTCCATATAATTGAGCTTAAGAGTAATATAATAAAAATAGAAATGTTGTGAACTCTGGTCTTTAGACAACAAATTTTAAAAACATTAAAATTATAAAATAATTTCATGACTCAACATCGAAGTATAATTAATTATAGTAATTTGTTTATTGTAATTCATCTTCATCTCATATCCATATTAGTGGGTAAATCTATATTCCCACCACATCTCATATGCATTACATTTACATTTTTTTCTTCTAATCTCTATTGCTGTTTTTCTTTTAACACAAAACACAACACATTTTCCATTTTGTAGCAAAGTTTTTTTCTTTTTCATTCTTATATATAAAAATATACGCTTTTTATGAAATCGAAATCGAAATTGAAATCGTTTAAAATTTAAATTTACTTCATTTTTGCTTTATCTTTCTAACATGTAGTGTCCACCTATCAATGCATCAGTGTAGTTTATTGTATTTTTTTTTTTTTTTTTTTTTAATTAGCAAAATTATTAATTTTTTATTTTTTAAATAAAAAGCATACCTCTTTTATGTACACTTGCACTTGTATATGCTATACATACATACATACATACATATATGTATATGTAAGGTATGTATAATTTTCATTTATGTTTAGGTTAGAGAAAGTATTAATAAGTTCTTTTTTTTTTACTCTTAGATTGTCTTGTTTTTAAGGCTTCGTCGTTCCCTTTTTGTCTCTCTTCCTTTCTCACTCTCTCGCACTCGCACACTTGCATTATTAGTTATTATATAAATAGTATTTAGTTCAATTCTCTCAAATTGCTGCTACTCTACTTTTCATTAAGTATAAATAAAAATTCACTCGTTTTTAGGATGTGTAGAAAATAATAATCAATATTTTTTCAGTTATCATCATCCATCATGCTGCATACTTACATTTATACATTTATCATGATATTCATATAAATAATAATAATAATAATAATAATAATGAAAATAACAATAATAATAATACTACAAATTATAATAATAATTACGAGTATATATTTTTTACTACCCCTATAAACTACAGTAAATTGTAATGTTTTTTTTTAATTTTATTTTTTTTTTTTATTTTATTTTAATTATGTAATAGATCCTTAAAGAACATACAAAATGCAAAACAACAAAATGAATATAATATCTATTGTAATATTGTAATAAACAAGAGGAATTCCTTCTTTTTTTTAAATAATAATTTCATTTTTAATTAAATACACAGACTGATTTCATAAATAAATATATATATATATATATATAACTTAACTTAATAAACAAAGATAAATAAAGCGAAAAAAACTAGAAAAAAAAATCTGTAATAAATAAAGTGTAATATTCTTAAATGTTTTTACTATAACCGATTTGTGACATTTGCAAAAGATATAAGCAAATTATTAACAATAATTTTCGTATATATAGTTTATAGCTTCTTACTATTGCTATTTAGAATTTCAATTAAGTGGAAAAATGTATCCATGTCCTTCTTCAGTACACAAACGCCTATGTTTGTAGAATAATTCCTCCTCGCCTCTCACTGAGGATCGGACAAATATCCCCTTTAATAAAGTTTTATAGACAATTATAGAGATTCCATTTGGATTTCAGACAAATTTTAAATAAAAAAAAAAAAAATGTTGCACAATTTTTTTTTGTTTGTTAATCTAAAGTACGTTTGTGGCTGAAACTGTTGACTTGATGTGGGTTGGTTTTCGATTAAGAAATTTTTACAAAATATTATCGTCTTTCTAATGAGATGTTCTTTGTCGTTCTGGGGCATCTTTTGTGACAGGATATAAAGATAGGTTTAAGGTTCCTTACAAATGCGTTGCTAATAAAGAGGCTTAAATGTTTACTTAAAAATTTGTTCAAACCAGAGACTGTCACCGAAACCAAATAAAATTTGAAAATAATAATCAATCTTGTACACGAAATCGATTCTGTTTTTGACAATCAAATAAATAATAAATTATAAATAATTATGGTTAATTTGGTTTGTGTTATTTCATACGTCTAAAACTAAACTACAAATAATTTTGAATTTGATTTATATACCCGGAAACAGAATGGGAATAATTTTGATTCAGAAAACGAAACGAAATTTTAAATAATATTTGTTTCAGTAGCTAAATAAAATTTTAAATAAAACTTGTTTCTGTAGCTAAACAAGTTTTATTTAAAATTACTCAATTAAAAAAGCAATCGATATTTTCAAATCGCTTTGCAAACAACTTCAAATAAATTATTTGAAATACATTTATCTTTGACAAATTATTCTGTCAAAAAAGCGAAACTACATCAGTTTCTAATTCAGATTCAGAAAAGAAAATATCTGTTTCATATTGGTTTTGATAGACAAACTGAATTAATAAAATTTCTAGTTTCGTTTCAAGTGAGAAACGAACTAATATATGAAGTGAATGGTTGTTACTTCAAATATGAATCAGAAACAAATTTCCATATTTGTTTTAATAAATACATTGATAATATTAAAGTCGAAACAAAATTCGATTTTTTGGCAATCGAATCACAATTATGTTAAATTTGGTTTTTGTAATTACATACGTCTAAAACTAAACTAGAAATGATCTTGATTTTAATTCATATATCCGAAATAGAATTGGAATAATTTTGATTCAGAAAACGAAACGAAATTTTACATAAAACTCGTTTCACTAACTAAACAAGTTGTTTTTTAAATTACGCAATTAAAAAAGCAGTCGATATTTTCAAATCGTTTAGCAAACATCTGCAAATAAATTATTTGAAATACATTTATCTTTGGGAAATTAGTCAGCCAAAAAGGCGAAACTACATTAGTTTCTAATTCAGATTCAGAAATGAAAATGCTAAAACTCAAACAAAGATATCTGTTTCATATCGGTTTTGATAGAGAAACTGAAATGAGAAAATTTCTAGTTTCGTTTCAGGTGATAAACGAACCAATATATTTTTCAATATGGATCAGAAACAAATTTCCATATTCGTTTTAAATACATTTGCAATATTAAAGCCGAAACGAAACTGAACTTTTGTGAAAGTTCCTGGTTTAAACAGTACTTAAGGACGTCTGAGAAAATTCAATTTTAAGCTATTTAATATTTAGCTACTTGAACTAAAACTGCTGGTCAAAACTGTTGTCAAAAAGAAATTCTGGAGACAGTAGGAGGCAAATATAGTACAAGGAAGAAGGATGTAACAAAAAAAAAAGATCTAATTGGAAATGTAAAAACTACAGGAAACAGGAAGAAAGACAACGTTTCCATGTTAGGTAATACTGATTTTTATGGCCAAAATCATGGCTTTTCTAGCAGAAAAGGTAAACTATAGTCCTAGCCTGAAGATGGTTTTGATATACTCACAATGACAGTAGATGTTTAGGCCGTTTGCCGATGCCAAGCTAGAGCTTATTATGTGATAACCATAGTTGTGTTATAACACCTCGGAGTTAGCTTGAATGATAATCCTGTAAATCTATACTTTTGTATGGAATATCCAACGGATATGTCCAATTGTGATGTGATCATTTCGTTTGTGGTAATTGAATTGTTTTCTTGTAGATAACAAGGTTCGTATCCAGCGTTAGCAATCTGTACTCCACATTTGACAGCGGCCGCTGCGTTTTCTAATGCTTTATAGGATGTTGATTATCGATTTTCATTTCATTGGTTTCATTGAACAATCGAAGGGCCAAATTTCATATAAATATTTAGCATATGCTAATTCGGGTTAAGAAATTCAAGCAACAAATTTAAAAATTTATTTTAATTTGAACCTTTGGTCACTGCCATTAAATCCTATTTTACCTTTGCAGATATCAAGGTTTATGTTCAGGATTGCCAACCATCCTTCACGTGATGACGATCGCATCTTTCTCTAACGATTTACAGGAAGTTGATGACGGTCATCATCTTCAATTTCCTTGGCCTTTGTGCAAACTATAGGTTTGCATTTCCTGGTAGTATCGATCATGTACAGAAAAACTCGAAAGAGTTTTAAAATTATCTCTTCCACGGGACTGTTACCAGGTGTAGGTCATGTCCCTTTGACAGTTGAAAGAACTAAAGAAATTTAGGAATGGATAAGGAGTGCTGATGCATAGGAAGATTGGACCAGGCAAATGGTGAATAATTTTCTTGTTAGATGGAAACTTATTCGGGGAATTGTGTGGAATTTGGATGTTATAAAACGAATTGCAGAAAATCATATAATTGGCGGTCCTTATTGGTATCTTATTAATATGGAAGAAATGCCATGCGACACCGTGTAATGGTTACAATTTTCTCTAAAATCTTAGGAAACCGAAAAGTTGGTTATTTAGGCAATTAAACACTTCGTTTCCAAGGTATTGACGCATTTGTATTTCAGTGACAGAAAAATGGTGCTGTTAAAAGCACTTCTATGGAGCCAAATTAAGATATTTTTGCGACTAAGAGTTACCTTTTCGAGTTGTAGACATATTTCTGTTTTAGCAATTTGTTGATTTGTTTACTTCTTGAACATATTTGTAACCCAAAAGGGGTATAATTTTTCCCCAAACCACTTGGAAGTTGCTTACATTAACGATTGGGCATTATATTTTCAGGGTACCGACACAATGGTATTTTAGAAATTTATTGATTTTAACGTTTTTCAAAACACTAAAAGCTATTTATAAGTCGCATTCTCTTGGAGTCAGCATTTGATTATTTCGGGGAGTAAACTCTTCGTTTCCGAGATATGGACATTTTTGTATTTCGACAATGTTTTTTTACAAAAAAAAAAATTCCTTAGAAATACGAAAATTTTATTATTTTATCATTGAACGTTCTGTTTTTGAGATATAGATAAATGTATATTTTTTATTTAAGGGCCCGATTCCAAGACTGGAATAGACATATCTATTATACTCCATCCACAGAAAATAATTCCAAACGTTTCTCCTCCAATGCGCTTCTCCTCCAATTCGCCACAACAAGTTTCGATAGTACTTCAGAAGCCTTTTCTTTCTAATGGAGTTTTGGCCGCCCTCTTCTGCGCCATCCATCGAGTTCGCTGTCGAAAACTTTCCATTCATTTGGGTCCATCCTCACAACATGACCCAGCCAATGCAAACGTTGTATACTAATGCGTTTGACCACGTCGATGTCGGTATATAACTCGTACAGCTCATTGTTCATGCGACGCCGATACTCTCCCTTAACGATGATGGGTCCATATATTTTCCGGAGCATTTTCCTCTCAAAAACTGCCAGTACTGAATCATCCGTATCTGTCATAATCCTGGATTCTGCGCCATATGACAAGATAGATAGAACCAATGTTTGGTACTTTAAAATTGAATAGCTTGCTTAGCCCATAAGTAACATCTGTTAGCAAGCAATACTCTCATTTATCTCCATGCTAACATCATCCGTTTTGTTTACAGCGGATCTGAGGTATATGAATTCTTCCACCACCTCAAAAAATAATAGTTGCCAACGTTCGCACACCGTCCCATACGGGCAGATTATTTGTTCGTTAAAACCAATAACTTTGTTTTGTCCTCGTTTACCACCAGACCCATTTTCGCTGCTTCCTTCTCGATGACTGAGAAGGCTGCAGTAACATCTCGCAGTTTTCTGCCAATAATGTTTATAGGTATAACATCTACATATGCGAGTAACATATGGCTTTTATTAAAGATGGTACCAGTCGTGTTAACTGCAGCTTTCCTTATAATCATCTCCAACAGTACGAGTATGTTGAAGAAGTCGCACGATAAACTGTCGCCCTGCCTAAATCCTCATTTAAGCTATTCTAAACTATATCGACTATAGCATCGGTAGTGTAACGATTAAGACATTTCAAACTGTTCTAAATACGGCAAGCGGAATCAATATAAATAATAACGACACATTTTTTATGATACAAAGGAATCATCACTGCTCAGTTGCAAATTTATTTGCAATAAATCATTTATAAGGTTTTCAAATATATTTTCAATTTTTGGACTTATTGCCAATCTTCAATGTAATATGATTTTCGTTCTTAATCCGGTTCAAGATTGTTTTTCTTATTATTGCCAAAAGAACTTGCCATAATTCGACTATATTTAATTTGTTCTATTCGTTGAGAACATTTTTGTACGGGTGGGCAAAACTTTGCAACTGTTTTAAGAAGTTATAGATCCTTCTTAAAGTTGTGATGATATTCGAGAAAGCGCAAACAGCTAAAAGGGCTGAGGATGGTATTTTGGCGAATACCAAAATAACTATCCGTCTAGTTAGTAGTGCCAACATAACCAATTTATCAAGTTTTTGAATTATATTCTATTAGCAATAATATAAAAACGATCTTGAGCCGGATTAGAAACTAAAATTATATATAGCACCACGAATATTAGAAAAAACAAAGTATATTCAATATAATGACTATAGAGATGATATAAATACATCAGGCTTAGAAATGAAGAGATCAAATTGGAAATCACCGCATTAAAACTTTAACAACCTGTTTTCATAAACGTTCAAAACTGTAGTCGAAGGATTCATTTGTGGGCGAAAGAATTATTAACACAGTTTTTATAAAACATATGAAAGTGTTCTTCAACTAAAAAAGTTTTCAAAAAAAAAAAACAATGTTACGATTATATACTGTTTCCAACGTTTCTTCATACTGGTTCATTCAAAAATAGTAGTTTTTTTGGTTACCCTTCTTAACAAAAATAAACATTATTCAAAACGAAAGCCTATTCGAATTGCAAAGCCTGATACAAACTCTTGTTCTTTTGCTTTTCGAACGAGTTGAGTGATTCGTTTTTTAGAAACAGGCTATAAGAATTAAAGCCTGCAACAAACCTATGATATGTTTTTGACCCTGATTCCGATCAGCAAAATAACCCGATTTACAAAGTCAAATTCGGATCGACATATATATTTATTTGTTTAATAGTGAGGCAAATAGAAGAGGACAAAGAAATGGTTTTTCTCAGAAACAAATAGAAATATGCCCCAACAATACCCATTTTTATTAATGTCAAATTTAAGCTGTGACCATTTGCATATGGCGAAAGGATCCCTAAAAGTACCTGCTTATAAGAAATCTGCTGACAGAAGAAAGAAATACCAAATGTGTAATTTTGAGCTCAAATCACTTTCTGTCAGTAGAACGCAGTACTTTCTACATCCGTTCCCTAATTAAGCATCATAAATAGAATATTCTACGTATTCTACAGGGAACCCAAAACAATGTGAGAACATCTTTATTCATTGAGCCTAGAATATAAATTTCTCATTTTTATTGGCAGTCATGTTTGTAATGTTTTGACTTTTTCCTTTTTGCTTTTTCTTACCATGAAACATCAATTATTTTAATGCCTTTATTTTCCAATTAAGATATGAAAGGGATTCAATAATAACAATTTCAATTAGTACTGACCAGAGTATAATAACTCCATTTTCAATCCCAATTCGATTCTTTCTATTGAATTGGCAAGAGATAGATATCAAAATTACCTATGCTAGAGGTACGAGTATTGTTTCAAATACTCGTTGCAGTATTTGAAATGCTTTGATAAGAATGATTCAAAATATTCAAAGTATGCAATTTCCTCTTTATCGAAATTCAGGCTCCTTAAGCTTTAACTTTTGTTAAAAAAAAATTAAAATTATTGACAATTAAAATGACAATCGATGGCAGGAATACGCGGCAAATCGCTCAGTTTTCATCGAATATTTCTCAGAATTCCCAGCCAAAATTGTTGAACAACACTGCTTACAAATTATAGACCAAATATTGCTTTCTTGACAGATATGGCAATTTGTGTGGGAGCAGGTATCGGAGGTAGTAGTCAATTTTTATGGGAGGTACCTGAGGTAGCAGTCAATTTGTGTGGCAGATATTTTAAGATATCGGTATCGGAAGTAGCCTGGCAGTAAAGTCTATTTTAATCTCGAGATCAAGTGCAATAAACGTTTAATGTATGCAAAGTTTAAGTGAATTTAGTGCAATTGAATGAAAGATCTGAGAGCACGAACACGTCTATAGGAGTTATAAGGATGAGCACAAAACAATGCTGTGCAAAATTTCAAATCACTTTGGCCTACCACTGAAAAATTATAGAGGAAAGATCGAATATCGATCAATCGATACATTAGAAAGAGTGTTTAAAATTTCCTAATTTACAAACAAAAAAAAAAAAACGCTAAACTGCAAATAATCCTCAACTGTCCGCAAAAAGGAAAAACCAAATTTAAAAAAGGATTTCAATATTGAGGGTTTCTATGCGATTGAATGAAGAGGACAAACATTTTTACTAAACCGCCAAAATAAAAATATCTGTAAATTATAAATACGAGTATAACTAAAAAACGGAGAGTCCAATCACTGAAATAATTTTTGGAGCCCAACTCAAGAAGTTAAGAAGTTTATAGAAAGAGATTGCTGAAGTAAAAAATCACTAAAATCAAAATTCTATCAAAAAAATCTAAAACGATTTAAATTTTTGTCGTCTAACATGGATGGCATCAAAAAACCAAAAACGAAGAGTCCAACCACTGAAATAATTTTTGGGCTCCAATTCAAGAAGTTAAGATGTTTTTATAAACTAAAGTAAAAATTCATAACAATCGAAATGCTATTAAATCTTATCTAAATTAAATTTTAAATGTTTTACATTTTTGTCATAGAACATGGATGGCATCACAAAACCAAAAACGGAGAGTCCAACTGCTAAAATAATTTTTGAGCCCCAATTTAAGAAGTTAAGAAGTTTATAAAAAGATATCGCTAAAGTAAAACTCTCTAAAATCTCATCTGTTTGAAATCGTAAATGTTTTAAATTTTTGCCGTCTAACATGGATGGCATCTGAAAACCATAAACTTCCTTTGGAGTTACAAAATTTCATTATTTTAGGGCTAGAAAATTTGCTTCTCAGTTAGAAACACATTTTTCTTTTGTCGATCTTACAATAATTTTTGATGGCAGGCTAAAAACAAGACCTCGTAACAGCCCTTTAAAAACTTCCAGAAATTGAGACTTCTTTGTCTCCGAAAAATAGAGGTTTCTGTTATTTGCTTCCATACTCCTCTATTTGATGTTGTCGTTTTGTCTGTATAAAAAATGTCTTCAAAGACATTCAAGTGTGAATAAATTTCGATATATCGATAAATTGTAAGAAGACAGAAAAACTGACAAAATCTGAAAATATGGAAAAATTTGAAAAGCTGCCCCTATCTCGGATATAGAGAGTTTAAACTCGAAAATAATTTCATCTTTGGCTGAAAATTTTTCCAAAATCGCCAAAATAAAAAAAAAATCGTTAAAATCAAATATGTGTATTACTCAAAAAGCGGACAGTCTAATGGGATCAAATATCGGAAATGAAGCGTCAAATAGGGAAAATATCCTAATTTCGGTAGTACATTAGCGATTGTTTTTATAACCACTTTTCTAATTTGTTTTTTGGTAAAACATTTTTGTCGTATAACATAGTTGGCATCACAAACCCCTAAGCTTCCTTTGGAGGTACAAACTTTAATTACTTTAGGGCTAACAAATTTGTTCCTTAGTTATAAACACATTTTTCTTTTGAAGATTTTGCAATAATTCTTGTCGTCATGATAACACCCTGTGACAGTCCTTTAAAAACCTCTACAAATTGAGACATTTTCCTCTCTTTGCTTCCATACTCTACTATTTGGTGTTGTCGTTTTTCCTGCTTAAAATATACCTTAAAAATATTCAAGTGTGAATAAATATGGAAAAATTAGAGAAGCTGCCCCTATCTCGGATAAAGAGAGTTTAAACTCGAAAATAATTTCATCTTTGGCTAAAAATTTTTCCAAAATCGCCAAAATAAAAAAAAATCGTTAAAATCAAATATATGTATTACTCAAAAAGCGGACAGTCTAATCGTAAAATAGCATAATTTTAAATCTCCAATAATTAACTAAGGACTATAATTTTGCATTAATACATTTCTTAAATATATATTAAAATGCTTAACACATTTTTCAAAAATCGCTAATACCAAATATCGGAAATGAAACGGAAAAAATTAAACCTTTTTTAACACCATTTTCTTTTTTTAATTTTGTTTGGTAAAACATTGGAGTCACCAAAATGCTATAAAGCTCCGTTAGAGCTACATAATTTTATTATTGCGATTATTTTTCTAAACAAATTTTTAAAATTTTTTTTGGTAAAACATTGATATCACCAAAATGTTATACAGCTCCGTTAGAGTTACATAATTTAATTACTGTGGCGGTTGGACTGATTATAACTACATTTATAATTTGGCGATTTTTTTTTTATCTTTTGGCAGTTTTGATATAATTTGTTTGTTGGACTGATTATAACTACATTTATAGTTAAGCGATTTTTTTTCTTTTGGCAATTTTGAAATAATTTGTTTGTTCACCTCCCTAAAAATTTCCAAAAATGAAGTAATTTTCATTTCCATAATGTGGATATTCCTTTGTTTGTTTCCTTATTTTACTATTTTGATATTATTTTTCTATGGACAAAATTTTATTTTTAATTTTAATATTTAAAATTTAAAAATTTTATTTTAATTTTTAATTTTATTTTTAACTTATTCATGTCTACTTTGATGTATTCGAGTATTTTCTGCAACGAACGATGCTATTTGTACTCAAATTGTTATCTGTACTGTTCTTAATAAAGGAAGGATAAAAACAGACAAATAGTTCTGGTATAGGCAATAGAATGAAATAAAGTGAAACAAATGCGATCAGAAAGGCTAGAGTGTGCAATGAAACGATTCTTACAAGGTGCCAATATATGCATTTACATTCCTTTCTGCTGAATGTTTAAGAACGAACTCCTTTCCACTTTATCACATTTAAAGAGGTTATATGCATTACAATCTCTGGACTCCATAAAAAGGACCTATTGGTTTAAGGTTTAAGGACGATTCAAAACGGCAGGTTATAAAGTTTTTACTATGCTTGATTTTACTACACTTATACGGGGGCACAGTATTACAACATTTAAGTCTGATGGCCAATTTATATCAAAGAATATGCCAACTTTAACAGAAGCTGCTCTCTATACATTTGAAACTATTCCCTAGACTTACCATACATTCAATTAGTGAAAACGGAATTGATACAACTTTTTTCGACAATTTATAGGCAAATCTAATTTTTAAATCAATGTTGCATTCAAAGGGTTAGCCATAGGTATGCTTTCACTTAAATAAATTTACTAAATGATAATTTTTGTTTTTCTTATATCAAACTTTCACACAGATCTCATAGCCAAGAAAAGAAATTGCCCGGAAAATAGAGGGCAGTTGAATAAAGAAAAAATAAAAATAAAATAATGTGAAAAAAACAACAAATTTTTAAATAATCAATTTTATGTGTAATTTTTGTCTTTCTCATATTATAATTTTATTTTGCTCCCCCCCCCCACATTTTTTTATTGCTTTGTATAATTCTGTCAAAACAGTGTGAATAAAGTACAGTCAGGTTCATAACTATAATAATATATAAGATTTTGTTGATACATATTTTTTTTTTTTGAAAAAATAAAACATTTTGCTGTTCTTTATTGATTGCAATTAGTAGAGAAATTGACTCTTAATAATTTTTTTTTGGTTCGAAAATAATATAGAGAAATTGCATTGTTGTTAATCATACAACATAATCATGCAACACATTTAATTCTACAACATTAGCATTTTACGCTTTTCATTTTGTTTGTGAACCGTTAATTTATAATTCAATTTTACTTTTATTATATAATATTAAATTTAATTATACCTAAATCAATTGACTTATTAGTTATTACTGTTTATTCCATCATTGTAAATAGTTCAATTTTATTATTTAAATCATTAAATTACTTTTAGTCCATTTACAATACGATTAAGATACCGCAAACCATGATTGTGTCCCGAATTTCCTATTTTTATCTTAATCCAAGCCCTCAGCAACAACTGCAACAACAGTAAGCCCCAGGAAATGTTTATTCATTTTTAGGACATAAATTTAAGTTAATTAATTCATTCACAACTATTGTAGATAAGTTTTATTTTGTATTCATTAAAAGGAAATGCTTACTTTTTCCTTTTTTTTTCTTTTGTTTTTTCATCTTGAGTTGATGCCTTCACATGTATTATTTATATTTTATCCTTATCTAAGTACACTCACTTTACATCACGTAAATAAAATATTTCAATTACATTAATGATGTCTTGATGTCTTAAGTATGAGAATGAACAAATAAAAAAAATTGTATAGAAAAAAAAAATCATAAAACATGTTTTTCTTTTTCTTATCACATTCTTATTTTCCAGTTTAAATTTAATAGGAATAGTATTTAAATCTGGGATTCCAAATTTCAGTTATTAAGTATGTGTATACACAAGAGGATTGCACAGGGTTATCCACTTTTCGGTTTTAAAAGTGAAGTTAAATAAAACACACATAAAGTTATCATTTCGACGAAACTTTTATTTCATTATAGTGCTTGGACTTTGCCATTATGTCCAAAATAACGGGCGATTTTTAATCGTAATTTTTTTAAAAATCTAATAAACCATTCAAATTTGCATCACATATTAAAATTTTTTATTGGAATCGATGAATTGGTCTTTGCCATTTAATTTTTAAAGATAATTTCATGTAAATGTTGTCCGCGGCTCCGTCTCAAAATGTCCATTCGAAAGGTCCAATTTTTCGTCACTTTTTCGAGCATTTCGAAAAAGTGATAATTTCATGTAAATGTTGTCCACGGCTCTGTCTCAAAATGTCCATTCGGAAGGTCCTTTTGCGAGCATTTAGGCCTGTATTCCACGAATAACACGTGTTATGTTATCCTGTAAGGCTTCAGTAGTGTTTGGCTTGCCCACATAGACTAACGACTTGACATAACCCCACAAAAAATAATCAAGAGGCGTTAAATCGCAAGATCTTGCGGGCCAAATCGAGAGATAAGCTGCTCACCAAATTCATCCCTCAACATATCCATTGTTTCACGAGCAGTGTGGCATGTTGCACCGTCCTGATGAAACCACATGTCAACCAAGTTGAACCAGCCAATTGGGACAAAAAAAAAGTCGCATATCATGGCTCGATATCGTTCGCTGTTGACGGTAACGTTTCTTTCACAGTCATCTTTGAGGAAAAATGGACCGATGATGCCATCCGCCTATAAACAACACCAGACTGTCGTTTTTTCGAGATGCATCGGTAATTCATGTATAGCATATGACTGTTCATCACTCCAGATGCGACTTTCATTGAGCTTTTGTAAGGCCCATTCACCAAATATGAGACGTTGTGGTAGGTCATTCATCATTCCATGACGAATTGACAGAGTATACTGTACACTTTTCACTATGACAGATGACGTTTGGACGCCGTTACCAACCAGTGCTGCCAACCTAAAAAACTTAGATCTTAGATCTCAGTGTTGTTGGCCACCTTAGACGTGTGCTTAGGAGTGACTGGAAACTTAGCAGACGAGCTGTTCACATCGTTTATTCGGAGCTGTTTGTTGCCATGGCAACTTACGCGTCTGCTGTGTGGTATGAATCGGTGAAATCTGTATTGGGGTATCGTAAGATCCTCTCTTGTCAGAGAGTGGTGTTATTGGTTTGTATGCTAATACATATGTAGTACGGTATCGACAGATGATTTTCAGGTACTGATGGGTGCTGCCCCACTGGATCTTGTTGTAATCAGTCGTGCTACGGAATTCAAGGCCAGGGCAGGGGATGCCCATTGAGGGGGTGGAGAGCTTGGGTAGGGATGACCTTAGGGGACTCTTGCACGGATGTGTCTTTTCGAGATGGCAAACACGTGGGGAAGAAAGTCATAACGGACGTGCAACATTTAGGTTTTTGCCAGATGTTAGGTTCGCTGGGAGAAACCCCGGTATTGACTGTAACCTCTGTCTTGGTTTCTTGCTGACGAGACATGGGTCATTGAATGCCTTTCTGCATAAGAGAGTCCTGCACGATCTCGAGTCGTGCAATTCCGGTGCACCAGTCGAAAACTAATAGCATGTGTTGTGCGAATGTCTCTTACATGCAGATAAAAGGGACTTCCAGTGGTTAGCGATATTTAGGTCAGGTGATGACTGGATAGTCAGCAACATCCTCTCTACCCAGGGCGTTTTGCTCAGAGCATTTGCTCAGCGTAGGACTGCTATGACGTAATTGTAGGAAGTAGGTCTGGTACCTTTTCAATTTAGCCCGACCTGAGGGACTGCGAGACTGTTCAGATCGGGCTGATCCCACAATCTCGTTTAGCTTGAAAAGTGGCAGCCGCTGCTCGTGTGCAGGAGTACCAGTCGCAGGACCACAAGGGGTTGAAACTGGGAGTAGGTTAGCTACAGGGTCTGGCCGGAGGCCTTGTCTTGGGTGATAGGGATTCACATGAGCAGGTCTCGGGTTTGGGCCCTGTCATCTGTGGCTTTGATCTCTCGGGGGGTACGGACAGGCATGGGTTTTCCTATATATACACATATATATAGGTATATACCATCGCCGAACGGAAGGGCTTTGGAGTTCTCCGCGTCTCCCACCGTTGAAGATACTGCATTCTTGCGATGTAGTCTCGACCGTTCCATCTACCTGGGGTCTCCGCACCTGCAGGTATGTAAAAATTTCCGGTCTGCTTTTTTGCTGCAGGCCGACCATAAAGTATGGTGTATAAACAATTTGGTAGCAGCTTTGCTGCGCAGTTTCAACCGATTAGTTTTGCCGGTATCGTGGAAATCAGGAGGCCCCGGGACTGAGTTTCCGCCTGATCATTTGGTGTAGGATCCCTAGTAGGAGCATCACGTGGTTGAAACCAAAATCACATTAAACAATCGTGGACTCTGCCATAGCGTTCTGAATTGAATTAATCGCCACACTTTCACTGACAGAAGCAATATTTTTGGTAGTGCGTGCATTGAGATAATGCACAAGCCTGACCACATCTGTAGCGCTTCCAGTCTCTTCAACTTTTTTTTTTATAATCTTGCCAATTCCTTGCACAGTGGGTCGATTATGACGACCTTAATCACCTCGTAATGCACAAAAAGTGCCCATGTTTCAATCGCCACTTCTATAGTAGTAAGTTTTAACTACTTTTACGCATTCTTCGGTTGTTAAGCGATCCATATTCGTAAATGGCAAACCTTTCACTAAAAAGATAACACTTTAGATGACAGGTATTTAGCAGCTGACAGCCTTGCCAAACCGCCAGTTTTGATACCACTAAATGGATAAACCTGTATTTCAATCTGACATTCCAAATTTCAGCAATTAAGTAAGGCATTTGTTCAGAACAAGCAAAAAGTGTTGTGAATTGTTGTGTATACAAGAGGATCATTTATTAAGTATTCAAAATTGTAATAAGGAAAGCTTCAACAAATTCCATTAGAAGAGAAAAAAGTCCATGGAGTTTTATTATGTACAAAAATAGCGAAAAGATTTGAGGACCACAACATATTTTGGGATTTTAGACAGATACTGAATTTTTGTATGGTTACATAATGCGGTTCATGGTATTGTCTAATATATATTAGGCTGGAAATGTATGAAATCTAAAAAAATCCTTTTTCATTTGTATTTTCTTTTCGCATTCAATAAGTTAATGATCATTTCATTATCGACCTTGTGCTTTTATGACAAAATCCGTTGCTTTCAGAATATTCCTGGAATTGAATGAGAAGATATTCTTAAGCCTACGATAAGAAGAGATTGTATTGTGAAAGAGACAAAGTTGTAAATGAAAGGCGAACATGTTTGTAGAACAACATCACCAGTTGAAGAGTCAGGCACAGTGTTGCCAACCCTACGCACTAGAAAATTCATAATATGAACTTAAAAGTCTCTTATTTCGGTAGAAAATCAATTTTTCATTTCAGTAAGTAGAATTAAGAAAAAATTTTCAAATATATCCATGCTTACAAGGGAAAACGAATGAACTCGTAATTTTTCATCTTGAGATATTGCATTTTTCAAAAAATCGCTATTATGGGAATTTGCAATATCTTGCGAAATACAAGAAATGTTGAAACCACGTTTAGGTGAAAACATGTATCTGAAGTACATAAACAATAACAACAGAAAACATACTCTTGCTTACATGAATGTTTAGAGATATTATGCAATTTAGCAAAAATCGCTGTTTTGCAAAAGTGTTGTAAATTGTCAATTGCAACGAATTTTGGAATGCCAATCGATCGCAAATATGCACTAAAATAAATAAAACAATAATATTGAATAAACTCGACTTTGTCTCTAACTCCATTTAAGTTGTATTTTCTTGTGTGATACACAAAAACGTTTTATGTAGAGAAGAAAAAGACAAAAATTCATGCATGCTTTGTAAAAATATCCAAATATTTTAATTCAAAACAGCCATTATAACACATGGGGTGGTTTGAAATGTTGTTTAGGTAAAACAAAAAATGTTCATGAATTTTTATTTCTTACGTAATGGGAAACTTGACTAATAAAATCATTGAAAATCATTGAGAATCTTTGAAAAAGTCTTTGAATGCCCCATACAAAGTTGTCACCCATTCTTCCATGGTAATGAAGAATAATTCATAATACGAGGTTTTGCACTTTGAGCCCAATAATTGAAATTCAATTGAATGTCATTGAACAAATTTTTGTTAATGTCTTTATCCATCTATGATGTTTTACAACTTTTTATTCATGTTAAAAGCTAAATTTATAGGCGTTGTCGACCTTTGTAGAACCCTGTGATGTCATATTTCTAAATAACTTTCAGAACATACTAGAAAATTAGGTGTCTTTCGAATTGTGAATTATAAACAAAACACATAATTTGACAATCGCTTTATGAATAACTAGAAAACTTTTAGCATCCTTAAGGGCCGTTGGATAAAAAAACGTTGTATGGAGAATTTACTAGTCGTAGAGTGCGGCAAATGATGAGAGGTGCGAATGGAAAAAAAAAATCTCTCAATGTGGTCAATCCTCCGCTCTTTCCCATTTTCATTTATTTTTCCCTAAAAAGTGAGATTCATGCCTCGTATTGGCAACACTGATCATACATGTGACAGAGAGAAATATATTGCGAATCCAAATATGTGGCCGATACAGATATGTGGCCAAGAATATTCGAGTTAATCCAAGAAGAACTCCGACCCGCCATCGATGTGGGTGGTATTGGAAAGGTAATTCGAGAGTTGGAAAGAAATGAAAAGATTTTATGAGTGCTATAAAAAAGAAAAAAAAAAATAACTCCAGCTGCAATTGAGAGACAAAAAATTCTTAAAAGCACACTAAGTCTTCCTTCCCAAATTATGTTTACGCAAGTATACAAATAGATAGATGAAGAATCGAATTTCATCATGAAAGAAAATAAATGGAATGAAAAGTATTACTTTGAATTTTCTGAATATAAAGTACTGGAACGTCGGAAAGATCAGCGATTACTGACTGTGCTATCCATGAACCAGGAAACAACAAAAGTTACAAATGTTGATAATCGAAAATGTAGCACAAAACTTGAAAAATGTATCCAGAGATGTCACCAAAGAGACTAAACCCCTTTTTTATGGCCAAATTTAGCAACACCCCATTAAGCTAACTAACGCTATGTTAGGCAATTTAAATCAACGAAATGTTGAGATTATGCTGAAGGAAAATAATCCGCCAAATGTTTCTTCACTCAAATCCACAATAGCTTTTTGAACGAACTTAAAGCCAAAAGTATACAGTAAAGAACAGCAGTCAGAAATTATAGGTTGTCTAATATAAAAAATCACAAACAGTTAAAGACTATTGACAAAATTGAATTTCAGATCAGTGCAAAAGCATCGAAAAAAATTAGGAAGGCGAACAATTATGGTGTTCAAACTCTTTGTACAATTTCAATCTTATATTATCTGTAATAACCAATAAAAGGTTAATGTAAAACTCTTTACTGTTTCTAAAATCTCCTTATGGAAGTTTGGGAAATTCAACTTTCATACGAGCGTAGTGGAACGCCTTTGGCAGACACAAAGTTTTCCGTGAACATACAAATATCTTACTAAGACGCTTCATATCAATTGAATTATTGGAGGAGCTGGTAGCTCATAGTGCGACCTTATTCGTGTCATATTTAATAAACGTTAAAATGGTCAAAAACTGAATTTGTGCTACTGCAACCTTCTCTAGGAATGAACTGGAATCGACAAAAAGAGGAAAATGGAATAAGATGTTTGATTAGAAGCTACAAATATGTATCTAACTTTTTACAGAAAACCGATTTCGGTTTCATTCGAAGAAAAAGTTTCCCAAAAACTCGGTTTTCCTATGCTTGATTTAGAAAATAAAATCATAGGTACAAACAAAAAAAGATCTAACGAAACTAGTAAATAACACTTGTTTTAAGAAAATTTTCCCTAGGAAAATCTTAATCTAAAATCCGAAATTCGTTTTATTCAAAGAAAAAGTTTCCCAAAAAGTCGGGTTTTCATAGAAAAACCTGTAATTTATAGAGGAAACATTAAAATAAACTTTATTTACAGTGTGCTCCAAAAACATCCTTTTTCCTTTTCCGTCAATCGAATGAATTTGCCATAAAGAAATCTAAAAAATTTCAGTTCTACAAAAATTTATTTAAATAAGACTTTAAAAAAAATACAAAGAAAAAATGAAAAATCGCATAGGTTTTGTGTAGGAAATATAGAAATACAATAAAAAAAAATAAACCTGAATATGATACAAGAACTTCAATGCACAAATTTTTTTTCGCCATCCCTTTTCTTACTTTTGCCACCCGCCCCTTAATGTTCACTACTCTACCTAATGAGATGATGCGCCAAATAGTCCTACAAAATCCTGATTGAACAAAATCCGGCTAACATCATTCTTTTTTATACACTGTCCAAAAACTTCTGAAAATGCGCTATAACAGTATGATTGGCTGATATGAGCTGCAACATCAGCTCAAGTGCAAAAAAGTTGAAAAAATTATGCATATTTTAGACAAGGCGCCATAGAGGAATGTATTGTATTCAAGTTTTCAGAAAATTCAATTGTGAACATCCTGTTACAACACAGAGTGACTCGCTGGCTATTAACTTCAAAAAACCCACAGGTCGCTAAAGCTGTCGAAGCTTGTAAGTTTCGCAAATGTAAACCGAATTAGGTGTTTTTTCTTAACTACTCAGGTGGACAAGCAAATAACGCACTAAAGTCCGTAATTTGCTTATAATATTTGAATAAATATTAGGTACGCAACTAAATTCTCGCAGTTTTTTTTATAAAAATACAACTTTATTATGAAAACATGTTTACAAATGATTCATTGAAAGTATTGCTTATCTCTAGTTACTACTTTTTCCCTTCTTTCTGGCAAAGCTCGAATTCCGTCACGGTAAAACTGTTCATCTTTTGAGGTTATCCACGAATCTAACCATTCCTTGATGTCATCTGAAATGGGAAATCTTATTCCATCTGCTATATTCTCCAGGTATTGCACCGTCCGATTGTCACTTGTACCATTCGATGGTACACGGTCTGGCTGGCCAGCAGTTCCACTCATATCATCATATCAACTGCTGGCCAGCCAGACCGTGTGCCATCGAATGGAACAAGTGATAATCGGACGGTGCAATATCTGGAGAATATGGCAGATGGGATAAGATTTCCTATTTCAGCGTTTCCAGGTAGGGTTAACCAGGCTTGGCCACGTGAGTCCGAGCGTTGTTATGCTGAAGAAACACTTTTTCATGCCTCTTCGCCTATTGTGGGCATTTCTCGCGCAGAGCTCGGCTCGATCGTATTAATTGAGGTCGATACCTATCTCCAGTGATGGTTTCGCTTGGTTTTAACAGCTCGTAATAAATAGCACCGACCTGGTCCAAGTATAACCTTCGCAGCGTGAATATTCCGAGGCCGAGGCGACGACGTAGAAGCATGACCAGGCAGCCCCCAATGCCTTTCTTTTCTTTGGATTGTTGTAATGAATCCATTTTTCATTACCCGTTGCAATACGATGAAGAAAACCTATCCTTTTTTTCTGTCGCTGAAGCAGTTGCTCACAGATGAAACAACGACGCTCAACGTCCCTTGGCTTCAACTCATAAAGAACCCAAGAGTTCCTTGCTTTTTAATCATTCCCATCATTCCCAACGCATGCAATCGCTTGGAAATGGCTTGGTGGGTAACTCCAAATACTGAAGCAAGCTCTACCTGCGTTTGACATGGAACCCCAGCAAGCAATGCCGTCAATTCAGTGTCTTCGAAGGTTTTTCGTCTTCCTTCACGGGAACGGTCGTCAACAAGCGACGGAACCAATCTCGACATGTTGTTTCACTTAAGGTAGCATCTCCGTAAACATTTCGAAGCTCGGTGAGCTTCAGCTGCGGTTTTCTTCGACTGAAAGAAGAAAATCAATACTTTCCGCATATGACGATTATTTGGCACAAAATCAAACAGTTTTACAAAACCAAAAGAATATGACATCAGAAGAAAATCACTATTATGTCGGAGG
This sequence comes from Philornis downsi, assembly GCA_019455685.1. Classification (NCBI taxonomy): domain Eukaryota; kingdom Metazoa; phylum Arthropoda; class Insecta; order Diptera; family Muscidae; genus Philornis; species Philornis downsi. Next base: position 1,362,786 of record JAHXMU010000636.1, read on the forward strand.
CGGTATGTTTACCATATGCCTAAGCTTGACTCAAGACGTTTAGGTTGTGGCAGAATCGACTGGCACCTACAGCTGGCGCCATCTATTGGCAAACAGCAGGAACTTTGTTGCGTTCCTAGTATAATATGTAGTAAATAATAATATAAATAAGATATCATATTTTTGTATTTTAGTCATGCCCGAATTTTACGCAATTTCATCCCATTTTATTATAGTAAACGGATACAAACCTAAAGCATCTTCCTCTGTGAATGAATTATACGATTTTGAAATTGAAATGCTTTAGATAGCATTCTTTTAATGCTTAGGGAAGTGAATGTTCATAATTTGTGATACGTTATCACATGAATCGCTGTCTTTTCTTTCATACTCTCTTGTGCGCATAATCGGTTTTTGGACATCCTGACTTCTTTTTATGGAAAACAATCGGAGTTTTTCACATTTCTCATTTCTCTTAGGATTCATTTTTAAACCGCACCCATGTTCATTGACTTAGGCAATGCAAATTCACTTGGCTTTTGTTTTGGTAAATTCAAGTATTTAAATTTTTAAATTTCTAAAATTTCTGTTTGTATTTCTTCTTAAATATAGGACAAGAGAGTGTTGGGTAGATTTAATTTGTAAATCAAAATAAATTAAAGGGTTAGACAATATTTTAAAACTTAAATAACTTAAGCGACGATGTAGAAAATGTGAACAGAGGAACTACCTAAAAAAAATCAAAATCAAATTTTATCATCAGAGATTTTGGTACGAGGTGTGTTCAAAAAATAAGTCGAATTTTCAAATTTCGCGAGATGTGAATGACGACGCTCGCTCTGGACGTTCCAACACATCCACAAGCAATGAAAATGTTGAGAAAGTGAAGAAAATTGTTATGGAGAATCGTCGAATCACAATTAGAAAAGTTGCTGAAGATGCATATCGGTTGGCTCATACCATGCAATCTTTTCGGAAATTTTGGGCATGAAGCGTGTGGAAGCGAAGTTCCATCCAAAATTGCTGAATTTTGTCGAAAAACAACGTCGCATGAGCATCGCTCAGGAATTGTTGAATGACGTCAACAATGGATGATCCAGATTTCAATGAAGAGTCCAGGAGAGCCAAGACCAAAAAAAGCACGCCAAGTTCGATCAAATGTCAAGGTTATGCTCATTGTTTTCTTCACTTACCATGGCGCAGTGCATCAGGAGTTCTTACCACAAGGTTGTACGGTAAATGAGGAGTATTACCTAGAAGTTATGCGCCGTTTGCGTGAAGCAATACGAAAAAAAACGCCCGGAATTGTGGAAAAAAAAAATTCATGGCTTTTGCATCATGATAATTGCACCGGCTCACTCATCTTTACCTGTAAGAGATTATTTGGCCAAAAATAGCACCGTTATCAGGCCTCAGCCACCGTATTCACCAGATTTGGTCCTCTGCCATTTCTTCCAGTTTCGTCGAATATTAGTTATTCTAGTAATAACGGATTCGGCTAACATTGACCAATTTCAACCGTGTTTTTTCTGAAGTCTATATAAAGTCAATTTTTTATAAAAAAAAATTTGGTTAAAATTGGTCTGTGTTATTTATTCTACGAAACTATCAAATCTTGATCATAGAATTTGTCCAACCGAGTAAAAATAATCTAATTCGGGTGCGAAACGTACCAGCTCTGAAAGTTTTTCCACAATTTCCGATGATAAAATTTGGAAGCCTGCCATTGACAAGGTGTTCACAATAAAAATTTTCTGTAAATCGAACTTCCCCTTTACTTAAAGAGACATAATTGTCTCCGTTTTTCCTCTCAGTTAGACCGCTCTGCAAACGGCCATCTTGATGTGTTGACGTATACTGCAAAAAGTCTTCTTTCTTCTTCTTTATCCATCATTTCTCTATAAATATAGGGTGATTTTTCAAGATTTAAGTTTTTCAAATTGGCAGCACTGGTTGGTAATGGCGTCCAAACGTCATCTGCCAAAGTGAAAAATGTACAGTATACTCTGCCATTTCATCATGGAATGACGAATGACCTACCACAACGTCTAATTTTTGGTGAATGGGCCTTACAAAAGCTCAATGAAAATCCTGAAAAAAAAACTATCGCATCTGGAGTGATGAACAGCCACATGCCATACATGAATTACCGATGAATCCCGAAAAAACGACAGTCTGGTGTGGTTTACGGGCTGGTGGCACTATCGGTCCATTTTCCTTCAAAGACAACCGTGGAAGAAAAGTTACCGTTAACGGCGAACGATATCGAACCATGATACGCGATTTTTGTGCCCCGATTGGCTAAGTTGAACTTGGTTAACATGTGGTTTCATCAGGACGGTGCAACATGCCGCACTACTCGTGAAACAATGGATATGTTGAGGGATGAATTTGGTGAGCAGCTTATCTTTTGATTTGGCCCGGTGAGTTGGCCTCCAACATCTTGCGATTTAACGCCTTTTGATTATTTCTTGTGGGGTTATGTCAAGTCTTTAGTCTATGTGGACAAGCCGAACGCAGTTGAAGCCTTACAGGATAACATAACACGCGTTATTCGTGAAATACAGACCGAAATGCTCGAAAAAGTGGCGAAAAATTAGACCTACGGAATGGGCGTTTTGAGACGGAGATGCGGACAACATTTACATGTAATTATCTTTAAAAGGCCAATTTATCGATTCCAATAAACAAAATTTAATACATAATGCAAACTTTAGTGTTTTATTCGATTTAAAAAAAAAACTACGATTAAAAAATCACGCTATAAATTCGTACACAAACTTTTGTATTTTGTTTCGATTACAAATAACGTCTATCGTAGAAGATATCTATTTTCAGTACATATTAAAATTTGTATTGTAAGACTTCCCCTCCAATATTACCTATTATTGGCGAACAATTTAATATGAATCTTGCACTGTTTCATGACTTAATACGTTCCAATAATCATAATTAGCGAACGAGACTTTTATATATTATTTCAGTCAGTCAGATAGTTAGTTGGATTTAAAGATGACATGCAAATGATCAAAAATTTACTTTTATTTAGGGTTACGTTGGAATTTTGCCATATATTTTGCTAAGGATCAGAACAGGTATTAATTTATAGTTATTGCATAGTTTTTTTTTTTCATAAAAACCTTAAAAAATTTAAGAAAAAAACTTATTCTAGAGATTAATTTGAAAGGGTGCAATTCAATTCAATTACTCAATTGCCGCCATTAACAAAAATAAGAACAAAAAATTCTGAAACACAACAAAATTTTAAGTTCATTAGGTTTGTCAAAAGGGAAAACTCTGTCTTCAGATTTTTGTAGTCTTTTTCTTTATATTTAGTTGTTTTGCTCTCATTTGGGCCGCTTAACGAATATTCCAAGGTACCGATCAACAGACAAGTCTCGTGAGAACTTCTTAAATTGACATTCGAAATTGTCGTTAGACAACAAATCTCGATGTCTTTTAGTGAGCCCAGAAATAATTTGTACATAAGCTTACTGAATACGAGGAGCTCTTCAGTATCCCATTTACGGGATGAATCATAAAAATTAATATGTTCAATAAATCGTTATTAAACATAGATTTCTTCCACAGCAACTGCATGAAAGTCAACAGATTTTGCTTTGAATTTTCTTTTTTTTTCTAACATTAAATATATTTTACTGCAATAAAAATTATGATATTTTTCAAACTTTAGGCCAAAAAGACGTAAAACTTTTCATTTGAATATTAAACAAAAATGTCGAAAAATAACCAGTTCATATATTTATTTTACTGCTACGAAAAAGAAAAACAGCAAATTCATATAAAAAATTATTTATAACTGTACACACATATGTATCTGACAAATAAAATATAATATAAATTGTATAACGAACATCTTAAAAAATAGGAAACCAACAATTAGGGTATTCATGGGATGGTGTATTTTATATTAATTAAGAAACACTTACCAATGCGCAGTTTTCACTTCGCTTGCTGTTGCATATTGACGTGCAAGTTTAATGTAATACCATCATTAGGGTGGCTGGCAGAATAGTCTGAAAAAAAAGAAAAACAAAAAATAAAATTAATAGACTTGTAAAGCAAAGTAAAACGAAAAGTGTAACATAAAGCATATAATAAATATTATTTGAAATAAAACGCTTTTTGTATGTCATAAATATGGTAATCATTTTAGTACCACTTTAATGGTCTACAATCAAAATACAAAATGTCATGAATGCCCCTAATAGAAAACCATTTAAAACTCATATTACAAGGAATTAGCAACTCAAACTTCAAATATTAATAAAAACAAAGTACTATTATAATATATATATATATATGTGTAAATGTATATTTAGTATAGCATTTATATAAGCTATAATAAAATACAAATCAAACAAATACATATTAATTTAGTTTTTTTTTTTCTTTTATAAAACACAACACAATTTAACATAATTTTGCATTTCAAGACGAACAAATTCTTTCATTGTAGTAACCGAAGAAACAACTGGAATTTAAATTTTATTTGATAATAAACTAAAGAAGCAACATAATTAAAATATAGAAATTTAATTGTTTAAAACAAGGACAACAAAAAAAAAAGAACAAAAACACAACAAAATTGTGCTCAGGATATTATGAAAAAAAAAAATAGTTGATATAAAGAATAAAATACAATTACTAATTTCAAAATGTAATGAAATTTCCAAATTAATAAAATCCTTGTAAATAGTAAAATAACACAAGAACAAAAAAGTCTATACCCTACCCTACGAAAACCAGACATTAAGGCAGCTCCTCCCAAAACCTACAATGCAAATAAAATTAGTGAACAAAAAAGAGTAAAACTAACCAATTTTTCCCCTTCCCCCACAAACAATTTTTACTTAGAAGCAAAATAAAATAAAAAAGAATGACTAAAAACAAATAACTCATAAACATAACCACAAAGTGTAGAAATTTAAATTATTATTATTATTATGAATAAAAAGAAAAACAAAAATATTCAGAATTCAGAAAAAAAACATGTTTAACATAAAGGCTGTTTGTAGTAGTAATGAATATTTAATACCATACCTACAATATATCGTATATACCTATATATATATATAAAATATATAAAGTTAGATATTATGCAAAAGGCAAAGTATCTCACATATGCTACACATATACATACATAGATACACGTTTATGAATGTTGTAGATTTCCGCAAAAGAAAAACTATAAGATAAACTTCCAGTTATGACATTTCCATATTCAGGATACAGGAAACATTATGTCAATGTTCTGGTAATTGTGATTTTTTTTCTATAAGGATCAAGATACTCAACACATTACAATAGCAATAACGTTTCGTGCGTAAACAATAGTTGTCCTCTCAACCAGATATATGGTGAAAATCATGTAAATTTAAAATCATTTAAATGAACTCAACTTTTTTAAATCAGTTTTTCCTTTAGCTAAAAATTTATGAGGCAAATAGTAAAAGGATTTCACCACACATTGAGAAATTTGTTAAATAATTATTCTTAAACAGAAAACTAAAGAAGAGGAAAAGGAATGGATTTGGCAAAAAAAATATTTTAACAAAAAATTTCGATATAAAGAATAAATTTTAAATTTTTCTATGGTGGATGCAATTTATTTCTTGTTTTTCTTTAATTATTTTTTTTTTAACTAAATCTATGGTACAGTTTTTCTTTGTTTTCAAGGTTTACTAATATTACATATTAAATTATAATGTACACATATGGTCAAAAAAATAAGTACAACTGCTTATTTTTGCTTTATGTTTAATTTTAGTTACTTTAACGGAAAGTAAACATGGCAATTCTTTTTTATTTAAATAACTTTAATATGGTAACGCCTTTGAAAGTAAAAACAAAACTGGGGCTTTCCCGTTGTTTTCATTGTGAGTTAGTTTTGTTCAGATGTGATTTCAGTACTTGGTCAAAATAATAAATACATTGCTCAATTTTTTAATATATTCGCAGTTTGCTGTAGTCTTTTTCGAAAAGGCTAATTATTTTCCTGTTGTTTATCTTTATTTATAACAAAATATTTTGTTAAAAAAATCAGCCATGGGTCGAAAAAGTCATTTTACTCCGGAGGAGGGAAAAATTGTTCCAAAACTAAGAGAAAGTGGCCAAAGTCTTCGTTCTATAGCAGAAACTATAAATCGGCGTCTAATTTTTGTACAAAATGCTTTAAAGCCTAAAAAATGCCTGTCAAAAATCGCAGAAGACCCAAAAAAAAAAACTTCAAAAACAACAGATATCCGTATTGTAACACTTGCGAAGATGGACCCGTTTGTGCTTTCAAGAGCGATTTCAGCAGAAATTGGAAATGCGATTTCATCGCGAACGGTTTGTCGTAGACTACAAGAAGCACATTTACCAGGATGGATATCCAGAAGAGTTCCTTTGCTTAGACAAAGGCTAAAGGCTTAAAGGCTAGATTGGCGTTTGCAAGAAGTCATTCCAATTGGTCCGGAGGAGACGGTGAAAAAAAAAATGGCGAAACATTTTGTGGAGCGATGAAACAAAAATTTATGTATCTGGAAACGACTGTGCCCGGAGTGTTCGACGCCCTAAGGGTAAGGAATTCCATGTTCGCTTTACAAAGAAGACGGTCAAGCAAGCACGGGGTCGGCAATATTAAGGTCTGGGGTTGTTTCTCGTGCTATGGTTTCGGTTCAATACATCGCATTACCGACACTTTGACCAGATTCCACTACAAAGATATCTTGGAAAATAGGATGTTGAACTATGCTGTGGAAAGTATGCCTCTTAGATGGGCATTCCAGCAGGATAACGATCCGAAGCATACTTCCGAGTTGTTAAAGGATTGTTTCCAAGATAATAATGTTGCCCTTCTTGACTGGCCAAGTCATTCTCCGGACTTAAATCTAGTCGAAAATCTTTGGGGAGAGTTGAAACAAAGAACTGGGAAGAAGGTTCTTAAAAATAAGAATCAGCTGTGGAATTTTGTTCAAAAAACTTGGTACGAAATGCCAGTAGAAACCTGAAGGAAGCTCATTGCCAGCATGCCAAAAAGAGTCAACAGAATAATTGAAAATAAAGGTGGATACATCGGCTTTTAACGAAAATCAGCCAATTTAGCGGAAAAAAACTTGATTTTTTTACTTTTTTGCTTATCTCAACTAAACGTATTTATTATTTTGTCCAATGATGATTTTTGATTAATTTCTTATTCTTTAAAAAATACTGAATTTAATTTTTGTTATTGTTTTAGTATTTATTTTATTTCTAATGTTATAACAAAAGGAATTAGAATTTGTTTTTCTTTCAATTTAAATAAATTTTCGTCTACGAGTCTTTAAAGAAAAAAATTTAAAGAAATTAATTTGGCTGGACGCATTCAAAAGTGAACAATTTTTACAGGTATTTAAAAAAATTATTTTCTATAGTTAATGGTTTTTTAATTGTAGACATCATGAAGAAATGCCGAGGTGAGAAAATTAAAAATTTATTTCAACAAAAAATTTCAGTATAAAGAATAAATTTTTAATTTTTCCAAAGTAAAGTAAGTAAAAAAATAATTTTTAAATTTAATTTTAAAAATAATCAATTTAAGACAAAGTTTTTTTCAAATACTCGAAATCATGAAGAAATGCCGAAGAAAGGATATTAAAAAATAATTTCAACACAAAATGTCAATAAAAAATAAATTGTCAACTTTTCCAAAGTGAGTGAAATTTATTTATTTATTTATTATTTTTTTTTTCTTTTTTGCAAATATTAAACTAAAACGAGGATATTTTGCAATAAAATCTCAGATTCTCAAAGCATCGTTTTCTTTGTTTTCAAGATTTGCCAATATTATATATTATGATGTTAGTGGATGTACGCAGTATACGAATTCCATTTCAATTGACTATTTTGATTTTTATTAATTTGACACATTCAAATATTGAACAATTTTTAAATATATTTGGAAAAAAAATAATTTTAAAAATAATTAATAATAATAATTATAAATAATAATTAATTTCAAGAATAATCAATTAAAGAAAAAACATTTTTTTTCAAATATTCGAAATCATGAAAAGATGCAGAGGTGAAAATTTTAACAAAAAATTTCAACAAAAAATTTCAATCTTCTATATATATAAAAATGAATATCTGTCTGTCTGTGTAC
>JAHXMU010000636.1:1399528-1417498 GCA_019455685.1 Philornis downsi
ATGAAACTAAGTCCACTCCTGAAGGGAAGGAAGAAAAGAAGGAAAGCATTGTGAAGCCTTTTGCTAGATAACTCTATGAAGAGAATTAAAAGGAGGCAAACCAGTAGTAGAAAGAGCAGTAGAGTCATGATATAGGAAATTGCAGGGATAAGCCCTAAAGCAAAGCTTATGAAACTGAGTCCATTCCTGAAAGGAAAAGGACGAATTCCAGGTCACATATGCATACAGTGTGCGTCTGTAATAAGAAGAACATTTCTGTAAGCTACTTGTACCTGTACAAGTGAGAAAATCACGCCAACTACTGACAACAGTGCAGGTTGCCCAGCGCTGGGCCAAAATCAAGTCAGAATATAAATATCAATGCTTGCAGGTGCTGATGGTTCACAGCCAAATCTGTTTAAGACCAGTAGCGATAAGCTGACATACAACATGCATCAGCCCCTAAACATAATTTGCCATGAAATACATGATCGATGATTGCGATGACTTTCTGTGCTCAAGAAAATCGATGATAGTATGCCTACCGCGGTATCAGCCATTTATATATATCGCTTATAAAGTTTTGCCAAGTGTGTCATGTGGAAGATTAAAACCTATTTTATCTGATCTGATTGGATCTTTTCAGCGCAGCTTTACACCTAGTAAATTCACTGTATTCACACAATGTACAGATGCTTTCCATGACAAATAAGGATTTAGACCAGGCGACAATCTATCGTGTGAAATCATCAAAATACCTTTGAAGATGATTATGAGAAAAGTTGTAGAACATACGACCGGTATAATCTTTAACTTGCTTACTTTGATGATACAGTTAAATTTACAAAAAAAAAAAAAAAACAGCAAAATGTTACTGCAGCCTCCTCAAGAATTGAGGAGTCAGCAAAAGTGGGTCTGGGGTAAACGAAAACAAAACTGATTTTTTATTTTGGCAAGTTGTATCAATTTCGATAAATATAATTTGGTAGTGGTGGATAATTTCATCTACGAGGGTGGTCCGAAACCAACCGATCTAACAAAGATATAAAAAAGTTGAGTAACATTTTCTTTATTTTCAAACAGTAACACCCTTTTAGCTCGATAAACTTTCTTCAGCGATATTCAATAGTAAGAACTGTCAAACTCCTTAAAATAGCCATCATCTCTGCATTGTCGGTAAATCTTTTACCACCGAGCCAATTTGTCAAATTTGGATATAGAGAATAGTTCGAGGGAGCTAAATCTGGCGAACAAGGTGTATAGTAATCCAACAAAAATAAGAAGTGTTTACCAGACTTTTCGATTACGTGACTTTGTAAGCATGAAAAAAATTGGTCACCGTTATGTAATTCAATATTTCCATTTGAAAGGTCTCAATTCAACCAATGTAAGAGCCGAGATAGATTCTACTCTGGGGAAGTCTACTGCTTCGTTTATGACTGTAAAATATTGACCAGCAAGATTTAAACGAGGGCGTACGAGCTGCCAAGTCGAACACCGTAATGGTCGACCAATTGAGGTGCGTACGCCAGACACGATTAAGAAAATCCACAAAATAGTATTGAATGAACATCGGCTAAAGCTGCGTGAGCTGACTGAGATGATAGGAATTTCAAAAATTGATATAAATCGTTTATTGACCGAAGATTTGAAGATGAGAAAGCTGTGCGCAAGGTGGGTGCCGCGTTTGCTTTCAATAGAGCAAAAACAGCATTGTGAATATGTTTCGGTTGAGTGTTTGGCGATGTTTTATCGCAATAAAGGCGAATTTTTACATCGATTTATAACCATGGATGAGACGCGGGTCCACCACTTCACACCTGAGACAAAGGAGCAGTCATAGCAATGGACTGGATTGGGAGAATCGTGTCCAAAGAAGACGAAGATGGTTCCATCCACACAAGGTCATGGCGTCTATGGGATTATTTACCATCAACGGCGAATATTATGCTAATTTATTGCAGTGTTTGGGTGATGAAATTATGGAAAAAAGGGTGAAAGAGTTGTTTTTTAAAAGCAATGCAGCATTTCACACATCCACTATTGCGATGCCTAAAATTATAGAATTAAAGTTCGAGTTGCTTCATCAGGCACCTCATTCGCCGCATTTAGCTCCCTCTAACTATTTCTATGTATGTATTTCCAAACTTGAAAAAATGGCTCGGTGGTAAAAGATCTGCCACCAATGAAAAAGTGGAGTCTGCGGTTGATGGCTATTTTAAGGAGTTTGACAGTTGAAAAATAAAGAAACTTGTCCCCAACTTTTTTATGTCTTGTTTGTTAGGTCGGCTAGTTTTAGCACGGCCCTCGTAGTATGTCATTTAGATTACTTAAACGAATGCTTTCTCATCGGAGATCGAACGTCGTAAGCTTCTTGGGAAATTAAAAAAAAATGACTCCAGTTATTCCCAAATGAATGTCAAAGAGAGCCCAAATTAAAAAAAATAACGTTTTTGCAATTTCTATTGACCTTTTGGCAACTCTGTGGCAACCATACACAATAAGCGAAACTTTCGTCTACGTGAGAGAACACAAAATGTTCTCCTTTTATTATCTGTAATGGAAAACAAAAGCATAATAATTATTTCAAGTTTAAAGCTTTGAACTTGGAGATATTTTTGAATTTGCATTCATATACACATGGGTATGTGTGAGTGAAATGAACGTGAATGTGGCTCCCAATGCCTGGCTCTCAAAAAGTTTTGCAAGTTCTAGCTTGAGGACAGAGTGTAAGAGCACTTGTGCATTTTATGTACTATCGTGTGTGTGTAAGAATGAATGAAAGTACACGTTTGCAGCAATTGTGGCTGTTGTTGATGGTCGTTTGGCTCTCATTAGATGCATTTTGTTGGATTTGGTGCAAAGCACAACAAATCACATAAACGCGAATAAACTCCAAACTGAGCAATAAATGCGATGAGGCAGAGTAGTTAGACTGTTGCAGTTCTTACGATTTTTGCTGACTCCTTGGCTGCGACTGCGGCGGCGATTGGACGCTTGATATTATTCTAAAAATACCAAATTTAGCGTTGTTCTTGGCTTTTTATTTTTCTTTCGTTATTATTTCTTTAGTTTTTTGTAGGTGCGTGAGTCTGTCCGTCCGCCTGTTCAAATCTATTTGGTTTGCCACTCGTTGTCGTTGTCTATTTTGTGCAATTTGGTGAGTTTCTACCACTTTGTGTGAGTGTGTATAGTTTAGCTGCATTATAGGTTTGGAGATGTGAGAACATACACATAGGCTCAAAATAATATGTACATACGTACAAAAATATTAGAAAGTGGAAAAGGCGTTCAGAAAGTCTACGAAGGCGCTGAACTGGTAACATTATTGAAGGAAAATTTTTAGCTGAACGCAAGAAAAACTTGCAGATGATCCACAAAAAAAAAAAAAAATTCATATTCATTCGAAGGGCATGGTTCAAATGGAAGAAAACTGGCTTCAATATTAAATGTCGACTTTGCATATATGTATGTAACGCTGCTTGACACATATGATCGAAATAGTTCTACATACATATATTTGTGGACAAAAATTATGTTATGAGTTTGATGGAGTTATGATGTTGATGTATTGGGCTGAGTACTCAAGGATAAATGTCGCCACTTATGCTCAAGCACATGATAATGCTTTTCCACATGTTTGTGCGAAATCCACCCCATCTAGCGTGTTCTCCAGACATTACCCCTTGCGATTATCACTTGTTCCGATTAATGGCATCTGAATGAAGAAACAATTAGTTTGATGCCTGAAAAGTGTGTGAACGTATCTGACGCTTTCCAGATGGTCATGTTGTGAGAGTGGAACCAAGTGCTCCAGCAGGAAACGCCTACGACAACAAAATCGAGGTACAACACAGGATAGAGCGACCAAAACTCAATTGGACAGACCATTCTTTCGAAATACTACCAAAACATGGCATAGCGAATTGGCAATGAATAATTTCTTGAACAACTCATAATATACGATTTTCTCACAAAAAAAAAAAAATCGAAAAAAACTGCGGAAACTTATTGGTACTGCCAATTAAAGAAGACCAAAATTATTCCAAGTGAAATCGTGGACACAGTATAATACGAAATCTTCACTTCATTAAATAAAATGTTTGCGCTATTTTTAATTTATCACAACATTTTCCAGAAGTTTTTCGCCTGTGCGCTATTTAGAAATCATGTGATTCACAAAAAAAGATGCATTTTGCATGACATTTTCTTTTATTACAAATGATCCCATCCATTTTTAATATTAATTTTTTGGAAAAAAAAATTCTTCAAAAAATTTTATTTTTTTGAAAAGTAATTTTTTTTAAACCCTTCATTTAATTCTTTCAAAGAAAATAGAAATATATATATGTACATAGAAATATATATATGTATATATTTAGGCGTTGTATGAAAAAATCTTTTCCTAGCGGCACAACTAGTTCCCTCGTAACCACCGGATGGCTGCAGTATTATGAAAGATTCAACGACTCAGCTATATAAATGGGCATGAACCGGAAATCCCTACCCTCCCATAATTAGAGTGACCCCCGAAAAAAATATAGGAACTGAGATGCATCTTTCCCATATCTATCATCGACCTCCATATGTTTTAATTTCATGTTACTGTCTGATAAATTGTTATTCTACTGAAGGTGGGTCCAGTCCTACATGTATGTACGATTTATTTTTCAGTACCATATGGACAAGAGTTTTCCTACTGGGCCGGTTTTGTCCTTTTTCGACTTTAACCTGTCTGTGACTATGACACATTTTTATGCAAAATTTCAGCGATGTGGATTAGGGACGTGAAGAGAGGGATTTGGTATAATCGACATACACTTTTGCAATTCTGTCTGTATAGTTTCTTTACAGCACTCGATTTTGTCAGTTCATCTCAATTGTGTTTTGAGATTTTGAGACAAAGAAAACACAAAAAAGTTGGCAACAATTTTCTTTATTTTTCGACACATCCTCAATCTTAAGACACTGTTTTTTCAGTGATATTCAATAGCTTTTATACCCTGAGCGTTTATTTTTGATAGCTCAAATAGAAATATCGAACAATGTGGCTTAAACTTAAAACATATGCTTTATAAGGTTGCCATTTTTCACCGCAATATTTTTTTTTTCAATCTACTGGCAATCTTCTATACGTCAGGTTGACTAGTTTTATGACCGCCCTCATATAATGGATTAAAATTTCGAACAAATAATTTGTCTCCAATTTTGTATTTCAAATGGAATTTCGTGAGTCGAATCACTGAAAATGTTACAGATAAATCGACTTTGTTAAAAATCGTGCAGTGCATTCAAAAGTGGTCGAGATGTAGTGTAACATTTGAAACTTATTTGAACCATCTCTAACTGAAAGTGAAAGAAATGGTGACCGACAATAGTAATAAAAGTTTAAATGACACACATTTGAGAATAAAGTGTGATGCAGCTGGATTGATTTAGAAAGATCAGAACATTTATCCAAAAACTCTGTGGCATAAAGGATAGAAGGAAGGACGACATGCTAGAACGGCCCATAATTGCAAAACCGCATTGAAACCGGTTATGAGACATAGGTGTACAAGTTTGACATGTAAAGCGCGCAACAAGCTATGGAATGGCGCGTTTCAACTAAGTCGAAACGAAAAAGATACGTTAAAGTCGATCAAAAATCAACGTGATGTTGCCTGCTTTCATTGATTGCCGCAGTGTTGTGCACTCGAAACTCCTGCCAGAAGATCAGACAGTAAATAAAGAATATTATCTGGGCCTCATGTAGTGTTTGAGAGAATAAACTCGTCGAAAAAAGCCAGATTTACGAAGAGAAATTTCATGATTTTCGCACGACGATAATGCATCGTCCCAGTCTCTCGTAGTGAACGATTTCGACAAATATCACTGGAGGACCACCGTCGTATTGGACTAATATGACTCCGGCTGATTTTGTTCTTTTTCCAGAACTCACATTACCACTTCGAGGCACAAGTTTTCAGTCAATAGAACACATAATAGAGAATTCGTGGCGAGTACTGAAGTCTTCTACGGAAAATTCGTTTGAAAAATGTTGTGATTATGAGATTATTTGCCACCATAAGCGTATTAATTAAGACGAAATCTAAATAACAAGTACGAGTATTTTGTGTTTCATTTGGCACATTCTTGATATTTTTTTTTAACAGATAACAAATTTCCCCTAGAGCGGTAGTTATAAATGTGTTAAATTAAAAAAAAACAATATTCAAGCTAATTTTCCTTTCCCAGATGCATTTAAGGAGACCTTTAACTTGAATACTCATATATAAATTTAGCTCAAAAGAATTCACTTTTTTCCCCTTTCCTCATGGAAATTGGTCTGATTTGGCTCCAGATTTGCCTTTAGAAGAACTTTCATGCGAGCGGCCGTCAAAAATTTAAAGGCTGGATTCAAATTTGGGCCTGTTTTGATTTTTGTAAGACACCCACCCATCACTGGGTTGCCAACTTTTATCTTAATCTTCGCATTTTGTTCTGAATTTTGGATAGTCTGGCTTTGTTTGGGGCGTCCGTCCCACATACTGAAAATTTTAACAATTTGCCTATAAATTGTATACTTATTATTTTGCACATTACTGCAGCACTGGTTTGTTTGTTGTGTTCGTCATCATTCGCGCATCATGGCTGGCTGCAGTGGTGCTCTGCAACTCTTTGAGATTTTGTCCAAGAACTTGATGAACAAGTTTAAGGTCAAGTTTATGATACAAAAATAAATGGAAATTCAAATGCTATGTTGCTCTTAGGCTTGCTAATACCCCGGAAAGCGTACTGCAAAGCATCTTTAAAATAACATTTCTGCAAATTTGTCACTTTTCGAACTGTTCAGTTTCCCGTCTGCTTTTCAATAAATTCACTGCTGCTACATAATTGCACTACAACTTATATTTGTTTAAACAAATTTATTTGTTGTTATTTTCTGCTTGCAATTACAGCTTACAGTCTGTCCGTCCATCTACCACAATTGTACTCTACACGCACACACTCACATACATAACTAAAGCGAACGGCCGCAGTTTACACTATCCACCCATTTTCACGGTTGTCATCGTATCGAATCGAACTGATCGTCTTGATTGTTCTTTGTTTACTGACTCTGAGTCTACACGGCAGCAACCAACTCCGGTTGGATGTTCTTCTGTCGGTCTATCTTCTGTATTTCCAGCTTTTTTTTTTCTTCTTCTTCTTTCTTTTGCAACACTTGCACAATAACAAACTGCAATTGCACAGACAAGCACAACAACAACAACGAAAGCAGCGAAAAACTTTAAATTAGATCCCATAAACAGTCATCCATTATTATGTGTGTGATGGGTAGGCAGGCAGTATATTGAGTACAATCCAGTCGAAGCATAACAACGGATGAGTAGTCTAAGTGCTTGACTGCACTCCCCAGAACAATAAAAAGCACTATTCTCTCTTTGGTTTGTACGCTCTTTCACCATAGCTTCGCATTCTCACAAAAGTTCAGAATTCTCGATACCCCATTTAGTCCCGTAGAGGACGGAAAGCCCTTTTGCTTATGCTTCATTGTGCATTCATACCTCTGTCCAAGACGATGGTATGTGTACCTTCCTTCTTCCTGCTTAAGTACGAGTACTCTGCTTTCTCGTTATGTCGCTGCTCTTAGCAGTGTTGCCTACTTAAAGAGAAAAATTCAATCAGACCTTTTACTGAAAAAAGAGCGCTACAAATACCATTAGATTGACAATTCAAAAATTTTTTTACGACATTTTAATTATTCTATTTCAAATCCAGGAATGTTGCAAGAAATTGTTCGATTAATCGATTAATTTTCTCCTTACAAACAAGTTTTATATTTTACTATCAGGGTACAAATTCTCTTTTACGTCTTCTATCGACTAAAACAGGCGCCTCGAGTGATAATTTGAGTTTTCAAAAGCGAAGAAGTCGGTCATAGCCATATTACGTGAATACGGTGCTTGCTTGATGAAAATTTATTGAACTTTCGGTCAATAATTCGTTCACAATGATAGCGTGGAAATATGGTATGTTGTCGTAGTGCAAAATTCATGACTATTTTTCAACGAATTTGGACTTTTTTAACGAATTTGCCGCATAAGCAAATATAATACGTTATATTTACCATCTGAATTTTGGACAAAAATTCAGAGCGCCCGAGCAAAATTTTGACTTTTGTGAAAACCAAAATTTTGACTTTTTGCAGAATTTGACGTGGTTTTTTTCGATTCCGGTTTAGCTGGAAGGCATCTTTCCGAAAATTGTTGACAAGTGGTTCCCCGTCAAACTCGAAACCCCTTATCTCATTACCAGTTCTAATGCGTTTTATAAATGTGGGTTGGAATTGGCTCGTTCTAGCACATCTCCAACGACCTATGCGGGTTTGAATTTTTGAGGAAAGTTCGGGCCTTTCAGAATTAGTTGATTGGCAACACGTTTCAAACAATCGTGTAAAGTGGTACGACTTAATGTGTGAAACATAGAAATTTCAACTGCTATCTTTCTCAAACTTGAATGGCGACTTTCAATTACCAAGTAATTTAACGATGGTAAATTAATGAACCGACCAGAGGGAGACAAATTTTCCAATACATCTCGGGTGCTTTTGAGGAGTACCAATCATATGCGAGTATTCTAAATAACATCTGCAACGTTCTGTAATATTTTCGGCGATTCGGCTCACGAAGTAAAATTAAAATTTACGAAAATCTGTGATTTAGTTTGTTAGTACGCCCAATTTTGTGAGTTTATCCCAAGTGCGAACAAACTGACATTGTAAACAAACTAAATGACAGATCCCGCTCAGACTCCACATAGGGGACAGTTGCAACAACTTTTGCGATAAAAAAAGGTTTTGACAGTGAACTCTTTAAACGATCAATTCCCGGTACCTTTTTGACAGAATGGCCTGGTTTTAGGGCTATAAGAGTACACCGCTTCGTACACTCTCGGACCGAGTACACTCGGTAGACTGAGAAACGATCATGAATGCATGGACAGAGAAACGCCGTTATTGTCAAAAACGACATTAGCTAAACCGTCCACTTTCAGAATATACGTAGGTAGGTCACATTTACAGACATTTATTATAAAGAAAAGAAAGAATATAAATTTGTAAACCTGAAGGCATAAATAGGTGCGGCATTTGATGCTCAAAAAATGCAACACCCGGAAGAAAGCATATCTTATCAATCGAATAATCTATGACCGTCTGTCTGGCTGGCCGGTAGATGAATGATAATTGTGGTAAATCTTTATTAAACTTCTCAAAATTTGGCACCACTTAACATTTTTCCACCACGTAGTAGACCAATAAAGAGTAGTTATGTCAAAATATGAAATTATAGCAAAAACATTGTCTTCCACATGTTATTAGAATAAAAACTATAAAAGAAATCGTTAATTTGCATAAAAAAAATGCTACAATGGCAAATCACTGAGAGAGTTCATGTCGCTTCAACATAACCCATAGCACAAAGACGTTTTCGGAATTTAAACGATGTCATTTTATGTGTGGATAATTTGCATTTACCACCCGGACTGTTAGCTCGATGTTTAGCATTTATCGGAAGTGCAACCGCGCTCCCATAAGCGTTTAAATCGTTTGGTTGCTATTCGCAGGTCGCCTTTTTTTTTGAATGCGAATAAGAGACAAACCCCAAACGGTTGTAATTTGTTTCCCATACTTAGAGTTACCAGCAGCACAACCACCACCACCACCACCACAGCCGCCGCCATAAACGGCATTTCAGAGTAAAAGCTCTCATTGAAGATAAGCAGAAACAAAGTGAGGTATTCAAGGGCTTTGTGGAAATTATTACAGTAGCAAGAAATATTAGCAAAGGGTTAAAGTGAATATGTACTTATTCAATATACTAAAGTGGTAAAATAAGAAGTTTATGTGGACATTAAGTAATATTAATTAGTTAACAGAAGTGCAAGTCAATTGTGAGCAACGGTTCTCGTAAGGCAATCTCTTTCCTGCTACATAACTTAATTGCCGTAAATACATGAATTAGCTTTCTTCGGCATTCCACCCTTTTTAATCGGTATGGTGCGGTTATAAACCTCTAAAGCGGACTGGTTTAGTCAATGCCTTTAACATAATTGGAGCTATGAGCTTTGAGAGCCAGGCCACCAACATAGGTTCTTTTATTACAGTCTTTTCCCTTACTGGACGATATCTCGGTATATCACGTTCAATTTTCGCTCATAAAAACCAGACTTCATTTCCTCAAACCGTTCTATAATAAAATTAGTTACAACACTTCGATCCAAATAACATTTCCAATTTAAACCATTGAAATTGATATTTTACCAACATTTTTTATAATTTAATATTTACTTCCCTTTCGTCCCCATTCCCATAAAATATTGGGTTATTCGGAAAGTTAATTCGTTAGAACACCGTTGGTCACTTCTCACGACGTAAAGTTCCTTCAAACACTAACATAACTTCCCCCCACCCCTGCTCTAAATTGTTTACTTGCGCTCTCGTTTTAGTCGTGAGTGGTTATAGCGCTTTAAAAAAAAAAATTTTTGAAAAAGTTTGGAAAAAATGAGCGAAAAAGAACATTTTAGACATTATGCTGTATTATTTCCCAAAAAGGAAAAACGGCTGCTGAGAAGCCAGCCGAAAAATAAAGTCTGTTTATGAAGAACCAAATGAAAGAACTTGGCAGAAATGGTTTAAAATATAGTTTTTTTTTACGGGCAACTTCTCTATAATGGACGCCAGATCAGGACGACCAGAGTTAATTGTTTTCGAGTAGGTGAGAGTATTAATTATTGTTAATCCTCTCGCAACAGTTAGGGAAATAGCTGAAATAGTAAAAAAAAATCAGTCTCAACCGTTCACGGGGTCATAAAAGAATTAGGATTTGTGAGGAACCTCGATGTGTGGGTACCTCACTCTCTCACCGAGGTGGACTCGTTAGCAACTGTTAGAGCTTGGGTGGAAAATTTTACCCCAACCACCATACTCCCCAGACCCCGTCCCGTCCGGCTATCACCCATTTCGCAGTCTGAGCAGCCACTTGAATGATTTGAATTTCCATAACGACGAGGAAGTGAAAAATCGAATTGAACGCTTTTTCCACAAAAACCGCACGAGTTCTATGAGAGAGGAATTAAAAAGTTCCCAGAGAGGTGAAAAGAAGTTATTAAAAAAAGGGGGGAAATCTTCTTATATAATATATAAAAATCGATTTGGCTCACTTTGGTCTTAAATTATTGGTAGAGTATTCCGGAAGGTTTAAAAGGTTTTATTTGAAGTGATAGATGGCGTTGGAGATGAGATTTTTGCAAAACAACGTTTGCTGGGTCAGCTAGTTATATAATAAATTAAAACAATTGTTTTTTTTTTATATAAATTTGTAAATAAATTTCTTTTAAAAACCGAACGAACTTTTCGAATCACCCGATATATAACGTATCCTATAGTGTGGAGTGATAGAAATCATAGTTACGCTTTTAATTTTAAATAAAAAGAAAGAAAGAGAAAATAGTTATAAATTAAAAAAAGGCCAAAAATGTGCGAAGTTCATGAGATATTGTTCTTCCAATTTTATGAGTTTTCTAAACCTATAAAATAATTTTTTTGCCACAAAAACCCCCAGCTTTATTTCTAACAAAGTCTGTTAACCTCAGTTAAGTAAATAAACTCTGTCTGCAATTCCGAAATCACTTTCTCATATACCGGAATATCGTCTCAGACCCTGTGAATCGTAAATATCTCAAAAAAACAAAATTATTCCAATGTATTCAATATTTTCAAGGACTGTATTGTATAATCATTAGTAATACGCACGGCTACGTACTATGTTCTGTTCACGAAGAAAAAATTCCGCGAGGCATTATTTTCTCATAGAAAAAAACTAACGGTATAGCCAGCTTTCTTTTTTGAACTGGTTTCCAACACAGGCATTATCTGTCAAAAAAAAAGTATGGATAATTGATCGTTTAAGCAGCCCGCTTAAAAGAATTGTCAAAATTATTTGCTGACGTTTTTCACGAGGAAAAAAATTCCATGTTGAGTGCTAGTGGAAAAGCTTCACGGCATTGCCAACATAGAAATCGAAGTAACTTGCACTGTTACGTTATAATACGTTCGATAATGTATTTGTAAAATTAAAAAAAAAATTATGTTTTTTGATGCTACAGCATAATTTTACAAGTCTAGAAATGTATAGGGTTATCCATTTGGTGGTTTCAAAACAGCCGGTTTGGCAAGGCTGTCAGCTATTAAATACCTGTCATCTGAAGTGCTACTTATTTAGTGAAAGGTTTGCCATTTACAAATATTGATCGTTAACCAACAGAAGAACGCGTGAAAATAGTTAAAACTTATTACAAAAGTGGTGATTCAAACGTGGCCTTTCAAGCGAACAAAATTTTCTTCAGCAATGAAGCTAATTTCTCACTCCGTGGTTACTTCAACAAGCAAAATTGTCGCATATGGGGATCGGAGAACAAAGAAGTGATTGTGGAAAAGCCATTGCATCCGGAAAAGGTGACTGCTTGATGTGCAGATATTATTTTTTCGAAAGTGACGCTGCGGAAATGTCAAAAGAATTCACTGCTGCAACCAACTCAGAAGCGGTCATTTACATAATTGCAAGGTCCAAGCATTAAAATGAAATAAAAATTTCAGCGAAATCATAGCTTTATGTGTATTTTATTTAATTTTGCTTTTGAAACTGAAAAATGTATAATCCTATATTACCAAACATATGCAAAAATGTATCGAACATACGTAAAAATGTAAGTTGTTCTGACTTCAGTGTTGGAAATCGGCGAAAAAGAAGCTTGCCTTTGCCAGTTAAGAAAATTTTCTTTATACATTTTTCTTATACATTTTTACTAAAAAATGTATAATCCTATATTACCAAACATATGTAAAAACGTATCGAACATACGTAAAAATGTAAGTTGTTCCGACTTCAGTGTTGGAAATCGGAAAAAAGAAGCTTGCCTTTGCCAGTTAAGAAAATTTTCTCTTTTCACTTTGTTTCAAATTTCACTAGCATTTTTTTATAATATATAAAGATCCATCGTGAAAAGTCAGCATAATACCCGCCTTAATGGATTTTCAAATGAAGCGAAGTTGTTGTCGGAGTTATGTAGTTTTAATATAACGGAGTTGGAGTTGGCTTCGCCCCGTTTTGAAAAGGATTACAGAACACTGCAAAATATGTATTATTGAACCCATTTAAATTAATTATTATAATTAATCTTTAAATGTTCGTGAATTATATTGAGTTATTGGAATTATTAAGAGTTACATTAAATGAATTTAATTATATTGCGTAATAGCTCAAATTCTGTCATTTGTAAATAGTTAGCATAAATTGTAAAAATTAACTATTTATTAGTTAGTTCAAAGGCCTGTTGTAATTGTAAAAACATCTATTTTGTTACGCCCAGATGACCACTCGGCGGGGTACGAAGATCTTGTGGTTGAAATAAGCCATAAGCTCGCTCTTTTTCCGCCAACTGTACCACAGCCAGCCGCACCTCAATGCTAAATAAATCATGTAACCTATAGGTTAGGTTAGGTTAGGTCAGTGTGGCAGGTCTGAATAGACAGACTCACTTAGAATGTAGTCTATAATGTAAGATAAAATCTCTTTTCCGCTGTCTTGTAACACGAAATTCCTCGTTAGTACTCGAGTCCCATATAGAACCTGAATTCTTCTCAATGCCCTACATTTTTCTTGGAACGATTCTTCATGTAGCAAACAGTTTTCACTGCAAGTTCATAGTGAAAAGTTTAGTTTTACGACGAAAAATTACACCAGACATTCTTTACTCTTAGAAAAATTTTGAGGTATTGATAGCTTTTTCCAATACTGACATCAGGACAACTTGTATTTTCACGTCATAATATGTTTCTTAACAACTAATTGCAATGAATTTGTTAGCCGTTATTTTAAACCTATAGATATGGGATATGGAAAATATTTCGCTAAACTGCATTATATTCAAGGGTAGTTGCGACAACCCAATTCGCCACGTGTAAGAGCTATTTCATGTAATAGCTAAATCTATTGAAACCGTATTACAGTCACTTTTCAAATTATGAAAATTATTTTTTCAATACATTCCCCAACCTACAGCAATCTTTTTTTATGACAGAGGGGGTAGAAGTATAAAGAGCTAAGCAAATTATCATAGCATTATTAGGAGAGCCTATGAGTAGACACCACCGACAACGGCTACCTTCAAACATAATATTTACATTATGGAAAGTCGCCATTATCATATGTCACCGACGCTGTGGCTGCGCCAACGTTGCCGACTCCAATTGAGAGGAAAAATGCTGCAGAACCATTCGTCTCCCTCTGGCATTGAAATTGTTATCGTTGTTGTAGTTCCTTTTGGCTTTTGTTGCATTTGAAGTCTTATGTGCGGCAAAGTTCAACAACCTTTGACTTTGAATTAAAAAAAAAGCACCACTAACAACGACAACGTTGACTTTTTGAGAGACGCAACTCATATTTGCACCATCCGAAGCTTTTACGCCAATAACAATAGACCAATAACCAATAACAATAGACATTTGTCGAAGAATCATTATCGTTCAAAGCCAAAACCACAATGTGGCCTTCCCCTGTCCGTTGTTTTGTTAGGCATCAAACAAAAAGCAATAAAGCTTTTTTCCCAACACTGGTAAACGGTGTTGCCAAAGTTTATAATAAGAAAGCCGCTAAATTGAAGATTGAAAAACAAGTAGAAAACGGAAAATTAGCTTTATAGATTCTATAAAAAAAAAAAAAAAATATCGGAAATTCATCATTGAAAAAAGCCACTTATCAAAATTCTTTATGTAACCAAGTTGGCCAAACGAGTTTGAGAGCGATCAATCAATCAATCTTATCAAAATTCTTTATGTCACCAAGTCGAGTTTGAGAACGATCTGCCATTTAGTGTATTTGCTTATGCTCGATTTTTTCAGGTCATCTCAAGTTTTACAATGTACAAAAATATTTCTTTTGTTAAATCGCTAAATATATTACAAAAGGCTTAAGGTGGATCGACATTTTCAAAAAACTTCCATGTAAGTGTTACAGAGCATTCAAAAGCGTAAGGATGTGGTGGAAGATTTGCTTACTCTGACCAGTCACAAGACCTAAATTTTCTTAAAAAACTCAATCGCATAAGCCTTATTGAAACTACAATAGAAAGAACCAATTCTGACCCCACATTCTTAAAACGCATTATAGCTGGTGGTGGCATCCAAACCGCTCAAACAGGCTTTGGAGCGTCAAAATCGGGAATTGAATAAAGAACAAATGCTTTGTGTATTATTGGCAGCTCCCGGTACAAATAATAATATACTCATATATTATTTGAAATCAAAATTTTAAACATCTACTAATAAATGTATATGTTTAATTTTATTCTAAATGAAATAATTTTAATGATGTTTTCGTAAATATTTACTGCAACAAATTCTCATGGGAAAAACATTGCTCAAACCTTCAATAAGCTTTCCTATAACCCTCTGTTTTATTTTAAGAAACCTGATAAAATATCAAATCTGGCAACTGCAAAACATTTGATATTCAAATACAATCAATCCTGCCAACAAAATGACGATTTTGAGGCCTCAAAATATTTTGCAAATTTTTTCATGAAATTGCTGCAATTATGCTGGACTCGACTTCAAAAAACCCCAAAGAAAAAAGTCTAATGGTGTTAAATCGCACCATCTGGGCTGCCAATTCTAGTCTCCAAAACGCGAAATAATACGACAGGGAACTGACTGATACAGCAATTGAATTGTTTCTCTGGCTGTATGACATGTGGCTCCGTCTTGTTGAAACCACATTCCCTCCACATTCATTTCTTCAATTCTAGGCACGAAAAAAACTGGTTATCATTTCACGATACCGAACACCATTGACTGTTTGCGCTTGACATGACTCATTTTCATAAAAAAAGGTCCAATGATTCCTCGACACGTTAAGGATGCATTTGCTTCTCGTGAATCACTCAAGGATTGACCTCACCCCAAATGCGACAATTCTGCCTATTGAAGAAGCCATCAAGATGGAAATGGACCTCGTCACTGAAAATGATTTTATCGGCAAAATCAGCATTTTCATGTTGTTTCTCCAATACCCAGTTAACGAACTCCCTTCGCTATCCATGGTCAGCTGGCTTCAGTCAATTGAACTTTGTATGCATGAAGATGCAAATCTTTCTTCAAAATTCCCTGTATAGTGGATTTGCAGACACCACTGAGCTCGGTGTCGAATTGAGGTGGATGGAGTTTGAGCGACATCATCACGTACAGCTGCGACATTTTCGGTCGATCGACTTGGTCGAAGGCGCGATGTTGTCTTTACATTACTAACAGACCCAGTTTTGGCAAATTTATCCATTAATCTCTTTACAGTTGACTCTTTTGGAGCATTATTATGACCCCAAATTGATCGCAATTTGCGAACTGTAGCCGCAAAACTTTCACCATTTTGGTAAAACAATTTCACAATGAGAATGCGTTGTTCATTCGTGTAGCGTTCCATTTTTACTAACCTCGTACCTTCTACTAGCAAACAATAAAAATTGTTCAAATGTCAAACAATGACACTTCGAATGGCGCCAAATTTAAATCTTGCTTTCTTGTTGGGACACCCTTTATAACTAGGTAGGCTGCAAAATGTCCAAGCATGAACACAAAATTTGTTTTAAAATTTTTCAATTTCAATATTAGTAATTTACTAAATTTTAATACACTTTTGGTGTAACTTGGAAATGTTTAAAGCCACATCATGTCTTATAGCACCGAAAAATAATTTGAAATTATATTTTTTAAAGTTATATGTATGTATTAAATTTATTTCAAATCTTACTCCCGAATAGAAATGGTGTAAACGAGTGTTTGATTAACTGTATATTTTCTTAATATTCTTTTTTTTATTGCTTAACAAAACCAAAATATTATATAAGAATTGTAAAACTTGCATTAAATTTTTGTAGGACAGTGTTTCTTTCACAACTTCTTAGAACCCACTATAAAATTTAAATGATATAGCAGAACTTAAGGGTATAGAAAGATAAATAAATAAATTACAAAATACTTTGTGTATGGATACTTAACATCATACCGTTTCGAATTTGAAAGTGAGTGGTATGAATTACGATGTCCTGAAGACAACTTTTTGAAATTTTTCAAACTATGTATATTGACGAATATTTTTGTTTTGTGGGGATTCTTTTAGCCTAATAGAATTAAATGTTATTTGAAGAAAATTTGGTATACTTAAAGAAAATTTTCAAAATTTAACATTTCTGACTAATTTTTTTGTTTGCGAGGATTCTCTTGGCCCAATAGAACAAAAGGCTATTTAGGGGAAGATTTTAATATTTCAGCGCAGCTTTTAATCTATTGATGCAAAAAAACATCGATCGTTTTCTTTAAGTCAACAACGTCTATAAGATTTTATGCGAATTTATCTCAGTAAACCTATAGTAGAAAATATCTAAAGAAAATTGTAGAAAATTTTGATATTTTGACATAGCTTTTAATCTCTTAGTGCAAAAAACAAGTAGCCTTTATTTTAAGTCAATAATATCTATAAGATTTCACTCGAGATTTCCTCAGGAATTGAATAATAGAAAATAACCATCTTGACTGTATGGTTTTAAAACAACTTTTTTTAGGTTTCTACACCTTTAGAAATATGTATATCTTCTTATCACATTAATTTCAAAATTCATTTCAACATTATTACTTCCTATTATCGAAGAAGTGAAATTAACAACCTATGAATTTTTTGACGATTTACCAGTTCAAAATAATATTTATAAATTTATATTATACAGGGTGGGCCATAAGGGTGTTGGTGGTTTAAATATTGAATTAAAAAAAAAACTACCAAACATAAAACAAATATATTTGTATTTTTAAAAAGTAGAAGCATGGGAATTTTTAAGACTTAAAAATAATGTTGTCCAAATGGCTTCCCTCGGCTGCTTGACACTCTTGGAACCGAA
>JAHXMU010000636.1:1422498-1434568 GCA_019455685.1 Philornis downsi
AAATAAATAAAACAGAAAATACTCGTAAGGAAATGACGCGTGTTTTATGTTTTTGTCTCTTCACTGCATAAGCTTTTGACGACAGTTGTTTGGGTGATTGTGTCGTGTAATTTGCTTAAGGATATTGTGGCGTGGTTGTTGCTTCCCCTACTTACTTTGCAGACGAAAGGATTTGAATGAATAACTGCCAACAACGGAATGGAACAAGGGCGGGAGGTTGGGTAATCATTGAATGCACTAAACTAACTATATTTAGTATTTACATGAGTGGTACATGCGAAGCACTTCCGGCTGTAAGGTATCATAGACAAAGTTGAATGTTTCATTGAGATCCGTGCATTTCTCAGGAAAAGTTGGCTTTTGCTAAGCTCACTGACAGTCAGACGCCTTGCAGTTGTTATCCCGAAGGTTCAATAAACTTTACTTTATTCTTCCACATTGCAAAAGATAACAAAAATCGAGTTGTCTATCTTTGTAGTCTGAATGTTGAGAACATATTGTGAGCTTTGGCAAAGTTTAGCACTTACGTTTTTCATTTCCTCTACCAGACACAGCCAGCACTAATGGATGTTTATGAATCTACAGTTATAAGTTTTGTAGTAAGCGTTTTGTTGTTGTATTTCTTTATTGCACGTTTTCAACGTTTCACAATTACTTCCACATTCGTATTTTCTATTGTTTTCATTATTTTTTTTATCAAGACGCATTTCAACCACGACTTCCGAATAGAGTTGCCATTTGCGTAAATTTGTTGAAACGGGAAAAGGGGGAACTCTTGATGCAGTTCCATTCCTATTCACATAACTAATCAGAATTACTTTCGTTATTACATTTGAAGACTTGGAAAAACAATTATCCCATCGGACGCGTTTCATTATTGATGAGATAACTCTGCATCGTTGACGTCTGAGCACAAACAGCTGCCGTGTCCAATTTATTAAACTTGCCTATTGTTCTAATAGTATTAGGGAAATAATCCTGCCAGTAGTTCATACTCTCGCAAACATTTCTAAACATTGTTTACTTTGAAGAGCGATTGTTATGAAGTTGAAATAAATGTACAACTTTCGGACTGTTGACACGATTTTAATTTAAAATGTTGAGGATAATGGAAACTGTGTATGGGACAATTATATATGGCTACCCAGAAGATTGGAATACCTTGAAAAGTTCTGAGCAATCCACTTATTATTTCCTGCTTGAATAATTTTGTTTAAAATCATGTTTTTTTAAACAACTACTACTTACTATTACTACCTGCATGTTAAATTCAATCTTGAATTTTGAATTTAACGAAATATGAAGCTAAATATACCATAAATTAAATGCATCCAATTAAATGAATTTGTAAAACCAACGGATACATTCTTTACTATTGTGAATTTGTTAAATTTCTTTACTACAATTATGCTAAATGCAATAGAAGTACTATTGCGAATTAAATATAGAACATTTCGAAGATGCAAAAGAAAACTATAAAAAATGAAAAGATGCAAAAGCTTTTGCCCATCGAACATACCGTTAGTAGGTAAAATCGGACATATCAACCGATTTACAAGTTCACTTTCAATCTACAAATCTACGATGAGCATCCAAATAAACCCACTTATTGGACAAAACTATTATTCCGGTTTTTTTACTTTTCCTTTCCTCTTCGAATTTTAATTTGTCATATTTTCTAAGACATCACAATATTGCATACCAGAGTGTAAATGCAAAACTCTTCTCTTCTTTGGATATTAAAACTCAGCTTACCAATAGAGTGCCATATTTTGATCTCTTGCTCATTCTACTACCCACAAATAAACAAGTCAACTCTTTTAAAATTTAAAAGCTAAGAATTCTACAAAATAAATAAAAAAAATCTCTAAACATCTCCTTTCTAAATTTTGACCTGTCTTTTTTGAAATTTTTCTTTTAGTATTTATAAGTCTAAGCCCATTTAGAAATTCGTCTCTATGGATATAATTTTTGAAAACGCCAGCATCACACCTTCGTCAATAAACGATTTTTCAAGTAAAACACACTCGAATATGGCTAAATTCGTTAATATATGGTGATTTTTTAAGATTTAAAATTTTCAGGTTAGCAGCACTGGTTGGTAATGGCATCCAAACGTCATCTGTCAAAGTGAAAAGTGTACAGTATGTATACTCTGTCATTTCATCATGGAAAGACTAACAAACGAGCAACGATTGCAAATCATTGAAATTTATAATCAAATTTGGTGCTCTGTGACACAAATGTGCATCGTTTGATACGACCGACCATTTTGTAGTCGTCATAATCGACTTGCTGAATTAACAGTTCGTGCTGTTATCTCCAAATTTCAACCCAAATTTATTTTGCTGGATATAAAACTATCGACTCGCATGCGTAGAGTGCGTACCGAAGAAAATATTGCAGCCGTAGCGACCAGTGTTAATGACGATCGTGAAATGTCGTGGTCATTTGTTACTCAACCACAAGGAAAATTTTACATGTCGATTTGGATTTGAAAGCCTATAAAATTCGACTCACGCAAGAAATGACACCGAATGACCTACCACAACGTCTATTTTTTGGTGAGTGGGCCTTACAAATGCTCAATGAAAATTCGCTGTTTTATCGAAAAATTGTGTTCAGCGATGAGGTTCATTTTTTGCTGAACGGATACGTAAACAAGCAAAACTGTCGCATCTGGAGTGATGAACAGCCAGATGCCATACATCAATTGGTGTGGTTTATGGGCTGGTGGCATCATCGGTCCAAAAAAACTACGATTAAAAAATCACACTTTATTAATTGAAGCTCTATAAATCAAATTTTCTTAGGAAAAACATTCCTCAAATCTGTTATAATTTGTTAACAATAGCAATTTTGCAATTATTGTAGTAAATTTGGTCAGAAATAAAATATGCACGGCTACTACAGCAAGAACTTGAAGACGCCGATAGAAAACTCCCACTGTTCCTAATAGAATGCAAAGCGGAACTTACGGCTAATTCACGGAAATATGTGATTCTACAGAATGGTTGTGGAAGCGGGAATCAATGTTAATTGAGTTCCACCACGGCTTTGAGGCAAAGGACTTATTTTGTATGTTTTTTAATTGGTTCGGTTTGCCAACGAGCGTTAGCTTTTTGTTTCTTTTAAATTTCCAAAACCCACTAAATTCATTTATTTTCAACAATTATTTGTGTGATGGAGATCCCGAATAAATTGCGTCGATGTATGAAACTTTTTCCGGTTTTCTATATTAGAGACAGTAAAGAAAATTAAACAAAATCTGAAAGAACTTTCATAATTATAAGAATTTTGTAAGATTTCGCATATGGTTAGGTCCCATTCCATTAGTTAAGTATACACTTCCAGCGATATTTCACCGATTTGATACAAACTTTTAGCTGCTACACTTATCATCATATCTGTAGTCACAAGGAAAAACGACCTAAGTAGTGTAAGGACAAAATCGCGATCATTTATTATTATTGTTATTCTTATTTAGATACATATTTCCCAATCAACCCCCAGTACAAAATCCAGTGTAGTTCACAAGTTATAGCAAATCTTCAAAACAAAACAAAAAAAAAAAAACGCAATAAGACGTGTTTCATATTTATAAAACCACCCATAATTTTGCTTTTATTTGTGTAATGGTACATTTTTGGTTGTTATGACGTTCTATAGAAATACTTATTTTGACGGTCCTTTTGTTTTTGCGACAAATTTGTTTCTGACGTGTTTCATAATTATAATGCCAAGTTCAATTATTGCGTGTTTTGCCATTAAATTTAACAGTTTTTTTCTTTTTACAAAAAGAAATATGAAATTTGATTTCCGTTTTCAGAAATAACATTACAAACTCAATTTGGCATACTTAATAACAAATTCATCATAATTTTTGTGGCTCAATTTCCATCCAAGCTCCCTCAATCGCATTTTTTAGCTGTTGAACTGTACAGAATTAGCGATTTCCTTTCTACACCTTGCATACTAAGCTACCCCAAAGGTTTTCTATGGAATTAAGGTCTGGTGTTCTTAACATAATACTTTTAGAGGAAAACCAGGATTTTGTGCCCTTGCTGATCTGGATTTCCGGGATAGAGTCTCTGTCCCCATTTTCATCCACAAATGAAATAAGACTGTTTTCCAAAACTCGATTATAATCTGCACTTTCCATTTTTGAAGATACAAACCCCAGCTTCAAACATTCTGCTACAGAAAATATTGCCCAAACGATTACGTTTCCACCTCCAAAATTTCGCTTGGAAAAGAATTTAGGCTCTTTCTTCCAAACATACCAATAATACCTGAAATCATCAGGACCATACATTTTTTTCTTCATCATTCAATTTTTTTTTTCATCCGAAAAAATTACCAACAATTTTTATGTTTACAATAAAAACAAATTATGTGTGGCTTACGGATGACCATTGTGGGTTCATATTTTTGCGCCTAAAATCCACACGGGCAGGTTTGCGTTCAGTTTTTAAAGATGAAATGCATCTCATTCATTTATTTCTTATAAAATTTCAACTCTTTAATATCCGCCAAAAGAGGGTGCGACTGACATTTTTGCTCACAACAGCTTGCCAGTCGCTTAAACTTTTCGATGAGTTGCTGGCGCTTCTTATAATTTGTTCGTCTTTGCGGTTAGAAAGTATTTTTTTCCTTCCTGAGCACTTTGTAGATCCATAAACGTCAGGATCTCGTAGCAAATATTTAGTCTTCCGTAGAAAAATGTGGGCGTATCAAAAACATCCCATTTTCACTTAGACATGAGACTGTTTTATTTTCCAGTAAAAGTTCTTATTAAACCTTTATCTTAACCAAATCATGTCAATATTGACGGACCATCTAAATTCGACTTTTTATCATTACCTACAATTTTTGTATTTAGAATAAAAACTAATCGGTTAATAATTTTATGTGGCTTACAGATGACCATTGTGTGTTCATATTTTTACGCCCAAAATCCATATGGGCAAATTTATGTGCAGCTTTTAAAGCTGGAACGACTGACATTTTTGTAGACAAAAGCTTGCAAGTCGCGTAAACTTCTCTATATTCTATATCATCACGGTTAGAAAGTATTTGATTTCCTTCCAAAATGCTTTTAGATCCAAAAGCGTCAGGATCTCATAAAAAATTTTGAGTGAGACTACGTGTCGTGTCCAGTTTGCACCCAATTTCTCTACCGCTGTATCCTTCGTCCTTATAAGGGATTATTTCACATATTTTGCGTTATATTAATTAAATTAAACTTTTTCTAGCGGCATGTCTTTTTCTTAACAGAATTCTGCCATTTCTTTACAAAAACTCTCTAATTAAACTTGGCACTATAATTGTGAAACACGCTAAAAACAGAATTACAGCAAGAACAAAAATACCGTTATTTGCACAAATTGCAAAATTTGTGTACATGGTTGTTTCGCCCAAATAAGTATTTTGATAGAACATCATAACAACCAAAAATGTACCGTTACACAAATAAAAACAAATTTATGGATGGCCTTATAAATGTGGAACACATATTATCTGTAAATATTGATATAAAAGACAATATTTTTGTTTACGTTCTTAATACGCATGTTCTTGTCTAAGCGCGATTTCAAAATTCTGTGTATTTCGAAGTTTATAATAAATTTCCACAAAGTACTTAATATTTCAAAACAATAAATTGCTAGTAGAACCATTTTTCCTTGTAAACACAGATAGGCGAGTAATTACCCATCACTTTATAAGCAATTTGCAATGTGTGAAGACGAGATACGGCAACTCTGCTGGATACAGCTTTGCTTTGCTTTACCCACACAAACTTACAATTGTGGCGTTTTGCCGTCTGGCGTTTTTTGTTGTTTCTGTTCTTATATTTCACAATTTTAATAACATATTTTCACTAAGCCACAAGATATATTTCATGATATTTAATCAGTAAGTTTAGTTAAACATTTTTGCCAATATTTTGGTATTTCCACAATCGATATTACACTTTTGGAAATTGCTTGGAGGACCGCCACCAAGAAATAACTGACCGCATGACCGACCACCTTCACCGGCTAAACTGTTTTTAAAAACTTTGCCAAACAAAGTTCTGTGTTTTCGCTTTCTTCACTCGCCTGCGTCTTCATTTCTGTCGTTTCTGTTGTTACTCTTGAGGCATTCTACGTTGCGAGTTCTTTTTGAATCAAAAGCTTCAGCGTGTGTGCGTGTGTGTGTGTGTGTGCGTATATGAGGGAGAGTGTATGTAATGTTTGTTTACCGAATGCAGAGAAGTAATTTAACTTCTCTGCCGAATGTTAACGTTATTTGATTGAGCTTTACGGTTTAAATTGTTGATGTTGTTACTGTTATCTTCATGTACAAATTGGCAAAAACAACAAATGCAAAAATTACAAGTGTTGCGAGAAAAGCTCCATCTTGTTATTTACCGGGCGCTTAAGCAGAACTTTTATTTATATGGTTAAAATTGGTATTTTATACAGAGAATAACATACAAAACAAACGATTCCATTTGCAATTGATTTGTCAAAATTAGAATAGCAAATATTGAAACCAAATCTTAATCCGAACCTTTTGTATCGAAATTATGTCAGCTGTGGAAGAAGTTTTCAACAAACAAAATGACAAGATTTATGCCACTTCATCTAAGGAAGCGAAAAAAGTTGTTCCAAGGGTTCAACGTGACCATCATCCCTCTTCCGTAATGGTTTGGTGAGGGGTCTCCCACCATGGTGTCACATCCCTCCATTTCTGTGAAAAGGGCGTAAAAACTGGTGCAAAGGTTTACCAAAAAGATGTGTTAGAGGGTGTTGTGAAGGGTTTGACCAATACCCTTTTCAATGGATGTAGATGGATCTTCCAACAGGACTCTGCTCCTGCGCACAAAGCTAAAACCACGCAGGAATGGCTCAGAGTCAATATTCCTGGCTTTATAGCAGCAGAAGATTGGCCATCAGGGAGTCCAGATCTCAATCCACTGGATTATGCTTTGTGGTCAGAATTGGAGAATATGGCTTGCAAGACTCCCCACAGAAATTTGGGAAGCCTTAAAACAGCATTAACCAGAGCAGCGTGCTAGATCTGCATGGAAATCGTACGTGCGGCTATAGCCCAATGGCCACACCGTTTGAAAGCTTGTGTTAAAGCAAAAGGCGGCCATTTCGAGTGAATACAATTTTTTTTTAATAACCAATATTGTCTTCTAATAAATGAAATAATTTTGAATACAATATGAATATTGTTTTTTTTTTATCGCGTTTTATATTTGTAACAGAACATATGGCAGGACTAGGTATATGCTAGTAATTGTGCTAATGGTCCAAGTACAAAATTTCGTATTGCTATTACGATCTTTCATTGCATAAAATCAATCTCGCAAAATTAAAAAAAAATGCATCATTAAGACAGATTTCTGTCAGTAATCCATAAATAAAGTACGAAAAGAAGCAAGGTAATTTGAAAACGCCATAAGCAGAATGGAAGAAAATAAATATCCTAAATATCCATTAGATGCACTTCTTGGAAAAAAAAAAAAAAATTAGGTGCGCAAATGCAACTTTGTAACAAAAACATGATTCTATGAAAGTGTTGCCCATCGCTAGCAACTACTTTTCCCCTTCTTTCTGGCAAAGCTCGAACTCCGTCACTGTCAAACTGTTCATCTTTCGAGACTATCCACGAATCTAGCCATTCCTTAATATCGTCATATGAATGGAACTACTGGTCAGCCAGACCGTGTGCCATCGAACTGAATAAGTGATAATCGGACGGTGCAATTTCTGGGGAATATGGCGGATGGGGCAAGACTTCCCATTTCAGCGTTTCCAGGTGGCCACATGAGGACGAGCGTTGCCATGCTGAAGAATCACTTTTTCATGTCTCTCCGCCTATTGGCCGAGGCGACGACGTAGACGCATGACCGGGCACCCCCATGGCTTTCTTTTCTTTGGATTGTTGTAATGAATCCATTTTTTATTACCCGTTACAATACGATACAGAAAACAATTCCTTTTTCCCTGACCCTTTCCTTGGCTTCAACTTATAAGGAACCCAAGTTCCTTGCTTTTGAATCATTCCCATCATATCCAACGCATACAATCACTTGGAAATGGTTTGGCGGGTAACTCCTAATATTAAAGCAAGCTTTACCTGCGTTTGACACGGATCCTTATCAAGCATTGCCGGTTATTCAGTATCTTCGACGGGTTTCCGTCTCCCTTCAAGCGAACGGTCTTCAACATCAAAATCACCATCTTTAAAGTGACTTAACCAATCCTGATAAGTTTTTTCACTTAAAGAAGCATCTCCGTAAACGTTATGAAGCTCTTGATGAGCTTCAGCCGCCGTTTTCTTCGATTGAAAGAAGAAAGTCAATACTTCCCGCATATGACGATAATTTGGCTCAAAATTATACTTAGTCACAAAACTAAAAGAATATGACGTCAAAAGCAAATCATTATTATATCGAGGCGGTATGTTTACCATGTACCAAAGCATGACTCAGAGTCGACTAGCACTTACAGCTGGCGCCATCTATTGGTAAACAGCGGAAACTTATTTGCGCACCTAATATTATTTTATAAAACCTCGCTAAATTTGAACACGCTAAATTTGAAAAATTGGATATTTCACAAAAAGTTGGAAGGCTACAACATTTTCCAAATATGCCCTAAGACACGGACAATTTAAAGATATACTTGAGTTGTTGACTTATTTACCTCCAATTTATCACGAATATTGTAAGTCATTTAACTATAATTCGAACTTCGAAAGCAACCACACAAAAAAAAAAATATTAAATAAATAAAAAATGTAGTTGACAACAACCACAATATTAATTATATCGTATCTAACTATGGTTTAATTGAGTACGCTTAGTTTAGGACAGCTAAGCTATCAGTATAACAATATCAATATTTGCTGTATAACAATATCAATAATTTCATCATTCCCTTTGGTGAGAGATTAAAAGGGGCTTCTCAAGAAGCGGAAAATATGCTCACGTAACATTTGAGAAAGCTATGAAAATATTAATCTTATGGAATGACTTCTACCATTTTTGCTGGGAAATTTTTCCAATATTTTTATTTATTTGTTCATACATTAAAGATGACGTGCGGTTGTAGTTAACAGACATCGAAAAAATCCCAGAGACTTCTTAAGGAACAGCTCGGACGGTGGGCGTGGTTACTGGAATATACTAACAAACACGAATTTTGCCTTTAAAAACAGACAGCTTTGACAAGTCCACTTATTTGGCTGCGGCACACAATCTATTGCGGTGGTTAGATAAGCTTCGTCGCAATTGGATTTACATTGTCTGTCTACTTTCGTCCTTAGCTCTTGTCTGTTTGTTATTATTTAGTGTCCCAACAAGAACGCAAGATTTAAAAAAACAGTCAATGGTGTTCGGTATAGTGAAATGATAACCAGTTTTTTTCTTGCCTAGCATTGAGGAAATTAATGTGGAGGGCTTGTGGTTTCAGCAAAACGGCGCCACATGTCATACAGCTAGAGAAACAATTCAATTGATGAATCAGTCATTTCCCGGTCGTGTTATTTCGCGTTTTGGAGACCACAATTGTCCGCCTAGGATGAACAAAATTCGTCACCATTCTGTAATTCAACATTTCTGTTTGAATTAGTTCTCAGTCCAACTAATATTAAAGCCGAGCTAGATTCAACTCTGAGTGAGTCTGCTTCTACATTCACTACAGTAAAATATTGGAAAGCAGAGCTTAAACGAGGCTGTACGAGTTGCCAAACGCTGTTCAGAAAATCCATAGAATGGTATTGGATGATCGTCGGCTGAAGGTGCGTGACCTAGCTGAAATGATAAACATTTCAAAAAGTGCGATTTATCGTATATTGACAAACTATTTGAAGATGAGAAAGCTGTGGGCAAGACGAGTGCCGCGCTTGCTTTCAATAGAACAAAAACAGAGTCGTAAAGATGTTTCAGTAAAGTGTTTTGCGATGTTTCGACGCAATAAAACCGAATTTATGCATCCAAGCTTCAGACCTGAGACAAAAAAACAGTCAAGGCAGTGAACTGGAATGGGAGAATCGTGTCCAAAAAAAGCGAAAACGGTTCCATCTGCAGGCAATGTTATGGCGTTATGGCGGTTTATTTTTATTGATTATTTTCAGAAAGGAAAAACCATCAACGGATTAGGAGTATATTACGCTACTTTATTGGAGCGTTTAGGTGATGAAACTCTTAAAAAAAAAAACATTTGGCGGAAAGGAAATAGTTGTTTCATCAAGATAATGCTGCAGTTCTCACATCCAATATTTCTATGGCCAAAATTAATAAATTAAAGTTCGAATTGCTTCATCACACACCCTATTCGCCAGATTTAGCTCCCTCGGACTATTTTCCATTTCTACACTAGAAAAAATGTCTCGATGGTAAAAGATTTTCCAACAATAAAGATGTAGAGTCTTCGCTTGATGACTGTTTTAAGGAGTTTGACTTACTATAAACAGGGTATAGAAACTATTGAAGCTACGTATAGCTATAAAAGCTATTGGAAAAAGTCGAGCTAGAAGGAGATTATGTTGAAAAATAAAAAGACATTTTCCCAAAATTTTTTGTGTTTTCTTCGTTATGTCGGCTAATTTTGGGACCGTCTTCGTACGTCTCACTGTCTGACTACCGCTTTAGTGGTATTTCACTATATTATCAATCTCCATAAATCGGGTGCAGAAAAAACAAGAGAGCGGAGTGATAAAAAAACACATGAGTGAGAGGAGAGTTCCGAATAATACAAAGTAAATGATGAACTGATATTCATTCGAATAAATTGAGAGGCTGTATTTTTGGGAAAGACTTCAGACCGATTGGATATACCTAAGGAATATGGATACGGATTTATTATAACTAACTAAAGTCATATTAGTTGTAACACAGTAGCTACATACTATTACGTACTATTTTCTAAAGGATGGAACTTCTTTATTCAGTCAACCGATGTATAAATTAATCGCTGCCAACACTTTTGATTTTCATAACAAACAGACCCACATTACCTGACGTTAGTCAATCCACAGTAAAATCTAACTATAGGAATTTAATGTTGCCCAAACGTAAAATGGTGGCAATTATTGTTTCTTAAATATCTACCTCAATAATTGGTATTTTCATTACAATCACAGTATTCTTAAAGTTTTTTATAACCAATATTTCTTTAAAGCGCATACAAGTATATGAATATTCATATGACTTTCTAACATCTTTATCCTTTTCATTACTTTACTTTATCCTTTGTTTGCTTTCACAAGACGAAATATTTCAAAAAGTTTGTATATCAAACAAAAGTATCAAACTTTTAGCATTTCTTGCAGTGGCAGGAATTTTGTGGAGATGGTTTCTGCTGTAATCGATCTGTTTTATTTTCATTTCATATTAATTCTAAATTTATTTCCACTTCTTTAACACAATTATCCCACAGTATCTAAAAGCTATTCAATTTATGAGAAACTTTTTCAAGTTTACAAAAGTTCTACAAAGAACTTTTAAAAAGCTATACTATTTTTATAGATAAAACAAGCGACTACTACCTACAGCCTCGGTGGCGCAGTAGGCAGCGCGTAAGTCTCATAATCTTAAGGTCGTGAGTTCGAGCCTCACCCGGGGCAATCAGCTTTTTTCACACGAGATCCCTTTTGCACACACCAAATAGTACTTTTTCAGGTAAAGCATTTAATTGTTTCTGATATTTAGGATATAAAACACGTGAAAATTAGCAATTTCATTGCATATTTAATAATAATATATTTTCAATTGTATATAATTTGTACTCTTACACGAACATCTATGTTGTTAGATTAACTAGAAATTATGTATTGAGTTTTTCCATTCAGTGAGTTTGGATTATTGGGGCGTGGAACATGTTTGTCTCTAAATTATTACAGCTGGCGGATGATCAGAGACCTTAAGGCAAAACGACTTGAACCTATTGTAAACCTTTTTTCGTACGAAAGTTTGGTTGGATGAACCAAATGTTGACAGTTCTATCTCAAT
The DNA here is from genome assembly GCA_019455685.1 of Philornis downsi. Lineage (NCBI taxonomy): Eukaryota > Metazoa > Arthropoda > Insecta > Diptera > Muscidae > Philornis > Philornis downsi. Next base: position 1,434,509 of record JAHXMU010000636.1, read on the forward strand.
GTCATAGAATCGCTGATTTGAGCTACGCTCGTTGTTAAATTCGGTATTTTGAAGATAATT
>JAHXMU010000637.1:0-71788 GCA_019455685.1 Philornis downsi
CTGAGGAGTTAGAAGATGCCCCGTGGACCGACGATAGGCTTTCATATGCAGATCATCCCGAATCAGCCTAGACATGGATCTGGTTGATATATCCAATTCCTTGGACATGATTTTTTGCTTTCTAAGGGGATTTCTCCGAATTCTTTCACGCACTGCCTTTACTACCGCACTCGTACGGACAACGCGCGGGCGACCACTTTTTGGCCTGTCTTCTACATCAGACAATTCGCCGAAGCGAGCAATAGCACGATAAACGAACATTCTTGATATTCCGAGTGGTTTTAGCAACTCGAAAATTTGGCCAGCACTCTTTCCGCACTTATGCAACGCTATTACGCCGACTCGATTCTCTTTAACGCCCCACTCCATGTTAATAGATTGCAAACTGAAACCAAACTGACTAGTATTCTTCACTAATCAGTGCATGTGTTCTAAAAAAAATGTTAACGGTTCTATTCCCGCAAGAAGTTTTGAACGATAAGCGCTGGAAATTGTGTAACAGAACATATGGCAGGACTATGTATATCGTCTTTATCGGTCAATTTGGCTTGTCGGCCAGTCCCAGGTTTATTCTCTATGAGATTTTCATTTATTTTTCGTTGTATCACTTTTCTAATAGTATACCGACTTCGAGATACTATTTTATCAATTTCACATGTGGGTAGGCGGGTGTTTCCTAGGATGCTTTGTACCGCTTACCCCTAAAACGCAAGCCTCTCTATTCCATCCTGTAATTAAGCAGGCAAAGGGTATGATGCTTGCGTACAAAAACAAAGTAGTGTGGCCTTGTTCCAGGTGCCCTAGGAACAGGTGGATTATGTCTTGGGATTCACCTATAATAGGACATCAAACTGATCTTGGAACTCGTTTTTCGAAAACCAAGTAAAGGGGAGAGTCATAGTTAAACAAGACACAGCCTGGCAACTGGTGCGGTTATAGAGAAGCCGTCGGGAGATATCAGAAGATTTATCTTTAACATTTTAATAGTTGTACGACCAGAGAGATCTGGTTAATAGACTATGATTGGAGCATGGTGTGCTTTGCTGTGTTGATATTCTCTCCTCGGACATTGAAAATCTATGCCGCAGATTATGGATTACCAGTTCTATGCGAGGTATTATAAAGCAAAACTGAAGTAGCTTGTCTGCGAAACCCAGACCAGAGGGTTCTTCTCTACTGGTAACACGGGTGACCAGGGGTCCAAGGAACATTATTCCTTCCTGGTCAATGGTGTTGGACCCCTAGTGGGAGCATCGTGCTGGTTGTGGTTGCCCGAACAAGTGTTTTCAGTGCTTTTGCGTTGCTTCAGGTTGCGTTGGTGAAGGAAGGCATTAGCTTGGAAAACACTGTTCATGTCTATCCGAGGTCTTCCTAGATTACCTCAACTCCTACCCTGGAGGTAGCTCACTTCATACCAAGTGACTACAACGGTACTTTAGTCGAAAGAGCAAGTGGAGCCTGAGGAAGTTTTTCCAAGGGACCTACTTATAATCTCTGGTAGTTTGACTAATCCTTCGGGATTAGTTTGAGTATCCCAAAGGGTCGCTTGCTGTCGCTAGAAGAAAGAAAGAACATATAACCAAAAAAAGAATAATAGAAAACAGCACCTGTGTGATAGCACACCATGGGTAAGGCTATCAAAGCGGGACTCATATAAAACCTACACATTTGATTTGATTTATCAATTTCACCGTAAAATTTGTTGTCCTCATATAAATCGATTGTAATCTGTCGCTCTTCGAGGGTAAGCTGTTTATGGGTCGCATTTTGAAATTTTTTAAATTTTTCCGCCTTCAAAACGATTAAATTTTGGAAATTTTGCACGTGATTAGCTCGAAGCGATTTTCTGTCTCTTTCACCATCACTCAAATTCTATTGTAAACTTCTATTCTAAACGGTAAATGTGCCTTTAATTTTGCAGAACAAAGTCAAGAGCTAACATAACTGTTTTTATAGTAAATTTTCTACTGTACCTTGATTATAAATTCTTTTTGTTTATAATCAATTACATTTTAATATACAATACTGGTGTGTTTCCTTTACCATTTTCTATTTTATAAACATGATATTGAACAAAACCTAAAAAAGTATTCATGTGTCATTAATTTTGCGGAACACTGTAATGCTTGTGTACGTTAATGATGTAGATGTCATTGGCGTGGATCCATGATGGTTGACGGATAGTATCGGAATCCTGTGAATTAATCAAGCGCACAAAAAGCGATGATTTCACTGGCTGAACCATGTTGTACAAATGGACCCAAACGTTTCGACGCGAAACATTCATGACAATGAGCTCGATACGCTGCGTAGAAAAAGTTGAATAAATTTCCATTAGAAAGACCAAACTTTTGAAACACTTTCAAATTTAGTGCGACGAATCGAACAAGAAGAACAGAACACCATTGCGATAGGATTTTTTTCTCTCTACTCTAGTCTAGTCTCTAAGTTAATGAGATCGGTTTTGATCTAATCTGATTCAATTAGATATAACCACTTGTCGGATCTGGCCATATCTAAATAGATCCATTCCCAGATCCAAATTTATTTATTGTGTTAAATATCATCTAACTGACGGCCCACATCAAGGCAGCGTCAATGGCCCTTTGCAAGGCAAACTTGAAACTTTTGGACGAGAATGCCATTCAAGGCCGAAAAATTGCACTCGCAGAACGTCTCCACTTTGAAATAGTAATTGTTATTATAAATATATGTTCTTAGTGCACTAGATTAAAACTCGGCGTCGTCATCTTCTCGAATCTGGCTTAAAATAGTAATGGCAAGTTTTAGCAGGATTTTATAATGCTAATCCTGAATGTTTACACCGACATTGACGTGGTCAAACGCATTAATATACAGCGATGACGTTGGCTGGATCATGTTGTGCGGATGGACCCAAATGCTTCGGCACGGAAAGTTTTCAACAACGAACTCGATGGACGGCGCAGAAGAGGGCGACCAAAACTCCACTGGAAGGACCAGGCATTTGAAATTCTTGTGTGACGAATTGAAGGAGAAACGCAGAAGATCGATGCGCTTGGAATTATTTTCTACGGGCGGCGTATAACAGATAAGGATGTGTATTCCAGTCGCCACCTAAGAAGAATCCTGAATGTAAACTCGTCTGGTCATGCTAGGTGAATCGTCAATGTCGTCTTCAGTATTGCGTTTTATTTCTTCGTTGTCCTCGGCACCACATTTGTCCAAATATGTTGGGCTGGAAAGGACGTGTCGTCCACCTGTGACGCGGCAAAGACGTGATAATAAAATCTAATGATTCTGGCAAAGTCATTAACATTTTATTTAACATATTCATACACATATACAAAAAATTTTCTTTTAAAATAAGGATGATTTATACCCGTTTTTTACAAATATATCCTTCGTTTCTTTGGTTAACATTTAAATTTGGTATTTCACATCATTGCTGTATCCAAAGGTGATGTTTAGCTGCTTCATGCTCAGTCAAATTGCCTCAGCACAATTTCAATGATTTTATTGAAGATCGTTACCTGTAGATGCAAAAGAAAATACGTTGGTTTGGCGCGATGTCAGTTTAACCAATTAAAATATTAGGTTCTAGAAAACCTCCACCATCTCCACCACCAATTGTTAACAAAAAAGTTATTTAGCGACAGTTTAGCGAACTTCCAAACACATTAAAAATTTTTTATTCATCTCAAAACACTTACAAGAAGAGACTTCTTGCGTATTTCAATGATATTCCTCATCTATAATTATTCGCTTGACCCCTTTTTTTTCTTTGATATTGCGTCTGAAAGTTTCCTGTCTATCTTCCTTTTCATTGTGAACGGGGAAATGATTATCGCTAAACTTTTTATTTTTTTCTTCCTTTTTTTTTTTTGAACTATTACTTGTATAGCATCTGAATTACTTAGTTAAGTAAATCTTAAAAAATTACTTGAAGTTACTAATTTTTACCATTTAATATGTTATTAAATTTTGCGTTATATTATGGAGTAGTTCTAAATTGCAATTAAAGTTATAATTCCGTATTTTAGGACGAAAAACATACATAGTGAAAAATTCTAATAAGTGTAGTAGATCGTCATATTGTAAATCATATATTCCTGGTATTAAGATACATAAACTTTTTTATAGCATTAGTATTGTAAAATTGTATAATGCATTTGTTATTGAATTATGGAGAAGATACGTTGTAATATTGTAATTTAATCAAATCGACTTAAAATTACAATCCTGAATAAATACTCATAAATTAAATATAAAACTTTTTTTTTCAAATATTTTCTGGTGAATTGGGTCCAATTTATCACATGCTTATCATAAAATCACATTTTCAATACCTGGTTAGAATTGCTGCAAAATCAGCGTAAAAGAACATAGCTCCTGTGACAAGTACTCATCAATTACGATACAAACTTGAAGCCAATCTGAATCCCAAGAAGTGGTTTTGGATATCTTTTCGCAATTGAATAAAAAACGTGCGAAAAGGAACACAAATAAAGAAGGACGTAGCAAAACGTACAACACCGAGATGCCTTTAGAAAGAAACACCTCAAATATTTTGACACAGTCCCCCTATTTGGACATAAGTTCTGGGGAAATGGATGTAACTGTTAATTGAAGTTTATGCTGACAGATAGTTCTGCAAAAAGAAAGGGGGAAAATCTTCTCCTTTTAGATGGAAGAGGAGCTCTGCCACTCTATGGCTGAAGAAACAATGTACGCTGTTTAATCGCCTGAGCAAAAACTGAGTTCTAATAATGGTCATAAGAAATTACAAAATTGTTTGTCGATCGGCATCGCAGGAAGGCGCCAAATGCAAACGGTGCGCAGACGAAAAAATAGATTTTGATGTTAGTATAAAAATAATGTATTTTTCAACATCACAAGCATTTTTTTCTGCAAAAATGTCCATCGCATTACATTGCGATAGGTAAGGATTTCTTTTATGTTATTACTAATATAGCTACTGCTCGTCGCGAGTGATTTTAAATATTTTTGAGAACGGTGAGTTTGATGTTGAAGCAAATAATGTATTATTTTATTCAAAAGTAAGAAAATTGTGTTCCATATAAACTGACGCCTAAAAATTTCGAAAGTCGATTTTGTATATGTGGAATGATATTTGCAGGTATAAACGAAAGGGTTACATGTTATGAGAAAAGGATCCGCTACGATAATCCAAAGGAAAGGAAATTATGGCGAGCGCATGGCGTGATTCAGCATCGACCACTAAAGCGAACAAAGTCTTGTTGTTGTGCGGCCAGTTTGGTGTCATGTGTTATGAATTGCTCAAATCGAACGAAACATTGACTCAGCTTTATTTTTAGAACTACTGATGGTGATAATAATCAGTGCTCTGAAATCGACACCGATTGAACGACTATACGAGTGTACCTGTTGTGAGGAAGAAAATTCCGGTGGTAAGAAGAATGAACAAACGTTAGCGTTTGTGCTAAGGAGAAGGAAGGGTCAATTGGTGTTAGCGTTTGGAGAGAGTTTGATGATAGCGGTTGACGTGGATTCCAATCGATCTTCAGCAAAGTTGTGATTGTTATGATGTGGACTGTATCTTTGCTAAAGGCAGATTTCACCTGTTTGCGGTAGCGGATTAGCTGTAGAAACTGAGGATAGCCTTAGATTCTTACAATCTCCTATACGACGAGAAATTGCATTAGGACTTAGGCAATGCTTATGAAAGAATTGATGAAGAACGAAATTTCTGTTCACGTTATAATATTGAATTAATATTTTAATATTGAATTTTAATAATGAATTAAAATTGATATATTAATTCACGATATAGATATCGTTTAATATTGAATTCGAGATGAGGATAGAAAATGACTACTCGCTATGATGTGATGCAAAGAAGTGTCGTTTTTGGCATACTAACTTAACTTGTCACTTTACAATTTATCTTTTTACAATTCATTAATCAATTTACAATAAATTTTATAGCATTGTTAAACAAAATCAATTCACAATTGAATACGTACAGGACGCCAATTCAAATGAAGTACATTTTTGAAGCACAAATTAAGTATTAACTAATTTAATTTCAAATTATTATAAGTATAAACGCTGTAAGTTTATACAAAGAATATTGTTGTATCTAGATTTTTAAGGCGTAAGGTTTTTGTATCTCATCAGTTAAATCAAACCAATGTAAACTGAAAAGTTTATTTGTAAATACAGAAACAGAGTAAAATCGAAGATTCGTAAAGCTGAAAGCACAAACTACATCAAAATTTCTTAGGGTTTGAGTTCAACAAATATGTGTTGTCTACTTAGGGAATCTGGCTGAACTGACTGGGATGATGTGACTTATGATGCTGACGCTGATGAAGTAATGAAGATGAAGTCAATTTTTTGCAAACATTAGTTGCGACTCAGCCGAGCGCGCAAAGAAAATCACTCTCCAAACACGACAAAATTATTCTACTGCATGATAAATCTCGTCCGGAGACTGTAAAAATTTACACAAAATCATCAACTTAGGTGTCCTGCCCCATCAACCGTATGCCCTTTTCGCATATCACTCTTTCGCCTCAGCGGCACATGATCTGTCTGAGCAGCGCTTCACATTGTGAGAAGAAACCTAAATTGTGTTGATTCCTGGAGAGTCCCAAAAGATTAAATTTATATCGACGCAGTGTTCACATAGCTAACGATGGACAATATTTTGAATATCACATAATTTTGTCGTACAAACTGTAAATGATTTTCACGTGAGATATATTTGTACCAAATTTGTTGGAGAAAGAAGAAATATAGGAGAAAAATACTGAAATCTTAGTCTAGACCATTATTTTTAAAATAGTTTATTGTTGAGTTTATCTTATCGTGGCACACGTATTGAAGTTGTCCACAGTGTACATTGGTTGGGAGTAGTTTTAGATAACAAACTAAGCTTTAACTATCATGTGGATAATGTAGTCCGGCGTTTAAATTATTCTTTTCGAAGTTTTTATAACAGTGATTTAGACTGGATCGATTAAGGAGAAATTGGTTCATGTTTATATCATGTCTTGTATTCTATATTGTTTAGAGCTATATAATGGTACTAATAAACAAAATATTATGAAATTTCAGATGGCGTTTAATAGAGTTATGGCATATTCGTGTTCACTGAGGCGTCATGTTCATACAACACCGTACGTTAAGCGTTTCTTGGATCTATCGATTTGAGGTCTTTGTTGTTATTTTATAAAGTTATTCGACTGTGTAGTCAACAATTTCTTTTTAATTCGTTTAGTTTTTCACATTCCACTCGTAATAAGCAGCTTCTTATTCCCACACTCATGAGTCGTGCATTTGTAGTAAGAGTAGCACGAAATTACAATTTACTACAAAGACATTTAAAATGTTGTAAATTATGTTTTTATTCTTACAAAAGGCTCATTCTGCAACATTTCCAGACTTTCCAGTAAAATTTTGTTTTTAATTAAATTTTGAGCAGCCTTTATCATCATTTATCAAGCAATGAGACGTCGGGTTTTGACAGCGACAGCAGTGTGTGTAAACGTTTCTGATCTAGGCGAAGCCACATCTACCTGGATTGATTACAGCCTAGGACAGACTCCCACCTTCCAACTAAATGTGCTCTATCTCGCAATAGGAGCTTGCGAGTTTCTAGAGGCATGCCCACGGACTCCAACTCGGCTGGAGTCTGCAAGGTTGCCCCTAGTCTTGCCAGCTCGTCTGCTCTGCAGTTCCTGGTATGTCCCTGTGGCCCGGCACCCACATAAGGTGAATATTGAAATACTGAGCCATCTCGTTAAGAGATCTGCGGCAAGTCAGGGCTGATGTTGAGTACAGGAAGACAGTATCCAGGGATTTAATTGCAGGTTGATTTGAGAATATGTTAATCCCCGCCGTGTTAATCCACATTCTGCCACTTACCTAATGGCCAAAATTTCGACCTGATAAACACTACAGTGATCAGATAGCCTTCTTGCTATGCTTAGCCCTAGGTCTTTGGAGTAGACCCCGAAACCTACCTGATCATTTAATTTTGAGCCGTCAGTGTTGAAGTCGGCATACAGGCTTGTACCAGGAGTTCTACATTTCCACGTGTCTCTACTGGTATAAGTATATGGTACTTCGTGTCGAACAGTGGTTTAGCCAGAGTGTGGTCAATAGTGACTGTTATGTCAGGCACCATGTTAAGGATCACACTGTGACCGTAACCACTGTGACAGCTCTCTTAGTCTTACTGATGTAGCTGCATCAGTCTCCATCTAATTATGTCCAGGAATAGTAAACGCAAAATTCATTTAGTGCATCGGGTGGATGCACAGAATCAACCCATAGTGCACGAAAAGTGCCCACGTTTGAATAATCACTTAATTATTATTGCGCGTTCATCGGTTGTTAAACGATCCATATTCACAAACCTTTCAGCAAATAAATAACACTTCAGATGACAGGTATTTAACAGCAGACAAGCTTGCCAAAACGGTGGTTTTGAAACGACTAAATGGATAACCTTGTACATACGTGAACTGTGTTTCTCTTAAGATAAGTTAAGGAACATTAAATACTAATAGACTGCCGTCCTAATAGAGGACAATGTTCCATCCGAATTCAAAGAATTAAAACTAATTGAGCAGATTAAATCTAATAAAAGCCAAAAATAAATAAATTCCCTAGAATTCCACGAATGAGATATGGGAGAGCTTCTCACATTCAATGAGCTTACACGCTTTCTATGTTCAGACTCACTAAACGGGAGCATTTACAAGACTGGTCGATTACTCGGCTATTCGAAGATAAATCGAGGTGGCGACCATTCAAATAATGATAGGTGGCTGTATGCAGGATTAAACGCAGAATCACGCGAACGATAGTCGCGTGTACTAACCACCGCGCCGCGTTCGGCCACATTCGAAGAGTTAGATGAACATTTATTTCCAAGCCAACAATCATTGTGACTCCCTCAGAGCAGAACCAATTATATGAAATCATCTTACCATAGTTTGAACAACAGCATTAAAAATATGCGCTACCAAGTTTAGTAATTCTTCAGGCTCGTAAACTTGTATAATGTGGCAAACTACCTGTAAATGGAGTCAACTTTGTTACAATTTCCAGTCTATATTAAATATGAAATGTACTCACAATGATTCCAGCTATCACAAGCAGTGGTCCTATTATGCTCATTACTAGCCTCTTCAGCCACACTATTATGTACCAGGCTATTAAAAACAGAGCCACATTAACAATTATTGCATACAATTCCACAGGTATGCGTACATTCTTTGAGGTCCATTCGTAGAGGACAGTATGTAGTGGCAAATCCTTTTGAAGTAGAGGGTAGGCATTTCAAAGCTGGATGTCTGGATTTAAAAGGCAACAGCATCCACAACTTACCGTCCAATGATCGCGAGCAGAATTCCACTTGTCCATCATTTTTATTTCAATAGAAATTTTGAAACCGATGTAAAATAACAAAACTCAACAAAACTAAGAAAAACATTGACAACGAAACAGAGTTACCAACACATTTTTTTGATCTTCGTATAAAATAATAGCACTATTTTAATCGTTGTCTTCGCTGGAGGGAGTTTTTGGAAAAAACTACAGCATTTTTGCTACACAGACTTGATTTCTAGAAAACCCGAACATTAAGCAGAGCTACGAAAAAGATGAAAATAAAAGTAAAGAAAAAAAAACAGACGAAATGCGGGAACACATAAATATGCTTGAAAAAACAGAAAAAATATTAAACCACGGATAAAGGCGATGAGCAATTGCTGGGCAGATAAAAAAAAAAATATTAAACCACGGACAAAAGCGATGAGTAATTGCCGGACAAACTTTGGATATACCGTACTCATGAGTTGAGATATTATCGAAGAGATCTTCTATTTTCATCAATTCTGCTCATTTGTGTAGCAAAGAACGTCTGTAGCGTTTTTTCCAGCGAAAATAGTATTATAGGGCATTTTCATTATGGGATTAAGTCCGGCTTACTCTTATCTCCTTCTGCCATTGTAAAGATAAAGTAGTTTAAGAAACCTTAAGAAGAAAACAAATGAAAACGTTTTCAGAATTATGGCAAGGTAAGGTAGATAGCACCTCGGGAAATTCTGATTTCTTTGCTGTAATAGGGTATACTAAAACTCCACTCTGAATTAAAAAATATCATAAATTTTGACTCAGCTGTCAAAAACTTAAAGTAAAAATGTTCAAAAGTAAAGTAAAGACCAATCAAGATACCAAATCCTTTTGGATGGGGATGCAATGCTCTGACAAACAGTTACAGATAGATGGAGGTAAATGTTGAATATTAAAAAACAAATTATTCCCGTGGATTCGTTTCGGAAACTGTGAAGGCTATGAAGATGCTACATTTTATACTAAATTAAATTAAATTAAAGGCGTAGGACTCATTAACTATACTCGTATAACTGTTTCACGAGAACAGAGAAGAATGTGCTCAAGCCACTACTCTCGTACGAAGAATTTACTACTTCTAATGGCGCTAGATTATTTTACAAAAATAAAATAGTATGGAATAGTATCTCTGCAATTATAAAATCTTGCTTAAAATAAAGTTGATATTAGCCATGCCTTTTTTATATGGAAACAATTACCAACTGAAATATAAAAATATGGTATAAATTAAAAACAATAATCATACAAAAACCACAATAAAACAAAATTGTCTCATTAACTTTTAATAAATTAATAACCTACATAATTTGGCGTTTTTTTTTTTTTGAATTGCTTGTAGAATTAAGACCCTCGTAAAATTATTAATTATATTTTTCATTCTGCTTTCTTTGACATCAATGTGTAACAGTTCCAGGTTTCTTTATTTTTGACTTGTAATTTAAAGCCTTCCAACCAATTATAAGTACAATATCCAACAATTCATCTAATAGATTTAATCTGCTTAATATTCTAAGTTTAAAAAAATACGTAATAAAAATTAAATATAAAATTTATAAACATATAATATGATTTTATGATTATTAAAGACAAGAAAAGTATGAAAATATTAATTCAGAAGTTACAAGTTAATTGGTATATAATCTGGAAATATGTATAAGATAATCGGGATGTAAGAAAGGCTGCTCACAATTTGATTGAAAACAAAATTTTACAGTAAAATCTGAAAATGTTGTCGAATGCGCCTTTTGTAAGAATCAGGACATAATTTTTAATTTTAACTTTTTAAATGACTTAGTAGTAAATTGTAAATTCGTTCTACTCTTACTACAAAAGCACGAGCCATGCGTGTGGTTATTTTAGGAATAAGAAGCTGCTTATTACGAGTGGAATGTGAAAGATTTGAACGAACCAAAAGAAAATGTGTATATTCTAAAAATGTGTATATTCTGGGATGTTAAGACCATCCCAGAATATTCAACAATCATGTATGTAATCCCTATCCCTCTTTATCTGTAAATAGGAAGTTTCTAGAATTACGTTTACGTTTGCTTCTTTTACACCGATTAATAATCTATTGTTATCTATTTTTCACCCGTTGTATAAATAAGAACATTCTAGAAGTAAGTTTATGTTAATCAACACTATTCTGTAAACATATTTATTTTTATCGCACCCATTATGTAAATACGTGTGCTCTTAAATTTTCTAGCGTTTTCTAGAATAAATTATTTTACTATGAATAGAGCGACTTTGTGCTTCTGGATGAATTAATAAAGTTGATGTTAAAGTGGAAATATGTTCCGCGATTCTAAACAAAGAAATTAAGGTGTCCCACAAGGAAATTTATTAATTCATAAACAAACTGTTGTTTATGAAAAAAAAATAAAACAATAAAATTTTAGAATTTACCTCTATAGTATGTAGACTCATTGGTAGGGAAATAAAAAAAATGGTATCCTCTGGAATTGCTAATAGTATATAGAATGTAAACCATATTTTATTCACTTTGCAATTTCAGAATCCTCCAAAAGATTTTGATTGGCAGTTTGTTGTTTATAGACAAAGGGGAATTCATTCGGTCGGAATGTGAACTTTAGAGAAAATCGATTATTGTAAGCAAAAATAAATACCAAAAAATTCTATTTTAATTCCTAATAAATCAATACATTGCGCCATTTGGAACATTCCTGAAGTCAATTTTTAAATTTCTGATATTTTTTCTTGCACAAATCAATTTTGCAAATATGTATATGCATTGCATATGTTTTCTTGTCAATGTGTGAGTGATTAATTGTGAGTACATTTGAAAAACACATGATTGACTTTACTGAGTTGTTTTTCACTTTTTGAACCTTTTTCAACGCATTCTGTAGAACTTTTCGCAAAAAACAAGGATTTATAAGAACTAAACTTCGCAGCTAAGTTTTGCAATAGAATCGTCATCTTGTTTTGTTAAAAAATTGAAAACCAAAGATATATTTTCAATGCAAAAAAAAGTTATAATTTTAATCGAAATGTCAGTTATAAAAAACAACAAAATGTAAGAAAATTGCGATATTTCCCACTCAATTTGTAGCGTTTAATGGGTAATGACAGCAAAAAAAAAAAATAAAATTTTTGGTTTAAATGTAGCACTAAAGTATTGATTCCTGAAGCTAAATCATTTTGTAGGGCAAGGCCGATATACATAAATAGGACTTCATACATCAAAACTGAACAAATTAAAGCACAAAAATCACAAATTAAAAATCGCACCCATTTCAGTGAAAATCACTGTATTCTACTTTGTTTACATATTATCTCTGTAATGTTTAGTTTTGAAAACATAATAATGCTAAAACCACAAATTGGGAGTTATTCACACAAGTCTCCGAAACTTATTTTCCGTGGAGACATAACGGATACAGAGCAAGCAATAATTTCGTTTAATTACAAAAAAAAACAGGTTTTACTTACAAAATTTTCTAAAAATGTAAACAGCTGGTATTGAAACCAAACAGTGTTCTGTATATAATTTCGCAAACAGAATTGCGATTGTATAAATTTACTGTGCTATTTCGTTTTGTTATTTTGTTGATTTCGATTATTTTTTTAGATAAAGAATAATTTATGTGTATCGTAATGTTGATACGAAATTGAGAAAATTCCTAACGTACAATGAAATTTCTTTAAATAAGATATTTAATTTATCTTTTGTCGTTTTAACGTTTTGTTCGATCAAATTTGATGTGTAATCGATAGCATTTAAAAATTTCTAATTATCAGAACATCAATTTCATTTTTTTCGGAGACTTGTAGAACAATTTTTACGTTTACGTATAATAATAATTATACGTATTATTATAGGAATCTATTATTATAACATTCCCATGCAAAATTTGTATTGGGTTTTGCATCCCATTTAAATGAAAAGTAACCGAAGATTTCAGCGATGACATCGTAAACATGTATTTTTTAATGGAAAACCAAAACTTCTTATGAACTGCTTACTTGCTTAACCTTAAGACGTATCTGAAAATATCAGTTGTAGCACAATAAACGTGTATTTTTTATGTATTTTTCGAACTTCGAACTTCTGATCAATACCATCCTTTAAAGGCCTGCCACTAATTTGATTGCATTTACTTCTACCTTGACAATTCCACTTGCTGATAATTCAAACACATCAAGTTTTGTGTCCAGATTTGGTGGAGTTTCTTCTATCCACTATCTTACACGGGACAACCGCAAGCACTTTTTGTTTCTATTGATAATCAATATCGTTTCTTCTTGATCCTCTGTTAAATTTGATTGAAGTAGCAATCTACAATATTGGATAAGCCGTTCGCATGTTCTGGGCTCTAAATACAACGTCCGTTTTATGGTGTTTTCCGGCCAAAATTTAAACATTTTATCTGAATATTGCGAACAAAAAATACATTTTGACGACGTTTCTGAAAAATGGGCTACACTTTTATAGAGTTTCTAGATAATTTAAATGGCGATTAGAATAAACATTCTTGTCTATTATGAGCCACACGTAGAAAACAATCCAAAGCACTTCGGTATTCTGCGCTTCTCCAATTCGTCGCACCAAGTGTTGACAGTATTTCAGAAGACCAAGCTTTTAAAAACGCCAAAGGAGTTTTGGTCGTACTCTTCTGCGCCGTCCTTCGATTTTGTTGCCAATAACTGTTTTGGAATTGGCATTTGGATCTATTTGCACAATAAGATCTAAAGCAATCGCTGTATTTTGATGCGCTTGAATATGCCGATGTTGATATATGTATAGCTCATATGGCGCCTGTACTCTCTCGAAGGCACTGATTTCCCTGCTTGTGTGATTACCAAGGATTCTACGTCATACAGCAAGACAGTTTAAACCAATGTCTGTCATAGCTGGGCATTTATTTATCGAGAAGAGGATTTCTCATTAAACCGCTTCCTTAGTCTGATTGTAACATTTCTTAGGAAGCAATACTCTTCTCTTAATCTCCAGACTGATTTCATTAGTTTCATTCAACGCTCACACAGCGGCTCAAACGAGTAGACACTTTGTACGTCGAAACAAATTACATTGTTTTGTCCTCGTTTACCCTCAAACCAATTGCTTTCAATTTCCTTGCCAATACTTGAAAAAACTGCAGTAACATAACGCAGTTTCTGGCCGCAGTTTTCCTCATGATCATATTGAACAAAATATTGCCAAATTCCAATCATAGAGCCTGAATTCCTCGTACCAAGTAGTGGTTAGCAGCTGTTGTATGCTGCTTATCAGCTCATCGGTCTTAAACAACTCTGTCGGTATACTGTTATCCTAATCTCATTTTGGCTCGATGTTTTTAGATTTTTTCCTTTGCATCCCATGTATGAAATATGAGAGTTTTTCACAATCGGTGAGCTTACACACATTCTATTTTTAGACTCACTCACTTTAAGGACGATTTCGAACAGCACAGTTTGAAAAGCATTTACAAGACTTGTCGATTACTCAACTACTCAAAATGATCGTCCTACACATCGAAGTGTCCGCCCCTCAAAGCTGCCAGCGTCGTGGATTGAACCTGCAAACATACGAACAATTGTCGTGTGTACCAATCATCGCACCATTATCGATCACCTGTGTTTCTAAATACTATTTGAAAATATTGATGGATGGTGTAAATGTGTTACATTTTTGAATTCAAATCAAAAATTGCTCCCCTAAAGTACTTCCGCCTCCAGCCGACTTGACTACAAGTGCACACAGTGATTTTTGATCAAAGTGGTGCAACAATAATTCGAATTTCTTTCATATTTTATTATCGTTAGTTATAGAGAATAACACAAAGAAGACATGTTTTTTACGGTTATTATAATGGCTAATGCCTTTATTTTCACACTCAATATATTGAAATAGTTTTCACTTTGTTAAATTTTATAGAAATATCTATTTTTCTTTTAAGTAAATTATATAATCATAGACACATACATATCGAATCGAATAATACTCAGTTCTTGAAGACATACAGGAGTTTTACTTTTCTTTTGTTTTACATTGAAGAGTTCAAACACTGTGGCTTAAAGAACTGTATAAAGACCGTACGCATTATGGCCGAGGATTGGAAAATGCATCATAACACCTATGGGTATGATGATGATTAACAAAATATCATCCGTTGTCTTGAGGTCAGCTGTATTACAACAATAAATTTTTGTGAAAAATCACATGAAATGAGTTAACAACCCCAAGTGTACAGGGTCTTGGCGATTTCCAATTTTGTTGTCGTAATATTCTCATTTATACATTGATTGATGTTGAATCTGTATGTATGCATGTATGTGGGGATGTGTGTGTGTGTGTGTGTGTGTATGTTTCGCCTATATACTTATATTGTATATATCCATGGTACATACGGCAGTACATAAACATGTAGCCGTAGATCGTTTTTTGTATGTTAAAGTAACTACTGCACAAATACTAATAGAGTGAAACATAAGAATAAAATGTTACAATAATTGGATTGATTGATTGTTTGCTTATTACAATTACTAATCAATTAACATAAATTCATAAGTATTTTTCTTTGTAGCTAGGTTTTTTATTCAATTTTGGGTTTTCAAAAGAAAAAAAAAAGTATATTGAGTTTTTGAAAGAGTTTTGGTTACGCATTAGTTAATGGAAAAAATTAAATCAATTCATTAGCAATTAAAGATCAGTATCAGTTTTAAATTACAATACCACAATTCAAATTCCTTTATAAAAGTCATAGATTAACAGAAAACATTACCTTTGCTTCGTATATTGTAGTAGACAGCTGCTAGGTGGTAAATCAATTTATATGCTTATAGGCGTGGGGTAGAACATTTGGTCTCTTAGAAACTACGTCAAAAATAATCAATAAAATTAACTTAAAAATACAAATGATATCGTCTGCGTGGATAATATGCGGTGAAAATAC
Source organism: Philornis downsi (assembly GCA_019455685.1). NCBI lineage: Eukaryota > Metazoa > Arthropoda > Insecta > Diptera > Muscidae > Philornis > Philornis downsi. The sequence goes on from JAHXMU010000637.1 coordinate 16,311, forward strand.
TTGTGAATTCCCCTTTTTTTATCCAGTTTCGTTTGAAACTTTCTATTAGCCATATCATACAGACGTTGTTATCAAACGGCAGCCAAATTAGGAAACGAAACAAAACAATCTGTAAAAAAGAAAGATAAGAAAAAATTTCCATTTAAATTTGAATATATAAAATCGCTATATGATTTAATAAATAGAAATACTTATTGTAAATCGCTTGGAAAATATATTGAAATCCATTTAAACACTGCACACTACACAGTTTATTGAAACATTGGCCTACCAGGGAAAATTAAACCAAATTTCTGCTCCTCTCTGGCACCTACCAAACAAATATATAACTTTTTCCAAAAGTAAAAATGTTTTCAACAGTGTATGCAGGTGGGTTTTATATTCTTTCAAAAAAACTTTAAAACACAAAATGTTTATTGCTCATTGAACTTTATGGCATCGGGCACATGCCGAAAGACTTCAGTTTCCCAAATTCCCTTTTATGCGTTCTATCGGCTGAAAACGGGTATCCCAAAGTAATAATTTAAGAAAAAACAATCAACCAGAGCCATGCCAGATGAATATGATAGCTGTTCGATGATGTTTGTGCAGTCTTTAGCTAGAAATTCGTTCGCAATGATAGCCTCAGGAGATGATCCGCTATCGTGGTACATTTATAACATTTATATGTTTTCTTTCCACAAATCTGGCCTCTGCCGATGAATTTACCGCCTCAAACACCACATAACGATCGTCTAATATTTTTTGCTTACCTTCTGACCTTTTAGCAAAAGTTTCGTGTCCACAATATCGCCTGAATCAAAGAGGACAGTCAACATTAGATTGACGTTTAATCCGCCTTGACTTTTTTACGTGTCAAGCTAGTAAAATTATATCTTAAAACCAGTTGTAATGATTTTTACGAATGTGAGGTCGTTTAACTCGTTCTGTTCAGAGACCTTTGCGTTATTTTGGAGGAAATTGAGATCATTCAGAACCTTTTAACACGAATTCACGGGGTGCTGGTCTATTACGAAATATTGTGTATGATACATTTAAATTTCTAAGCTAATTTGGCGATGCATTATCGCTACGAGCTACTCTTACATTAAAAGATCGTGCTGTAAGATGGTAAGATGTAGGATGGAAAGTTTGGGGATAACCAATTGCCTTCTACGAACGGAATGACAAAATTTAAAAGTTTCATTTTGGAAACGCGGACATTGGTTAGAATATATTTTGTAAAAACATAACAACAATCATACATCGATAAATACAGGAAATGAATATCCCAGAAATTTAAACACAAAAGGTGTCTCACGTCTCTTGAGGGAAAAGATGTAGCGAACAGCTCTGATCAAAGATAATTGAAGGAGTTTCATATGTTTTTAACTAGTAGCAGTACATAATACTTGGCATAACTAGGGCATGAACAAATTAGTAGTGTATAATTGCCTCAATGCATAGTTAATACTTAGAACAACATGATTAATGTGCTTCTCAAAACGCAGCTTATCATCTAATAAGACTCCCAAACATTTCATGTTATGCACAAACTGTTAATTAGAACTATTATAAACTACTCGCATTTTCATACTAGGAATAACTCAATTTCTATAAATACAGTTCATGTAAAAAACGCTTATTTTTATAGGTCAGTGTCCCTAATGGTCCCCAAAGAATTAATAGTTTTTTAAACATAACCTAGAATAACTCAAAATCTGTCATTTTGAGTTTTACCAACCGGCATATCTTTGAAGCCGCTACTTTTTCTCCACTTCGAATAGAAACTCTCAAGACCTCATAGAACGTTATTTATGTTTTTGAAAGGTTTTTTATGGTTTGCATTAGGTGCGCAACTAAGTTCTCGTAACTTTTTTTTTATACAAATGCAACTTTACTATGAAAACGTGTTTACAATTGATTCATTGAAAATGTTGCCCATCGCTAGCTATTACTTTTCCCCATCTTTTTGGCAAAACTCGAATACCATCACGGTAAAACTGTTCATCTTTCGAGGCTATCTACGAATCTAGCCTTGATCGAACGAAACAAGTGATAATCGGACGACGTAAAATCTGGAGACTGTGGCAAATGAGGCAAGACTTTCCATTTCAACGTTTCCAGGTAGGTTTTAACGGGCTTGGCCACGCGAGACCGAGCATCGTCACGTTGACGAACCACTTTTCCGTGTCTCTCTGCGTATTGTGGGCATTTCTCGCGCAGAGCTCGGCTCAATCGCATTAATTGAAACCGATACCGATTCCCCAGCGATGGTTTCGCTTGGTTTCAACAGCACGTAAAAAATAATAACGACCTGGTTCCACCAAATACAGCGCATAACCTTCGCAGCGTGAATATTCGGCCGAGGCGACGACGTAGAAGGATGACCGGGCAGCCCTCATGACTTTCTTTTCTTTGGATTGCTGTAATGAATCCATTTTTCATCAACCGTTACAATACGATGAAGAAAACGGTTCTTCACAGTTGTTCACAGGCGAAAACACGACACTCAACGTCCCTTGGCATCAACTCATAAAAAACCCAAGCTCCTTACTTTTGAATCATCCCCATCGCATGGAATCGCTTGGAAATGGTTTAGTTGGTGACTTATAGCACTGAAGCAAGTTCTAACTGCGTTTGATACAGATTCCCATCAAGCAATGCCGTCAATACAGTGTCTTTGAAGGTTTATCGTTTTCCTTCACGCGAACGGTCGTCACATCAAAATCACCATCTCTAAAACGACGGAACCAATCTCGATATGTTGTTTTACTCAAAGCAACATCTCCATGAACGTTTTTAAGCTCTTGATGAGCTTCAGCTTAGATTGAAAGAAGAAAATCAATGCTTCTTGCATATGGCGATTATTTGGCACAAAATCATACATATTCACAGAGCCAAAAGAATATGACATTAAAAGAAAATCACTACTGTGTCGAGGCGGTATGTTTACCATATACCTAAGCTTGGCTCATAACCTTTAGATTATGGCAGAATCAACTTACAGCTGGCGCCATCTATTGGCAAACAGCAGATACTTAGTTGGTCACCTAAAATTACAATATCATTGAATAATTTCCCGCGTAGTTTAAAAAATTTTGCACTCTCCCCCAAACAAACTTAAGCAGTATCTGAAGTGCCCTGCTACTGCAACGTTTCACAATTACTTTCGCCATTAATACACAAAAATGCTCACTGATAATCGCCACTGTTTTCGTATGATTACTAAGTATTTTGGAAAAATATGTGTTAGGGACTTTTAGAGATTTTTTTCTGTTATGTTATGTTATGTCGATATAACGCAAAAATTAAAAAACTTTCACCATGTAGTCCACGAATGGACATTGATTAATAAATATACATATATGAATATGAATAAACTTTTCTGTAAGCTTTCGAACCACGTCCTATGTGTTCGGGCCTAGTCCTCATCATTCACGTAATTCACTCTACGAAGAGTAACAAAGAAGACTAGTACCAGGTGTTCGGGTTTTGGCTTCTTTCCTCACGTTGTTGGCTATACAAAGAGAAACACATGCGCGATCCTTTGAGCTTAAACCATATGTATGAATATTGCGTTTAACATTCCACAGTGCAAACGACGTATTGCATGTATTATACGAACTACTATAACATTAGTCAACCGCGGTCATCTGGCTCCTATCTTAATCCCTGCCGACTTTAACCAGAAGACAGCGTGAACAACATATACAGCTAAAAACGTCCGCTCTCTTCTCACGTATTGTACTCTATATAGAGAAACACGTGTATGATGCACACCTCTATGGTTATTATCTCTATACTTCCATCTTGTGTACGAATATTGCGTTTAGCGGTCCAAAATGCAAACAATGCGTTTGCTTTCACCATTTCGTAACTAAAATCCTGTGTATCTCAATCAGAAGGCCGGTATGAATGAATCCCCCACAAGAAAAGAAATACGTCCATCGACGACGAATAAGTCCCAAGGTTTGCAAATTTATTGTTTCCTGAGGGTAGCAATTCAATAATACAAATAAAGGCAGAAAAAGATGGAAAAGATAATGTACCTGTATAACAATACTAATATTATATTTGTATCCTTAACATCGTATGCTTTAATGCCAAATGGTTATCAGGCATCCCACGCATTGGATGATTCATAATATTACTCTAATTTTTCGACTATATCATAATGTAAAAACATTGGTTTGAGGAATTATGATTATATACTCACAATTACGAAAAACATATTGTTTACAAATAGAGGGTAATACGTTGGTTGTTAATCTCCTTTTCCCCTACTATTTGTTCGTACGTATGCATTGCGGAATATAATTTCTTCCTTACTTATTTATAGATAGACCTTCGATGCTAGCCAACAATTCATCGGCGGTCTGTGAAACAACCTGTTCTTGATCATCGCGGGTACTTAGGTTTTGTAAACGTTTTTCCAGATTTGAGAGATCTTCCAATTCGCGCTGCTGCTTAACCATATATCGCAGTATGAGCGCTGTCAGCATACACATGTCTTCGAGGATCTTACTTGTTTCCGGTGTTGGATTCTCATAGCGTGTACGCAGTAGACGCAGCTTCGCTTCAGCCAATTCTAGAGGGGACTTGCCGCTTCGATCGAACATGTGAACGCTGGCTCCGCCCTGAAGCAGCACACGTACCACCACGTTGAAGTTGTTCGAACTGGCAGAGATGACAGCCAAATGTAGCGGAGTGTTACCCAGTGAATCAACTACATTGGGATTCGCTCCGAACTTTAGGAGTTGTTGGACAATTTGTATATAACCACGGCAGGAAGCTAAATGTAAAGGACTTCGCTTGTACTCATCCGAAGCGTTGGGTTCCGCCCCGGACTCGAGTACACTCGTCAGTAGTTGTATGTTATTGGTGGATGCGGCGAAACGCAACCTGCGCCCTGTTGATTCGGCAAAGATGTCATTATAGCTGAACCGCAGCCTGCTCTTGATACACGTGCGGGGCCGCATTTTGAAATTGTGACTGCTAGAGGGCAGGGTACTGGGATGGATGATGCTAGACATAAAATCTGCAGACTGCGATGATGAGTTCAGTGGCAGTGGCGGTAAGGTAGGTAGCGCAAAGTGCTCTTCCGAGTTCAGATGGAATGCATTAGGATTGATAGTGGGCCACTCGTGGGTATTGGGCGAGGAAGTCGGTGTGGGCGGCATTATTGGCGGCGGTGGTGTGATCATTATACTCGCGGTGACTCCATCGTTGCTATCGTTGCTGGTGTCCACACCTGAATCATTTGCTGCCATTGAGGCGTGCTCTGTCTCCACCTCTTCGGCCTCGTCGATAAGAGGTTGTACTGGATTTCTGTAGCCCTTAATTTTGGCAACTTCAGCGGCCACCTTCGCGCGCAGAGTGGTTAAACCAGAACACGAAAACTCTTTGATCAAGGAGCGTAAAATAGAATTAGTAAACAAGAATTTTATTTTATTTCTTTCACACCGCTGAACGATTATGATCAAAGAAAAAATATTGTTTTGTGTATTTTGTGTTTTCTTCTCGTTTTCGTTTCCTTGTTTCTATTTACTCAATAACAAGAAAGGAAAATGTCAAAAAATAAATAAGTATGCGTGTCAGTGATGGGCAGTTGGCAAACAGTAGATGGACAGCCCCAAATCGGTACAAAGTGAGCAGTCAACGTAATCCGAAATTCGGTTCTTGGTTTAAAATGCATGGCTCAGATGGCTAATCTGACGAATTTAATATCACATGTGGACAATTTGCTTATAATAAATTTAAATTTGGTCTAAATGCCTCAAATTTATCTTGTAGCGTGTTAAACTGTGCGTTAACTGTGCACAACTGCTCTTTTCCAAATTACTATTTTTAATTAAATATTGTTATTAAATACATCAATGTAGTTTTTTAAATTTGAATTATTCAAAGGTCTCCACCGAAAACTTACATTATATGATCTTCTAAAATAAAGGATGAACTTTGCTGACTTTTCGTGGCAAAGAAATGATCGTGAAGTTTGAAGCTAAATTTGTACACCAGTTAGTACCATATTTCTCATGCAATTTTTTTGGACTTCAGATTTCAATGTTGGGAAACAACACACAAAAGTTGTCAACTCCCCCAATTTTTGTTCACGAGGAAACTATGTCTCCCAGAAATGTTTATTTTTATATTCTAAGTTATATTTTGTTTTTAAAATTCAAGTAGTATTTATTTTATGCATTTTGTAATTTGTTTAATATTGGCCAAAAGGCTTTAAATTACAAGACGGTTCAATAAATGAAATGAAATGAAATGTTTCTTTATTAGGAAAATTTAGTGCCTAGTTTAGGGTTCTTTAAAGTTTAATGCAGGGACGAAAATAATTGTTATTTTTTTTTTTTTGCAGACGAAAAGGTTACGCGAAAATTCCCTTTATCTTTATTAGGGAATTTTTAACCATTATTGTGAGACATATATTATTTTGGTCACCGTAACCAATTCAAATGAGAAATATTTTTTTTTTTGCTTATGAATAACTGTTACAGCAACCAAAAAGAATTTTTTGGTTAACAATAACCATTATCCAAAGAAATTTTTTTTTTTTTGATTATCGGTTAGTTAAAAATTTTTCCGTTGGTTAAAAATTGTTTCGTATTTTATTATTTCTCATCGTTAACTATTGAAATAAATGTTCGCCATAATCAAATCATTGCTTTTACTTTAACGTTTTTTAGCGTTTTCTGCATTGAGATTTGTACTAAGTGATCCTAGATGTAACCTTTCAGACGATTCATTGCGATCGCTTATGTTCGTAAAACTAAACAAAAAACCTAGTTCTTTAAGATAATAAAAATACTTTTCTGTTGCCTGATTCATTCAATAATAATGAAATGAATTGCAGAATTAATTTGATTAATATTTTTTTTTTTCGAAATATACATATACATATGTACTAGGATAATTGAATTAAAAATAACTTTAAGTTAAAATGTTTTTTATTTATAAAATAAAAGATCATTTTTTAATTTTGCCAAAGATATTTAAATTGCTTGCTCTACCTATACCTATGGCCTACCCTTTATGTGGGTGCGATAACCAAAAAAAAAATTTCTTTGGATAATGGTGATTGTTAACCAAAAAATTATTTTTGGTTGCTATAACAGTTATTCATAACCAAAAAAAAAAATATTTCTCATTTTAATTGGTTACGGTGACCAAAATAATATATATCTCATTATAATGGTTATTTTTAACCATTATTTAAATTCGTTAATGTTAATGGTTAAATACGATTTTTTCATCATTTCTCTTATAACTGTTACGGTCCCTGGTTTAATGGTTTAAGGAAGCCTTTGGGACTGTACAATAGAGTAGACTTGTACAAAAAAACATACAATTTAACTACTACTCCCATCTCTATCATGTAACCAAAAACCGACAAACCCCGTGCGGCCTATAATAATGAAGCTGCGTATAACAACAAAAGAGAAAAAACAATAATGAGCACAGGGCGATGGCTGTAGAATATAACAGAAACTGGTAAAGGTTATTAGTAATACCCTGTTATGGCGTAAGACAATTTTGTGTGAATAAAGCATATGCATTGGCATGTGCATATGGCACAAAAAAACGGAGCTTAATTTTATTTTTTTTTCACAAAAATGGTTCTATTTTTGAAAAACTATAGCACAGGCCATTAAATTATATGTCATGCATTTTATACACGCTTATATGTTTACCCTAAAATTGCGTTGTGAATGTAAAGGCCGAAAATAAACATTGCCATCATATTTTTCCCTTTTATCCAAGAAAAGGCAAAAACCCACGGAAGTTCACTGGCTTATTTTGTGACGTGTATGCTAAGGATGCCATGACGCAATGCATGGTTTACCGAGCAGTTTGCCAAATGAAATTGATGAATACGAAATTAATGTCGTTGTAGAGTCAGACTGATACGTTTCTATTCCAAGAATTGCGATGAATTGCAATGAAAACTACTTGAAACGGTTTGGATTCATCAAAAGTTCGATATTTGTGTTCCGCGCGAGCTAGAAGAAATTTACTCAACAAACCGCTTAGCATTTAGTGGTTCAACCTATTTTAGTTTGAAAACCACTATCACTGGGGCTGAAATATGGATTCTTAATATCAATTTTATTAAGGGATTTTCGATAAAACTTCTTATTCATGCGATGTTATATTTAAATTCATCACGTAAACAATATAGTACTTGGATATACGGTAAAATCTCTTATCCCCTCAATAATCGTTTCGAAAGCTTGTCACCGGTACGGGCCGCTATGGGTAAATGTCTTTTATATACAATTACCTAAATAACGCTAACAAACGTAGCCGCAAAATTTGAAATTCTCAAAACGTATAGGACAGAAAAACACTTGAAACACCGGTCTGTTTGTACTAGTGCGACACGACAAATCGCTTCGGCTCCAAGAATCGCATTTTCGACAAATATCGACAAATATCAATATATTTAGACCAATGCGCTGCTTTCCATTAAAAGTCAATATTAATAGGAAAAAATCAAGAAATTCATACATTTTTTTTATTAATAAAAGTTCAATTAAAACTACAATTTTCTTTCTTTTGTTTCACTTCTTTGTGTTTACACACGCTGATAAAGTATATTTTTTCTATTCCAATTTTAACAAAACGAGTAAAACAAGAGAATTGGGCATTGGCAACTCTACAGCACAACTGACACTTGCCACTGCTGTCAGTTTTTATTGACAGCTGTGGCATGCCGACACACAAACTAGCTATCTCACTCTCACCAATAAAGAAGCAGATGGAAAATGGATGAGGTTAATTCTTTTTTCGCCGCAATCAGAAACTGAATTTAGTGTCGTTCACAACGTGAAATTTCCGCAGAGTTATTGTGAAGTGAGAAAAGTAACTTACATGTAGTAAGAGGATTTTAAGGGAGTTTCGCATTGAAATTGACAATTCATTGAGTGAAAATTGCAAAGTATATAAAACAACAAAGTTAAACGCCTTTACAAAGTGTTTCTTTTGTGGCCAGCGATTGGGATAACGAATCAAATCCCACAACGTAGCCACCAACAAGGCAAAAGGTAGCAGGAAGAAACGGGTGAAAAATTAATTAGCAAAAGCAAAACAAGACTCAAAACGAAAGAAAATCGGAAATGTACAACAATTCTTTTGTTTAATTAGAGCAACAAACAGCAGTGAAGTGTTGAAGAGCGAGTCTGTTGTTTCGCAGTTCTGAAACAACATTTTACACAAAGTTATTTCGCATGAAATTCCTTTGCGTACGTGTGTGTGTTCGCTAGTACTGTTTCAGCGGTGTGGCGTAAGAAAAAAAAGAAGAAACATTTTTGCTGATTTTGCAAGAACACGGACAAGCACAGAATAAAGATAGTTGACCAGCTAACGTCAGAAGTGTTGGCATTCGCGGAGCGAGTGACACGAGGGACAATCCTCCCAGTCGCCAGGAGCCAAAAGAAAAGGAACGGCCGTTGCAAGAACATCATCAGCAACAATTAACATATGACGGTCAAACATCACTTTCTGACAGCGGGAAAGAGGTAAGAGAAGTTCATTTAACTTTACATGATTGCAACACGCAATTCCTCCACCGTAAGCTGGTTGATTGCCTTTAGGAAACATGTTTATCAACTACTTGGCTGACCACGCATAAGCTCATGACATGAACAAAAAACATCACTCTTCCAACCAGTTGATCTCTATTGCCTACACTTGTTTTGATTTTTCCGGCTGCATAGTTGCCCCCATTAATGAACACTTATGATGTGTGTTATAGGTTAGAGTTGCAACCTCCCATAACTTATATTTCTATCCCGCATATCCTCATAAATAATGACACCATTTGCGGTGGCACTGAGGACAAATAGCATTTGCCCAAGTCATTTCGCTGTAATGCTGTTATTTGGTTTAATTTTCGGTACCAAACATTCACATTTCTTCGCGGCCCTACGTTGTTGTGTGTCTTCCATTACCTCCATAGACATTGGCTTTTGTTAAACATCGTCATTCGGTAAATAGTTGAAAGTCATTAATTAGCAGTCGCTTTCTTCGGTTGTGTTTTATTTCGCCTGTTTTTTTTTTCGTTGAATTAAAAATGGTCAGACAGGTAGAATTTGTTGATCCATTTGCGTGCTTTTGTTGTTGTAACTTTCCAAGCGAATTCGCTGCGGAATGTGGGCAAATTCATTTGCCGGCAAAATAGTACTTGAAACACAGTTGTTTAAAGGGGAGTTTCAGCGAAATGTTCTGTTCGTAGAAATTGGATGTGAGCACATATCAGTGTACGTTTGTGGATAGAGGAGGTTGTTTGGTAATGGAGTGATCAAAAAGTCGGGATATTTCTGTTGTTTCGTAAAACTTTTTTAAACGGTCGTTGAAGAGGAAATATACAAAAATATTTCAGACAATTCAACTGTATTATTCGTCGTAAATTTCTAAAATTTCTTTTTGCAACTGCTAATAATATGCGCACAGAAAAGTAAAAGTAATGTTGCCAGACAAATGCAGAATAATTATTAAGTATAATATAATGTATATTAGAGCCTTATCTGGCTTACCTTTTGTAATTTTACTAGTTTTCGCGCTAACACCATATTAAAAGACATTTTTATTATTCGTATATTATATATATAATGTATAATTCAAGATATTGCACTTATACCAATTGCACATCCTAATCGAAAGATACGCCCGAAATATTTCAGAGAGAACACTTTTCTACGTTATGTAGTATAAAGATCCATATTTCTTCCGGAAACCTGCCCATGAATTTATTTCCTGTGAAAGTCTGCAGTAAGAAAATATCTTTCAATTTTCCATGTACATGCATCTGGAAATAGACTTTTCCATATAAAGCGCCTAGGTCACTACGGCATGGTAAGTACCTAGGAAAGCACAATTTTCTTTGAACCCTATGAGATTATGCAGATATTTTTTAAAGATTACGTTTGCAACGAATTATCGTACTGCAGTTACACAGGCGGTTTATTTTCATGCGCCTGCCAAGTAGCGGTGGACTATCCTAGCGCAAGGGAATGCGTAGTTAAAAAAGCAATACAGGGGGTATAACTTGGCTTTGAGTAATGCCAGTTCGTTTTTTTGCATCGCTTAAACGCAACAGAATTCTATTTCACTTTCTTTCGTATCATTTCATTTCATGTGTTTCTACATAGTGATCCAAGAAATTATGCAGTTATACAATATCACAAATAAAATTTAAAACATTCTTTAATGCAATACTGAATATCATCCGAAATAAGAACTGTGTATCGATATTACTGTAGTTGTGGTATACCTTTGAACTTGAAGTTTGTGTTATGGTTCCCCAACCAAATGCAATTATATAGCAAATACAAAAAAAAAAAAAAAACAATAATCTATAATGAATACATAATGTACATTACAATACTAAAATTGATTTAACGCAAGCATAGTAAACTTGTATTGGAAAACTTGATGTGCATAAGAGAAATATCATATATGCAGGAGAAGTCGGTTGCAAGCTCTGCACAAGACTCTAATGTAAGAGGGATTAAAGAGTTGTGGATTTGTAATAGATATAGAAAATCTAAACAATATTTGCAGTAAAGCAGATGATTCAATTATTTATATCACTCAAATTGTTACTGATACAACATTGCAAACAAATAGCTAAAAAGGATGGATATTAACAGCAGAAAAAAATTGACTAACAAATAAAATTACGAATAACATCAACCTAAAACGTATTTATTAGTAAGTATTGGCAAACTCTAATTGAATGGCACAACAAATGAATTGCATACTTTGGTTTGACTTGCTGTCATGAAGTTTTTCGAAAGAGACCCTTGTTTCTGTCACTCCAGCTGACAGAAACATATCTTATAAAGCATGGTAGCCTCCTACTTAACCAATATTTTCCTTTAAAACAGGCACTTGTGATCTGCCTACTATTGTTCTTGAGTCCGTTGACATCTGTAGTTTCCTCTCCTTGAATACCAGAATCCCTGAGGAAATTATCCTCATTTAACCAACATTTTCCTTTAAAACAGGTACTTGTGATCTACCTATTATTTTCCTTCAGTCCGTTGTTTCCTCTCTCTGAATACTAGAATTCCTGAGGAAATTATCCGCATTTAACCAATATTTCCTTTTAAAGAGTTACTTCTGATCTGCCTATTTCTGCCTGAAGCCGTTAACAACTGTAGTTTTCTCCCCCTGAAAACTACAATCCCTGAAGAAGTTACTCCCGAAAATTATGCAGCAGTAAAAGTTGTAAAGTATGCCGCAACTTCCTTCAACCATTAATTATAACATAAACAGTAATAATATTGATATATAAACAGTAAGCAGTTAAGAATCTATTCCATGAATACGAACAAATTATTGTACAGATTGTGCTAGAAAACGTGAAACTGGGCATTAATTTGTAAAAGCCTTAGATTTAGTCAAAAGCCTTAAATAAGTTTAGAGTTGTAGGTGTATCAACAATTGCGATTATTCATATTCTTCCTATTCTCCCTAATGGTGTCTGTGAAATGCAGTAAATAGCTGAAGCTATTAATTCTTTTTATGTGGCGACTGGAATAGACAGCCTTATCTATTATACGCCTCCCGTAGAAAATAATTTCAAGTGCTTCGATCTTCTGCGTTTCTCATCCAATTTGTCCTTCCAACGGAGTTTTGGTCGCCCTTTTCTGCGCCGTCCATCCAGTTCGTTGTCGAAAACTTTCCGTGCCGGAGCATTTGGGTCCACCCGCACATGACCCAGCCAACGCAAACACTGTACATTAATGCGTTTGACCACGTCGATGTCGGAATATAGCTTATACAGCTTATTATTCATGCGACGCCGACACTCTCCGTCAACGATGATGGGTCCATGTATTTTCCGGAGTATTTTCCTCTCGAAAACTGCCAGTACTGATTCATCTACTTGCGTCATAACCCAGGATTCGGTGCCATATAGCAAGATGGGTAGAACCAACGTCTGGTACAGTCGGATTTTTGTTTTTCGAGAGAATCGCTTGCTTAGCCCGTAGTAATATCTGTAAGCAAGCAATACTATCCTCTTTATCTCCATGCTGACATCATTCGTTTTGTTTACAGCGGAACCGCTGTAGTGTCCCAAACGAGTAGACTCTTTGTTTGTTGAAACCAATAACTTTGTTTTGTCCTCATTTACCACCAGACCCATTTTCGCTGCTTCTCGATGCTTTCTCAAGCTGCAGTAACATCTCTCAGTTTTCGCCCAATAATGCCCAATAAGCTATTAATACTTCGCTAAACCCATATTGCCAGTCGAAAATCATGCTCTGGTTTATATTTTTGAAAATCAAAATTGTAAGGATTTCCTATCTAATAATTGAAACTAAACGTTAGATTTTTTAATAATTCGGAAAAATTGAAATTGTAAGCAAACAAAGTTGTACAGGAAGTAATCAGATATGTATGAAATTACAAACTTCCAAACATTTATCGATATATTGTTTGCTACGGCATCAACTTTAGCATATCACTTCAAACTTTTATCTTCTATGACGACGTCAATTCAAATCACTCAGAAAATCGTTACATGGAGTGGGGTTCGTCACGAAGAGCCCATTTAGAATCTCATCATTTAACAGACATCTGCATTAATATAAGGTTATCCAATTTTTCTTTTTAAGTAAAGTTAAAAAAAAACACACACACAAAGCTACGATTTCGACGAAAATGTTATTTCATTATAATGCTTGAACCTTACCAGTATGCAAGAAAATACAATGCCATTTTAATGACCGCCTCTGGATTGAGTTTAGCAGTGGATCCTTTTGAGGTAGTTTTCGTAAAAATACCCCCCACAGTTCTCCGAGCCCCATGTGCGACAATTTTGCTTGTTGACGTAATTGAAAACCCACGTTTGATTCACCATTTTTGTAGTAAATGATAACTATTTTTACGCATTCTTCGGTTGTTAAACGATTCATATTTCGTAAATGGCAAATCTTACACTGAATAAATAACACTTCAGATGACAGGTATTTAATAACTAACAGTCTTGCCGGACCGGCGGTTTTGAAACCACTAAATGGATAAGTCGAGGATGAGTATACGAGTATATTTTGTCAAAGGAAATGTTTTCTTTTCTCGTTCTAAACCTTGAATTTTATTCACACATCTGCAGAAAATACAATCATTTTCTTGAGTAGGTCTTCTTAAAGCTACATAAGCCAAATCCCTAAATGATCTAATGTTACGTCCTAGGTCTTTAACCACAAGTGACCGACCAGTCTGGGATAGAACGAAGCGATCGCATGAAAATAGGCTTGTTAATATCAAAAAGATTACAATTAAAATCATTTACAACAATAGAGTACCTACTTTAAAGTACCTGTTAAATAGAGTACCTAATATATATTTTCAAACAAATCTTGATTCTTATACAACAGATGTGCTTCTAAAAACAAAATATTATTTGGTACAACTCAAATCTACATAAATATTGATTCGCATATATTAGAATTTGAAGAGCACAAAAGTGTTTTAAGTTTCAGTTTCTGCATATTTGCGGGGTAATAAAGTATGTGATATTTCCAAACGACTGAGCAAGGATAAAACTCAAAGTGTGCAAGAATGTTTTTAAAATATATGTATATACTTACGTCACCACTTTATTGTATAGGCGGTTCATTTGTAATATAAAGCTAACCTGGAATAGCTTTTCGCTTTCACAAATATTCCGGCTAAAACAATTGAGAACAATTACTTTTATAAATACCAATTTGGTTTCAAAAAAAGGTTGTGGCACTGAAGAAGCGGTAGTAAATGTTGTAGTGGTTTGGATAATGGTTCAGTTGGTGTTGCAGGTATATTTCTTGATTTTTCGAAGGCTTTTGATTTAGTTGATCATGAAATAATGCTGCAAAAATTAGAATTATATTTTATTATTAATCATTACATTACAGAATAAAGCACTGTGTAAAGAATTGACTCTTTTATTTAAATAGAGTAGGTAGTGGAATGTGAAAGAGATGAAATTCTGCACTCGATTGGTAAGCTGAGTAATAGATCAAAGAGTTGAGGTTTCCAAAGATGTGTAAATATGTATAATTTACACTCTGGTATGCAACATTGTAATTTCTCAGAAAATATGAGAAATTACAATTTGATAATTGTTTGATTAGAAGTGGGAAGGAAAAGTAAAAGAAACCAGAATTAGAGTTTTATCCAATAAGTGGGTTCTATTTGGATGCTCACCGTTTCGCCTGTAGATTGCAAGTGAAGTGGTAAATCGGTTGCTATGTCTGATTTTACCTATTAACGGTACGTTCGATGGGCAAAAGCTTTTGCATCTTTTCATTTTTTATAGTTTTCTTTTGCATCTTCGAAATGTTCTAAATTTAATTCACAATAGAAGTATTTTGGCATAATTGTAGCAAAGAAGTTTAGCAAACTCAGTAGCAAAGGATGTATCCGTTAGTTTTACAAATTCATACAATTAGATACATTTAATTTATAGTATTCATATTTCATTAAATTCAAATTCAAATTGTATAGAATTTAATAGGCAATAGGCAGTAATAATAAGTAAGAGTAAGTTGTTTAAAAACAGCATTTTAAACACACTGCAAATAATTTACAATTTACCAAATTTTCATTCAACTATATCTTTGTATGTTAATGTTTGTAAATCCATATTGCCGATTTATGGACTTTATAAATATCAATTACACTTGTATGTTTTTAAGAGTTTAAACAATTTTGGCTATCGTACCATTAGTTTTTCCCAGAACCAATCGTTTATGTGTACAAGACATCAACAAATTCTAAGAACACCTAGATGCAAATTAGAAACTACTAAACAACGCATTGAATACATGGGTAGTTTAGAGTACAACAAATTTGCCTGCAAATATGAAAAGAAGAAATAGAATATCACACTTCAAACGTGAACTAAAAAGTTTCCTTTTACAGAACCTTGAAACGCTTCTTCTGTAATTGCGGAATAATCCTAAAGAGTATTTTACGGATTCAAAACATGTATAGGTATGTTTTGACATAATTTTTTATACACTACATTTTTTTTTTTGTCTCTTCTTTCATACATAACTAGCCGACCCGGCAAACGTTGCTTTGCCTTCAAATTTTATTTTTATTGGAAATGTTTCATGCCAATCGGTCTATTATAATAAGAAATGCCTATATTTGCAGAAGAACTTAAAATATGTTCACTCAACCGAAATACAAAATTCTGTTTAAATACCGTTAGCAGGAGCAGAAATAATTGCTTTTTAATTTGTGGTTTGTATAGGAGGTACCACTCCCCATTGTCCAATCCCGCTCATATTTGCAGCAGCACTTAAGATATGTACACCAAACCGATGTACCAAATTTTGTTCAAATACCGTAAGCAGGAGCAGAAATAATTGATTTTTAATTTTTTGTTTGTATGGGTACCACGCCCCTTTGTCCAATTGGACCGAATTGTAAATCTAAACCATTCCGGGCACCACCCAGACGCATATACAAAAATTTATGCAAAGCGGTCCAGCCGTTCTGGAGTTTTAAGCATCGGAACAAACCACGATTCATTTTTATATATATATATAGAATATATAGATATAGATATATAGATTATAATTTTAATAATATTTGAATTTGTAATTACTTTGTACATGTTTTTTTTTTTGCCAACTTGCCTCTAACATGCCTTAAGGGCGCTAAGACCATTTTTGTAATCTGATCTATATTTGTACGTGAATTAATAAATACAATTATAAAAAAAAAACGAAATGAAAACGGAAATTTTGAACATTACAAAGGCTTTTTTTGGAAGTCTTAGTTGCCTCGAAAGGGCCGCTAAAGTCGTTATACAAACGACTGTAGCTTTTAACGATGCGATGTCATAAGATTATGGTCAGTTATCCCTTAATTGTCACTTTGCAACTAATCGTTCATTTCAGACTAGTTCTATATAAAAAACCATGAAAATGTAGCAGAACTTGGGGTTCAGAACTGATAATGAACTGATGGAATAGAACTATGTTCTGACTACCACAAATTTTAATATAGCAGAGCCAGTCCTTTTTGGAGGCTAGCTTTCAGATTTTTTAATCGTGTTTATTGTCTTAAAATCTGCCGAAAATTGAGTGAAATATTGACAGCATTTAAAAATTATTACACGGAGTACAACAGCGATTTTTGGCGCTTAGTAATAATGTTGCTTTTAAAGCCCAATGCAACTCAGAGTTCTTAATACGGATCGGAAATATATATACATATATATATAATATATAAAACCCCTTTTACATGAGCCAAACCATTTTTTTTAACAAAGTCTCATTTCTAAAAATGGCCGTGATCAAGACGTAGAAAATTCTTCGTTTAAAAAATAAAACAGTTAAAGGGAATTTTGAAACAATAAATAAAGTTGAATCATTCAGGCTTTCATATCTGACCTCTTTCTTTAAAAGTTAATTGTAACGGAATCTTTGCAATTATTAATATCAGCGGTATGGCAGGCACTTTTTCACAGGAGGGCTTTATGTTTACAGTAAGCAAAGTTGTTGTTATCAAGAATTAACGTTGTATGTTACTAACTAATAATCACATACGATATGACCCCGTTAACCTCTAAAAAATTCAGAAAGATCTAATATAATCGTCAACAGTTATAGCTAATCAATACAATATTTTATTTCCACTCATCCTTGACCCTTGCAAAGTTCTTTAAACACTTTAATAAAACTTTTGGTCATCAGGAAAGAGTCCAGACTACTCTAAATTGTGTTACATTTTTAGATGTCTTAAAAAATGTGAAAATAACTTCTATTGCTGTAGTTAGTTGAGTTAGTTGAGTTGAGTCAAAGCAGTTAATCAATCTATACTACATTTGAACTGTTTCAATTGGAAGCACCCTTAGAATTTTGCAAAGAAATTTTTGAAGAAGTTATTTCTGACAAATCTTAAGTGTATTTATATGAAACTGTAGTCAAGGGCTTTAATAACTAAGAACTTATTGGAAGAATATCTTCTTTTTTTTGTGAACGATAGAAAGTGTATCCAAAAAACGTTCAGATGCAATTCGTCTTATGCCACAACTTTATGTGCTCGCTTCTGCGCAAGTTTAGGTGCACACAATTGACCGGACACCAAACAATAAATTTAAGTTCTCTGCAATCTACTAGGCAACAACTCACGTTGAAGCTCTTCAACAGACTTAAAACCGAAAGGTTTTTTTGGGTTTAGGAAATGCCCAGAAGTTACACGGTGCCATATCGGGCGAATACACCGGTGCCATTTGAAACGTCAAAGTCATCAGTAATGTTCCTAATTGTTAATCGATGCGTAGCCACATTTCATTATGGCCTGCGATTCACATTCTATGTTTTCATTCAATTCAATATGCTGTCTCCGGAGCGGTCTTTTGAGTTTAAGGAATTACCATGTCGAATACGATAAATATATAATGGAATGATATCAGTTACATTTTTGGGAAGAACTCGTGAATAGCCAATGCAATGTGAAATTAAAAGAAAAATTTAGTGTTTTTTTATACCAATCTGAGACCAAAAATATCATCTAAATGCAGTTAATTGATCCGTTTGAAATGCCGACATCATCAACAAGTTCTCTAATTATTAATTGGCCAATTTGAGCACCAAATCTTGAGATTGATTGTGCTCCGTTTAACTTATTTAACCCGTTGTAAGCGTTCTTTGAGCTGCTGTCCTCCGAAGGATCTCTGCGTTTCCTGAACAAAAATTCCATTCCGTTTCGTAAAATTTTAATGCTACCTGTTTGCTCAATAAAAGTACATATTGTGAAAATCGTCAAAATCACTTTTTGAATTGTACAATCATAGCTCAAACAGACATTTATATTATGCAATTGCAATATGCAGTATGCAATACAGATAGATTAAATACTTCTGAGATTTCATATACCCGATTAATTCAAATGTAAAATCCGTGTTAGTTTTTTTTTTTTTTTAATTCAGTAGTTACTTATTTAGGTGGCGACTAAAATGGACGACCTTAACTATTGTAAGCCACACTCAGAAATTAAAACCGAACGCTTCGGTCCTCAGTGCTTCTTCTACAATTTGTCACACCAGGTATTGCCAGTGTTTCAAAAGCCAAGTTCTTCCAATGGAGTTTTGCTGGTCCTGTTGTTGTCGACCAATATAGCGATGTTGGTATATAGGCCATATAGCTCGTGGTTCACATGACGCCTATACCTCTCGTTGTCGGTAATGGGTCCATATATTTTCCGAAAGAAGCCAACCAGCAGCTTTTCATCCGCTTGTTTTATAACCCAACATTCTTTACACCACTGTCTGGTACAGTCAAATTTTTGCTTGTCGGGAGAGGACTTTATCAATAAATCGCTTGTTCAGTTTATTATAACATCTGTCAGCAAGTAATACTCTCTTCTTAATATCCTTGCTGACATCATTAATTGTATTAACATCAGACGGCAGGTGGACAGATTCATCCACCACTCCAAAGTTATAGCTGCGACATAAATAACATTGCTATGTCCTCGTTTACCACCAGAATCAAAGAAAAATTCTTTTTCAATGCTGGAGAAGATTGCAGTAACATCTCGTAGTTTTCTAATCCCTGATGTCTATATCGACGGAGATATCAACTACCACATAGCTTTTTATTAAAAATGTTATTACTCGTGTTGACTGCAGCTACCTCTTAATCGCGCTCCCAACAGTATGTTGAAGATGTGACACAGTAGGCGGTCATCCTGTCTAAATCTTTGGTTGGTTTAAAAAAGACTGAAGACTGAAGATTTCATGCCAGTCAGTATTTTTCCTATAAAGCCATATTAGCTTTGCGAGAACACGGCTATGGCCTCATACAGTTTTTAAGTATCGGATAGCCGAAGACAGTTTTATAATCGCTAAACGGCTGATATGCGCCGATCAGTTATTCGTGGGTACTCTACAGAATTTGAAGCAGTATGACATTCTAATCAGTTGTTCATTTACTAGGTGTAAATTCAGTCTGAAAAGGCACAATCGGATCACCTAGAATGGTTTTTCACATATCACACAGTAGTAAATATCGTAAATATCGCGATGTAACGAATTTATTGCTTTAGCAAATTGGCATGACTTTATGTTTTGCATTATATCGGGATTTGACTGTATTAAGATTGGCGAATTTCGGCTGTTTTCGACCCCTTTAGGTTTTTGGGTTTACAAATAAACAAACATACTTTTAAATCCCATTAAGGTTGAACTTTTCGATAGGATATCACGCTGTATAAACAATTTACATTATACGAAATTTAATTTAGTTTTAAATACTCCTTAAAGTTAAGCAATTTCTTTTATTTTTCTATATCATTGCAGAATTTGATGATCTTTTGTTTTACCAAATAAACGAGAATTATTGTATAAACGTAGAACGTTAATTTGAGATCTGGCATTCGGTACTTTAATAATTCTCAATTATGACGCAGTATACGCAACCAGTTGTTGCTCAACAACAGCAATCCTCAACATCGCAGCAGCAACAGAACACAACGACACAAACGTCCAATAACAACAACTCCAACACGAACAATAACAACTCCACAACATCCACCACTCCATCCACTGCAAGCACATCGACCAACAACAACCAGGCACAAACTGTTGCTGTACAACAATCGAATAGCAACAATTACACGTCTCAGCCCACATCAGCTACCGCTGGTTCAGTCTATAATCCACAATTACAATACGCGCCCAATGTATGCGTACCTTCACATCAAGGTATGCCAGCACATCATCATGCTCATCAACCTGGTGCGATTTATCCGGCCATGATACCAGCGCCTATGCCGAGCAATGTCTATGTAAATAATGTCACTGCCAATGTGAATTTGCCTTGCTGGCCGCACACTGTTCCACATGCTCCTTGGGTTCATCCTAGCGGCGCTCCACATTATTTGCACGGAGATATGCCACCAGAACAGGTAAGATGGTTCAACACATATTTCCTCATTTAGAAATAGTTTGCCATTTTCATTTCTAATGTAATTATCTGGAAATTTTGTTACATTCCTCTAGGGTGCATCCGTCATTCAACCCGTGCCTCTGGCTTTACCAACAGGTAATGCTTTAACTGGGCCATTGCTGAATCCGAATGCTATTTCTATTACCAGTGGTCGTGGTCATCGACGGGGCCGAGGACGCGGTGGCAGTAGTGGATCCCGACGTAGTGATTATAATGTGCAACGTCACGGACAGCAGCAGCAACAACATCAACAACAGGAGGGCAGCCCAGCACCCCAATCATCGGGCGGTCAAAAACAGTCACAGGAACAACAAACTATAGAGTCGCAACAGCTTTTATCATCGGCATATGTTGCGCATCCTCAGTTCGCTGCCGCACATTCTCACCACTATCCGTACGGTTATCCTGCGTACTTCACTCCGCAGCAGCATATGATCCATCCTGGTCAAAATGCAGCTGCCCAACAAGCAACCAGTGCTCCCCTTTATTTCTCGGCAATGCCGGTATATAATGGGCCACATATGTACAATTACGGCTATATCCTACCGCCTGTCCTTAATCCAGAGGAGTACCAATATTATCAAGCTGAAGAGGTCATCACTGGGCCAGGGGTTGATGAACGCCAAGCTGCTGGGGAGCAAGCTGCTATGATGTGGCACCAACCGCCTATGTATACCGATGAGTACGGCATGAGCCGGACCGAAATTCACTCCGTAGGTGCAGACGATATGAATCATAATACTTCATCCATTGGCTCGGCAGCTGATACGCCCACTAGTATGTTGAGTCCAAATTATGCACCAATGTATGATCCCCAGTTACACGAATTACAACAACAAATGGAGGTTATGCAACTTTATGACGACCAACAAATGGCACCTATGCAAGTTATTCACCATCAAGCGGTTGTGCCTCAGGTAAGTTCTATAGACTAACATATCTAACGTAGCAAACGAATTAAGCACTAACTGCTGAATCTTTGGTTTTGTATAATGCTAGACTGATGATGATTTGTCTGAATGCGGTTCCCAGCGCTCGGCACCCATACAAATGGTGCCGGCTGGTGCTATAATTACAGCGGCTGGCATGGCCATGCCGCAACCGCACAGTGCTGAACAATTACCGATACATCATCCTCCTCCAGGAAGCTTGATTGCAGTTGCCGGGGGCAATGGCGCTGCAATAATGCCAATTGACCAGACAACGCCGACGATTCCTCATCAACAGCAACAACAAATTGGAGGTAAGTGATATCTTCCTTTTTTAAGCATGGAGAGGGATTCAAAAATGACTGACTTCCCACAAAATTTGCTTAGGATTTGGCAAATTAAGAAGAGATTAAAGTCGTCGTGTCTTTTTGGACCGGGGTTGACCATAGCATGGTCTTGCCATCACATTTGGATACGCGATATAAATTTTTTGTAGGTCGTTAAATTTGTTGTTGAGTTTACATTTATTTACAATTTATTTTGTGGAATGATATTGAAATTTTCTATGTCCCTGGGGCATTTTAAAAATTATTTTAGCTTTAAAATTAGCCAGATGGTCTTTGCGTACTTGCAACATAATCACACATCAGACTGCTTGCTGTATAGAGGAAAGAAAAGTATTAAAATGAAACTAATGATGTAAATCAATAATTACAGTTGATGTTATTTTTTTAAAGGAGAAAGTCGAAAGGAAAAATATCCGCGAATTGTATGTAGGCAATTTGCCCTGTGCTATGAGGTCCCTCAACGCCAAAAAAATATTCACACTCTCATCATACATTCAGAACTAAAGGTGAAAGCAATTCCAAAGTAGAGATATACTTATTGTACAATTAACACCTAAGGTGGATATGCATTTAAATAGAAAACATACTTAGAAAAGAAGGGTGTGTAGGGTTTAATTTGCAAGAAAGACGCAATGTCTTTCCAAGGGAATTTGTCAATGTCATTTCAAACATATTCGGCAAAAGTAACTTTGATATATGCTAGATGAACTTTTTTGTCAAGGTCATCGTTTTATAATTTTATTTGGCTGCGAGTACATATAATTTGCACAACCGTATTAGACAGTTCGTAAGCCGTGTCTGCTTGTTTCCATGATTTATGTTGCTGGCCGCATATTCGAGAAATTGCTTAAATCTTCTTATACACTTTCGGTCCTTAAAGTATCTATTCCAAGGATATGAGAGGTGATTAATTTTTGGGGACGCTTATTACTGTACGTGTGATTGATTTATAAATGTTATAGTATAGCGAATCGTTCATATAACGAATTCGCTGGAGTTGAAGGGCACAAATTAGAGTATTTCCTGGTGCCAAAAAGATGCACCAAAATTTGCATTAATTACTTTTAAATAAATCATTATTTACCTCGATGTGTCTGACGGACACTTAAAGTAGTCAAATAATTAACAAATCTTGTAAATGATTCTCAAACTGTGACGTTCGGAATCGTCGTCAAATGGTAGGTCCCATTTGAATGAGTCCAAAAATAGAATGCTTGCTCATTCATGAGATACAAGGGAATTAGTTTTACGTATAAATAATGTTAACGTCGCATATTATTGCGAATTAATGGATGGTTTCAGCTATAATTAAGGTAAATGACGGCACTTGGACAAAGAATTTTCATCAAATCATTTCAATAAATGTGATTTACGTATGCTGTGCAAACTTTTTATTCGCCTCTATATTCCACGTGCCTAGAAAATATGGTCAAAATATGTCATGAAGTTTCAATTGTCTAGAAGCTGTTTCAATTGTCACTTACTTATGTGGTGTAGAAATCAAGCCGGTTATCAGATAATAGCCATAATTAGAAAATAATTCCAAGCGTATTGGCATATTGCTATCCTTTTTCAATTAGTTTAGTCTGACTAGTTGAAAGTGCAATCTGCCAAATCTGCCATTTCGTGCTATTTTCTGAGATAGATTTCCTTTGGTTTTTTAATTAAATGTATTTAAACCAGAGGTCCTTTTCGAAACGAACTTAGATACGACAATAGTTTTGATTTATTTCCGTTTCTGGAGTTGATTTATTCCTAAATGGAGTTGTAGAGTAATGGCACCTGAGGCTAAGTATTTTAAAATAATTGATCATATGCTACGTACTGTAGCAATAATTGAAAAATTGTGGCTTTCTGTTGATGACTATTTTTTTTTTTTTTAATACAAATGAGTTTAAATTCGTGTTATTTTGTTGGGTGATATAAATAGCTTTCCTTAAATACATTTTTGTACAGAAATATTGAAATTTCTCTTTTTATTTCTTTTCTGAACAAGAGATTACTGTCCATTCAGAGGGTCACCAATATTTCAAAAATTTTAAAAAAAATTTTTTCGAAAATTTTTTTTTTTTTTTTTTTTTTTTTGAAAAAAAAAAATCACCGTAATTTTGTTAGGTGTGTTTGGTCAATTTTCATAATTTTTCTCAACAAGATCCGCATTCGCTCTGTTTTAATGCGCTTACATGTAAAGAATGGTGTCTTTACTTTAGATTCTCTGCCATGTATTAAGGGAGGAGAGGTAGAATTATTTTGCAAATACAACTTGCCAAATTAAAATATATTAAAATTTATGACAAGATAAATTTGTAGTCCAATTTTCTTACACTGAAACAAGAAAATAGCATGCTAATATTGAATCGAAGATCACTAGATATTGACGATGTTGCTATTTGGTTTTACTTTTGTTAATACCGTTGCGAGTTTAGGTACGGAAAGTCAAATATTTTCTCTTTCATTCTACAATAATAAATGCATTTATATACTCGTAGTGATTTAAATGATTGTTTAAACGTATTGATTACCGACTACAAGTTTTATAAAAGAAACATTTTTAGGCAAATTTAACTTTTGTCTTACTTCTCCAATTGGTCACGTCAAGATTTATAAAGATCTCAAAAGGCTGACTGCTATTTTCTCCGACACTCATTGAGTTAATTATAGAATATTTTTCTACATTCGCCCGATATAGCTGTTTCAACGAATATCATCATCACTTGCACGATATTCGATATTTGATATTCTCAGTTTTTATTAATATTTTTCTCCCGGAGAGTTCCAGAGCGATCTAATTCATCTATGTCAATTCTCGGGATTCTGGATCGTCCATTAAGACAACACCTGTAAGTAGGCAAAGTTCTTCTAATTTTCACGCTGACATTTAATTTGCTGACGACGGTGTCAGTGCAAATAAAATTAATGTTTCTAAAATTCATGCAACTTCCCGTACCCTTTTCGCGGTTCGAGAACGCTGCAATAACATCTCGTAGTTTCCGATAAATAAAGCCAATATCATCATCACTTGCATGTGACATGTGGCTTTTGTTGGAGCCGATACTAATCATATGTACTGCAGCTTTATTCGTAATTATTTGTAAAAGTACGCTGAAGTGGTCGCAGGATACAAAACAACTATTTGAAATTATAAGACAATTGAAAAACAATGAACTCCTTAAAAACCTTTTTGATCATGTGCCAGGTAATATCTCACATTTTCAACATTAAGTTTTTGGCATCGCTCGCTCTACAAATTTTGCTTCTAAATCATGATATATCAATGTAAAAGCGCATACAATGCTATGAAACAATTTCCAGTAGGGGCGTTTAGGCGCTGAAATTGAGTAAAACAAGTTGAATGTGAGATATCAACGATTTCTTTGCTTTACTTGAAAGCAAAGCAATGACGTCATTTGTGAATTATCGGCATTTACATTTGCGAGGTTAAATTTTTGATTATTCTGGCGCATAGACGGTACGGCTTATGTCGGTTTTGGGAGCAATAGGAAAACAATAAGAAAAGAAGAACAAAAAGAAAAACAAAGAAAACTTCCAAGAAAAAAGTCGGACTTGTTCTCATTGTCTGAAATATGCATTAACATAAATAAAGCAACACAACTGTTAATATCTATCCATCCCTGTTGCGAAATCCTTTCTAAGAGACAATTTATTGGGATTGTCAAAAGTTTTTTTTTTAATAAGAAGTTTTCTGTTGAAAGAGGCTATCGCTATTCCACCCTTCCAATTAGTGCGTCTTCAAATGTTTCCCAAGGAACGCGCCTAGGTCCATTATTATTTTTATTCTACATTAATGATTTACATGTTTGTTAGCAGTATTGTAAACCTTTGTATCTAATTTTGATCATTCTGTTATGTAATGAAATAATAAAAAGTTCCATTTGTTCAGAACTTATTTATGCCCGTAATCGAGATCCAGTTATTTATACGTATTGTATAATAAAATGTCCTTTTTAAGAGATTCGTCTTAGTTAAAAGTCTGGTTGTTAAATAGTATAGATTCAAAAATAGAAATTATGTATTGATTCAAAGTTCAAGCTTAAGAATCATATTGAATATATAACTCCTATAGCATACGCAAAGATTTATTAAATGAGAAATTACAGCCTTAAAGATCATTTAACGTTAAAAATCTGTACAAGATTATTTTGCAAGCAGTAATTTAGAATAATACTCCTTAATTTAGAATTCTTTGTATGAAATTCATTCAGATATAGTTGAAATAAAAAGTTATTTTATAGATTTACTTTGAAAATCAGGTGGATCATTGAAGGCCTTTCATACGAAAGCAATCGTAAACTCTTTAAGAGATAGTAGTTTTAGTTTTTCAGTAATTTAGATTTGTAACATTTTGAACAATGAAATTAAGCGGATTTATCTGATGTGGTTCTTTTTCTCCACCACATGATTTGTGTCTTAAATGATTGTTTTATTAAAATTTTCACTCTCCACGCTTGAGTTTTCATTTAGAAAGTTTCAATTTAAACTAATCACATATCAGTGTAGCCAACCAACCTTTAATGTATATGTTTTAACACAAATTAATTTTGTGTACTACGCTGTGTACGCCAGTAGATTGCAAAAAATAAATAAATTAGAAATTGAATTGCAAATCGATAACAAAATCTTATAAATTGTTTTGTGCAGAAATGCCACTTAATGCAGGGTTATCTATCGTCTCATTTTTATCAGTTTATTTCATTTTTTCCATCGAATTTCCCCGACTATCATAAATTTGCCGCAACATGTGTGTAGTCTATTTTAGTATTTTTATTCGTAATCTTAAATTAGCAATAAATGGTCACATATGAAGCTAATTGCATTTTCTTTGACCACATTTGTTGTTCGTTCCATCGATATTGCTGATTCTCACTTTAAATGTGTGTATTTGTTTCATGTTACTAACTAAAATTTTCTCTTGCATTGAATTGTATTTCAATTGGCGACAAGAATTTTATAATGAGAGTGCTTTAGTCTTATTTTGCGCTATAGTTTGTGTCAGAAGTCTAGTCTGCACAACTAAAGTGTCGTATAATAACTACTTTAGATAAGATTTCAATTTAGAAGACGGTGTAGTGTCCTTCATATGTAATTTAGATTAAATTATTTTGTGACTAATATTTATTGACTAAAAACGCCTCTGGGTTTATTTTGAATTGCTTCGAAGGTATTTCTATTTTATGGAACTTTTATTACCCGTCCATTTGGGCTTATATGTTTCTAAATAGTGACAATATCAATCCAATAATTTGATATGTGTGTTGTTGGGTCGTTTGTCAATATACGTTTCTAATACAAAGCTACCTATTAATAGTTAAATGTAACTATTTATTTATCTTTACTACTTATTTATGTTTACCTTGGGTTCTGTCTTCCTGAACTCAACATCAGCCCTGAAATGCCGCAGATCTCATAACGAGATGGCTCAGCATTTCAACATTCAATGTATGTGGGTGCAGGGCCACAGAGACATACAGGGAACTGCGGAGCAAACAAGCCAGCAAGACTGGAAACAATGCGAGATGGGGCTTACTTAGCAGCAAATGGTAGATGAGCGTCTGTCCAGTGCTGTAATCAGTTCAGACAGATTTGGTCTTGTCTAGATCTAAAGCGTTCACACACAATGCTTGCGCTATTAAGACCTAACGTCTCATTACTTGTATCCGTCATGACGGGACATTGTCTGATTGGAAGGCATGCAGTGAGACTGAAAGTTGCGACTAGTGACCTCTGCAGGAGCTGTGGGGATGAAAAGAAGGAGGAGTCCACAAAACACCTTTTCCGCAATTGCCCCGCCCTGACGAACAGCCAGGGATCAACACTGGCCTCTTATTTCTTTAGGGACATAGGAGACCTGTACGATATAGATATTGTCCTACTTAAGAGCTTCTTGAGGCGCTCAGGATGGTTCAACGGGGGAAACTGGGGACATCCTTATGTCTAGTTTTCGTGGCATTACAATGGACTACACAGTCTAAGTGAGTCTGTTCATTCAGACTGCCACACTGACCTAACCTAACCTAACCTTACTAGACAGGATTACTGGATGCAACTGTTTGTTTATCACCATGTTGCTATCAACCTGGCAAGAAAGTAGTTTCAAAATTTACTTATAGACGGCGCTTTTGCTATTTTCGAAATGCTTTAGTTCAGCTGTTTGAACGGTTCATAGCTAACATTTCAGGTTTCAAGTTATGTTATGTCACAACATTTTCAATGGGCAGTTTATTTTGAAATTGTGTTAAATGTGGACGCATAAAAAGGGGTTCATATTCGTTCATATTTTGCTTTTTTTTACTAGGGAAAAGAAAAATGTCATGAAAATATTCCGTGATATTTCTGACGTGTAGGGTTTGGGCTCTTAGTAGAAGGCAATTGGATCCTGAAATTCCGTTTTGGAAATTACAATATGATTCCTGGACCGGTCGTCCAAATGAGACCAATGTATATGAAATCAAAACTGTTGTCTGTCCGACACTTTGGTGTTCAAGAAATTCCAGAAAAGCTGATAGTGTGCCATAAGATCGTAGAAAACCATTTGAAATAGCTTGGAATTGTCGATATTTAAAATTTGTACGAGTGCAGGGAAATCCATTTAACAAAGCGAATAAGCACTTGAGATTTATTGCTTAAAAGCAAATCAAATGATATCTTTTTGAATCGCTTTACTACTGGGCACGAAAAATGGGATCTTTACAACAATGCCAGCCGAAAGCGATCCTATTCCAAACAAGATAAATGCGCTTAAACTTCATCAAAGGTCGAATTGCACAAGAATAAGTTTGTTGCGTTAATTTGAGGGGATTTAAAGGAAAGGGAGGGGGCTTACTTCGAACCACTTTCAAGAAAACAAACCATAAATCATTGAAAGAAAAATGTCTGATAAGGTAAATCATAAGGGTTTAATAATTCTAGACCTCATACAGTTTTTGCAATTTTGTCCAGGTTTGAATGGTAGGTGATGCCTCATCCACTTAATAGGTTTTATTTAGCACTTTTGGATTTTCATTTATTCTTATACTGTAAAATATTTTTAATGGAAAATCCTTCAATACAAAGGAGGACCTAAAAGCAGAGTTGTTCCATCACTTTGTTTGAAAGGATCAGCCATTCTTCCAACTTGGGATCAAAAAATGGACAGAAAGTCACTGAACAGAATGTCACAGCAGATCTTCTTAGCTTATACAGGGTGGGCCATAAGGGTGTTGGCGGTTTAAACATTCAATTAAAAAAAAAAAAAAAACTACGAAACATAAAAAAAATATATTTGTATTTTTAAAAAGTAGAAGCATGGGAATTTTTAAGACTTAAAAATAATGTTGTCCAAATGGCTTCCCTCGGCTGCTTGACCACTCTTGGAACCGAAGTCGCAAATTTTGGAAAACTCGTTGAAAAGTTGTTCTCGGTATTTTGTTACTTTCCTGAATAATGTTCCTCTTCAACTGCTCTAAATTGGTCGGATTATTCTCGTAGACTACCGATTTGAGGTAGCCCCATAGAAAATAATCGCATGGAGAGAGATCGGGGCTACGTGGGGGCCATTCAATATCCCCCCTTTTCGAAATGAGTTTTCCAGGAAAAACATTTTTCAGCAGCTCTATGGATAGCCGTATGACATGTGGCCCCATCCTGTTGAAACCACATCCTCGAGGTATTGCCTTGAAATTCTTGCAAAGCTGGCACCAAAAAGTCTGCTAGCATATTGCAATAATTGTTCGCTCTAACCGTCATCGCATGCCCTCTTTCGTCCTCAAAAAAGTATGGTCCAATAATACCGGTTGACGTTATCCCAGCCCACACGACAAGCTTAGGGCTGTGAAGTGGACGTTCATGCAAGCGTCGGGGATTAGTCTCGGGCCAGAACCGACAATTTTGCTTGTTCACATGGCCATTAAGGTGAAAATTGGCCTCATCACTAAAAATCACGTTGTTGAAATTGTTGAACCGCTCTAGCATCAAATTGACAAAGTTAAGTCGGTTATTGGCATCATCGGGTTTTAATTCTTGGACTATCTGAATCTTATAAGCCTTCAAATGCAAATCACGTTTTAAAATTCGTCGTAAAGTTGTTCTTTTGACATCCAAAGACTGACTTCTCTTACGTGTTGACTGTTGCAGATTTGGCTGAACTGAAACACGAACACGCTCCACAGTGTCGGCTAATCTTGCAGAAACTGGGCGACCACGAACCGTAATTGGTACTGTTGAGCCGGTTGTTTCGAACATTCTGATCCATTTTCGTATCGCATTGGCGCTTGGAACTTCACTTAAATCGTGTAAACCGTGTTCATGCCGATACAAACGTCGTGCATTAATCACTGATTTATTGTTTTCGTAATACGCTCGGACACAAAATGCACGCTGCACTCCCGTGTACGGCTCCATGGCGACTAAATTTCCAGGAAGCGGCGCAGCGAACAAAATATCCCCCCGCCACCCCGCGCCGCGCGTTACCGAGAAATTGACGAATTAAATCGCCAACACTCATATGGCCCGCCCTGTATTTGTCTGGTTACACGTTAACACTAATTTTGAAAAACCATATCATTAACATATCTCGATAATAAAAACAAATTTCCGCGCTTTTTATGAATGAGATGTGGGAGCTTAAACGCATTGTAATTTTAAATGCACTCATCAGGATCTACAGTTTAACGAGGAGTCAGTTTGTAAAGCATTTACTAGACTTGTCGATTATTCGACCACTCGAAGTATTGGTCTACCAATACATTAACCTAACCATCGATCAACTAATGATATGTGGTTGTATCGGGGTTCACAATCATGATCATGTGCATGATGGTCGAAAGTTCTAACCATCGTGCCACGTCCAGTCAGGAGTATAGCTCATTTGCAAATGATCTTTTAAATTATAAGGCTGTGCCAAGTTTCAAGAAGTCACATAAAGATTTACTACAATTATTTTGCCTACTAATCAGCTATATAAATTGACTTAAGAAATTGTCAAAACACATTTGGCCAAAAGACATTTAGTACCTCAAACACTCCCATCTGGGCGTTACATTTTTGCCGTGTCATATGATATATCCTTTCATTCCTTTCGAAGAAGAGGATACAAGATATAAGTATATATCGTAACTACATTTAATCTGCCTTCAGCATTATGCAAAGCTTATCTGTATATTGTTGTTTTGGCGATCTAAATCAGTCATTTGTTGTATTTTTTTAATTGCGATCGTAGTTCATTAACTCTTTGCACTTGGCCTATCAACATACCGGTCAATGACTTATATTTCCTATTTTTCTGATATAAATTTTCCTTTAACATCACAAAAGAATCTTCTTGTCCCGTGGAGAGCAGGAGCGGGAGTAAAGACTAGATATCTTTCTTGTACATACTTGTAGAATGACGCTTTCGTTTGATGTTATTGTTCGTAGTCTGGATATACTACATAAATATGCATCACATTATACATGAATCACTTTCACATGCTTTGTGCACATTGTTCTGTATTTCTCGAATCATTTTGTTTGCAAAATGTAGTTTCTTTGTATTATTTTCTTTTACCATAAAGTCCAGTCGGTTAGAAATAATGCTGCGCTTAATGACTGCAAGGAACTCGTCCAGTGCTATGAATAATAAACTGTGTTCAGCTCTTAAAAATACGAATTCGTTTCACTGATTCTGCATAGGCTTTGAGGCAAAACTTTGGCTGGCGGATTATTTTTGCATTTTACAAGAAATAAAAAAATTTCAGCATAGATAAGATTTACGTATTCTGATTTTACTCTTTCTACGATGACTTATTGTTTCTGTTTGTGAAGATTTCCACAACTAATCTCTTAATAGACAATATTTATATGTACTTATATATGTAATATATAACAATTTCGTTTTGTTATAAAGAAATACAAATGGTTTTCTATGCATTAATATATTCACTTTGTTCAAAATAAATTGCTATTTTTATGCATTTTGCTTCATTAGGTCAGAGTTGTTAACCTTAGAATACTAATATGGAGCCCAAAACTTGTGTACGTCACTTTTTATTACAGCCGATTTTCGTGTTTTCATTTTGTGCGACTTTTGCTGGATTTTATAGTTGAAACAATGTATTCTAATAGCCAGCCAAAACCTACCCAGCAAAATCTTCTATTGCAAATAATTGATTAGGGAACTACTTGTATTGTCCGAGAACATGTTCTAGGTTTGGTTCTATCTGAGATTGTCTGAAAACCAATAAGGTCCCTCACGAAAAATTAAAACATACAAGGGCGCGTCCAAAACTAGCCGGTGATCCCAAAGAAGACACAAAAAAGCTCCGATAAATGTTCTCTATTTTCCACCATATTCTCTTTTTCGTTCGATACACTTTTTCTAACGATATTCAATAGCTTCTTTACCCTGTTTATAGTAAGAACTGTCAAACTCCTTAAAATAGCCATCAACCGCAGACTCCACCTCTCCATTGTTCGCAATGACTCTTTTACCACCGAGTCATTTTTTCAAATTTGGAAATGGAAACTAGTTCACAACTATTGGACGTTTCAATAAGACTCGGCACCGTCCCATAAAGCCCGTGAAAACGTTTTTTTTTTTTTTTATAAGAAAAAGTTCTCAACTTCATTTCTGCACAATAATGGCCGCCATATTCCTCGAACATTAATCCAATGGACTTTTCCAAATGGCTTATTTTGGAGGCCAAAGCGTTAACTGAAAAATATGAGACGATCAGCTCTTTAAAGATTGGTCTTCATTGAGAATGGTACAAAATATCATTCGTGGAGCGCGTGCAACCTTCTCGGAAAAATTCGCTAACGATAGGTTAATCAAACAATAATATATTTTTCTTAACATTTTAAATACTTTTACGATACGCAGACGTTTTTGAATAATAACTAGCCGACCCTGCAAACGTTGCTTTGCCTTCAAATTTTATTTTTATTGGAAATGTTTCATGCCAATCGGTCTATTATAATAAGAAACGCCTATATTTGCAGAAGAACTTAAAATATGTTCACTCAACCGAAATACAAAATTAGGTTTAAATACCGTTAGCAGGAGCAGAAATAATTGCTTTTTAATTTGTGGTTTGTATAGGAGGTACCACTCCCCATTGTCTAATCCCGCCCATATTTGCAGCAGCACTTAAGATATGTACACCAAACCTACGCACCAAATTTTGTTCAAATACCGTTAGCAGGAGCAGAAATAATTGATTTTTAATTTTTTGTTTGTATGGGAGGTACCACGCCCCTTTGTCCAATTGGACCGAATTGTAAATCTAAACCATCCCGGGCACCACCCAGACGCATATACAAAAATTTATGCAAAGCGGTTCAGCCGTTCTGGAGTTTTAAGCATCGGAACAAACCACGACTCATTTTTATATATATAGATAGATAACAGTCAATACTGACAAATTTACAGAATTGTTAACTGGTAACACTTCAAGCGTCGACCCTTGTAAAGGGTGGCACATAAGTAACGTTAACGGCGACTAGAGACTTAAACAAAAAATGTATTCATTGATCAAATCTTAACCACCCTGTAGAAGCTAATGTAGGTGTAAAGATTAAATCGTTTTGTTTGAGATAATTTTTTTTTATATTTAAATTTAATTATATTGGCTATATACATATATCGTACTAAAGAAAAGTTTTGTTTTAAATTAAAATTATATATTTATTACAAAAAACTTTTTTTTTTTAAATTGTAATAATATTAATTATAGTTATAACAAAATCTTCTGAAGGAGAAGAGAAACATAACAAAATTTTTGTGTTGGAAATAATTACTTATAATTGAGTGATCTTTGTAAGTTTTCCTCAATAAGCGTTAAATAGATCTAATATTAAGTTTTCAGTTTTTTTCTTTGTTTATTGCTTAAACAATGTTTAGGTTTTTCGTATTCATTGCATTTTGCAATTGATTAGTATTGCTTATATGTATTTATTTATTTTTTTTTATTTTTGAAATTAAAAAAAATACTTCAGATTAAAAAAAAATATTTACTAGCTTTGAAGTTGTTAAAAGCAATGTTAAAAAATGTTTACTAAATATTATTATAAGTAGCGTAATGTGGATAAAATTTATTATTTTTTGGTGTTCAAATAGGGCGAGAGAGAAGTTTTCGAAAAAATGTTTGAAAAATCAAAATTTATGAATTGGAAACAAAAAGTTGATTTATTTAAAATAAGTTTCCAACGCATGACGTTTGAGCAAATTCAACAATAGGTAGATAGTTATCAAAAATAAGAAACACATCTCTAAAAAATATATACAATCTGATGGTCACTGTACTTTTTGTGGTAGTTCCAACTACAAAAATGATCAAGTTTTAAAATTTTACAGATTTATGTCATATGATTTTCAAAAACAAAATTTCGATTCTTGAGAAGATTGTAGTATTTATCTTTGCATATCCCTAAAACACACTGGTAAATCAAATAATCTGAAACTAAAAAATTTCGTTAGGTATTGCTTGCATTTTGCCACTTAGTTACAGAGCAATCTCGAACCTAATCAAAGAAATAGTTAATATGTCCGTGCTAGAAAAAGAATCGTGAATATTTGAAAACAACGAAAGATGCACAGTTTAGTACAACAATCGTAAATGCAGTTATTTTGTGGATGAAATAAATCATATAAAATACAAATTCCCTTGCATTCCTCGAATGAGATATTGAGGAGACTCTCACGTTCGCAGTGAGCTTATACGTATTCTATTTTTAGACCCACTCAACCGAAGCTATAGTTTAATGACAATTCATACGAGGTGTGATCAAAAAATATCCATTATTTTCAATTTTTTTCAAAAAATATTTATTTATTCATCAATTTCTATTTTATTTCCCCCTCAGATATAATACACTTGTGCCAGCGTCCTCGAAACACTTCTAAAATACGCTTTTTGGTATCGCCAACAACTCCTGTTTCAATTTTTCTT
This sequence comes from Philornis downsi, assembly GCA_019455685.1. Classification (NCBI taxonomy): domain Eukaryota; kingdom Metazoa; phylum Arthropoda; class Insecta; order Diptera; family Muscidae; genus Philornis; species Philornis downsi. Next base: position 51,458 of record JAHXMU010000637.1, read on the forward strand.
TTATCTCCTCAATCGTAGCAAAACACTTTCCTATCAACGGTGTCTTCAGTTTTGGGAAGAGGAAAAAGTCAGCAGGGCCAAGTCGGGTGAATACGGTAGTTAGGGCATGATTGCGGTTTTGTTTTTGGCCAAAAATTCACGCACAAGCATCGATGTATGAGCTGGTGCGTTATCATGGTGCAAAATCCAAAATTCTGTGCGTTTCTGACGAATTGTTTCGCGCAAACGGCGCATAACTTCAAGGTAGTATTCCTTATTAACCGTACGACCTTGTGGCAAGAATTCATGATGCACCACGCCATTGCAATCGAAGAAAACAGTGAGCAAAACCTTCACATTTGACCGAACTTGACGTGCTTTTTTCGGTCTTGGACGGGCATCGTCATTGACATCTTCTCGGCCTTCCTTAAACCGGTTATACCACTATTGAACTTGTTTTCTGCTCATAATAGACTCGCCAAACGTCACAATCAACATTTCAAATGTCCTTGCACATTTAATTTAATTTTTTTTTTACACAAAACTTAATACAGTTTCTTTGATCCATTTTTCAGAATAGTAAAAAATCAAAGAGCACACCAAAACACGACTAACGACTAACAACTTAACAGAAAAAAATGCGAAAATCGAACATACGTAACTCACGAAATTAAAAAAAAACCGTTTTTTCTTATCACACCTCGTATGTCAATTTAAGAAGCATTTACTAGACTTGTCGATTATTCGAGTACTCAAACTGTTCATCAAACGCATTGATCAATCAAATATTGATACCTGTCTCAGGTTTTAAACCCACGAGCCAGTGCATGATAGTCGAATGTTCTAACCGTTATGCCTCCTTCGACCAAAATAAATCAGAAAAATCGCTGGATGGAGAAAAATCTTCAAGGTATCAAATACTTCGATTTTTTGTTTGAGTCGCTAAAATTCTGTATTTAATTTTTTTTTCGATACTTATTTCGAAACGTGTAAAACAACTAGGATCTGGAAGTAGATTCGATTATATATCATTAAATTAGAATTGACTTTAAAATATTTAATGGGATCTAATTTGAATCAAAATTTATACCGGTTCAACTATGATCTATTAGTAGTAACTAATAAGATCAAAGCTAGTTGATCTACTTATATCTAATTTAAACCGAAAATTTGTTATAAAAAGTGTAGGTCTATTCTAATTGTAATTTAAATTATAATAACAATAACTAGCCGTTGTAACTGTTAGTCAATGCAACGTCAATTTCAAATTAAAATCTTTTAATATATCTTGGAGAATTTAACTTGGGACGAGTAAGATCAAATAACGAATTAGGGGGACCTTTATAGGCGACTCGGACGTTGCTTTTCATATTTCCCAATGGAAATGTAACGCTTAGAAGAAAGAAATAACTAAAAAGGTAATAAGATGATAAGATAATAGAAGTGATGCAATCATTCCAATGCTTCTTTAACATTTCCATGACATTTTATTGTAAGAGTTGATTGCCCAGAACTACGATATAATCTTCAATGCCCGCAATGACTTTATCATTTGATACAAATCCTTTTCCTTGGAGCTTTCTTTTAAAATTCAATGAGTTCAATGTTCAATGAGGTAACTGTCACTGATGGCGACATCTTGAGAATATGATGTATGGTATAGAAATTCAATTGGAGCCATCGACTTGTAACTCGGGGTGTTGTCTTGGTGGAAAATCAATTCTTTCTTAGTTCTTTCTTATTATGTTGATTTTATACTTCAATATAATAATATTCGCTATTACCTATTCTTTAGTTTTAAAGGTAATTGATGTATAGAATACCATGCGCATTCCAAAAAAAAGTATTCGTAGTCATAACTGCGATTATTGCGTTTTTCATCGCCTTACTCAGCTTTTGCCAGGTCCTCTTTCTTCAGCAGACTGCCGAATCGATACCGGCACGTAATGGTAGATCCATGCTTCATCGCTTTAAAAAATAATTTTTATTATATTACATTTAAATTGCTCTAAATAGCGTTGCGCATCACTAACCCTCTGTGGCTTTTCTTCTCCTGTTAGCAAGTGCGGTACCCGCTGGAAAAAAATTTTTCATCAACAAGATTTTCGCGAAATGCAGACGGGGTGTTTTTCTCCTATTGATGTCTTTAGAATACCGGTTATCTCTTGCAACTACACTCTTCGATTGTCGAGAATAATTTTCAGAATTTTTTACGGTTTCTGCTGGCAACTGGACGCTCACTTTGTTCAGTATCATCGATACCAGTACGACCTCGTTTAAAATCAACATAACATCGAAAAGAGGTTATTTTCGGCGTAGAAGTGACGCCTTAACAGTATGCAAGACATTGTCTTTTAGTCAAACTGCACGAACTGAGATATTTATTAAGTAGATGTGGCGAGAAATTTGGACAAAATTAGATCATGGCTTCTGATATTTCTCTTGCAAATGCGTCTAGGATCGTTCGTACTTTAATCTATTCTATTTTTAAAACATTATTCAAGACGACTGGTACCATCTTTAACCAAAGAAATATGCTAATTCCGTATGCTGGTGGCATCGCCATCGTTAGCAGAGAATTGCATGATGTTACTTCAGCCTTCTCCAGTATTGAGAAGAAGCCAGCAAGACTGGAACTGGCAGTGATCAAGGATAACATCGGCGGTTTTTTTTTTTTCGATGGATAAAATTTCTACTTCTTTGAGATGATAGTTGAACGTAGGCAACTATAATTTTGGAATGTTGGATGAATTCATCTACAACCGATTTGAATGAGATTAGTGATTTCAGCCTTGAGATTAGGAGAAGTTTATTGCTTGTAAACACATCTTACTGTGGACTCAAACAAAAAAATAAACTTGCCTTGTATTTCATGTATGAAATATGGGAGAACTTCTCACATTCAGTGAGTTTACAAGTTTCTATTTTTAGACTCACTCAAAGGGGGACATACAGTTTAACGACAATTCCGAACATTACAGTTTGTAATGCATTTACTCGACTTGTCGGCTATTCGAGTACTTGAAGTATTCGTCAGATGCATCGATATAACCGTCGTTCAAAGAATAATAGCTGTCTATATCGGGGAGTGAACCCGCTATCGTGTAAATGATAGTTGAGTGTATTAACCATTGTACCACGGTCAGTCAGTGTCGTTCCCAACCACAAAACTTATACTTTAATATGTTTATTACTTCCCTTAAATATAACAGTCGTCCGATTTTGATGTACATCCGGCTAATCAACCGATATGTATTCCGAGGGAATCATGTATTTGAAGCATTTCCTCTGTGAAATTTATGATAAACAAAATAAACCATCTAATATTGGGCCACAGAGGTCCAGCTTTTATGCAGCGTACTCGGATATACAAACGCACCTCCTAAACTTTGTTAACAAAAAGTTATAGAAAAGTGATCAGAGCCCCTGCATGTGATTACCGTCTTGGCCCTATGCATGTGATGGAATTATCTTCCTGCTTTTCGAAGCTGTGCGAATAACATTTGCAAAACTTTTCAAAGTAAGATTCTGTATCATCGATTAACTACTCTTTTGGTAGAACTTTTTTCTCTCGCTCATTTCTTTAGAAAATAAGCAGTTGCTGGGGATAAACTTGGCGAATACGCTAAATGAGAGAAGCGACTTACAACGTAATTTGTTGACTTTAATGATTGCTTGGCTAATGATTTAAATTGCAATCATAGTAATTAGCACTGATCATTAGCTTCGATGGAAGGTAATCGATATGAATCACACCATATGAAATCAAGAAAACTCTGTCTATTCCTTCCGACAGTTGGCAGATAGCTGCTGCTGAATTCCATTGTCTTTATAATTCTTTTGCCTTGAGTGTGCAGTAGTGGATGAATGATTCGTTCAGTGAAAATATATTGAAAAAAAAAAACAAAGAGATAAGCTTGTTGCCTCAACAAGCACGATAATTTCCACTCGTCGATCAGTCACAACAATATCGTGAGCTCTTCTGTTGTAACGATCTCAACTGGATTTGCCGAGGGATAGCGAGAAATAAAAAATAAAATCATGCGAAGAATTCTGCTTAGAGCTTGACAATCAGATTTGTCAAAAAGTAAGGATTGCTTTAAGAAGTTGATGAATAGGAGGCGTGTCTCTAAAATATTGTTGACATGACCAAAGAGCATCAATCATAATAAGTTTGGATTTAATAACATGGTTAAATTTATTGATAGGTGTATTTATTTTGAAGTGTCAAATAGTTAAAATATGACCCATGAAATCGCTTTGGATTCGGCCTCCATTTGGGAGTTACATCAAAATGTGAATCACAGTAACCAATTTTCGTTAAGTTTGTCAGGCCTAAGAAATAATTTTTGAGATAATTTTGATTAACTTGGGTAAAGATTATGGCTAACAGATTAGAAAGAATCCAGCCTATGGGGGAATACGGAGACGGTTTTAAAACTAGCCGGCCCGACGCATAGATGGTGCCAATAGTTTGAAAAAAAAAAAATATTTTGGTGAAAAGTTTCAATATGTGCTATAAATATTTTAAGTATCAATACACCATGTTGTTTAGTATTTTTATTTTTAAGCCATCAAAAGTGAACGATGAACATGGAAAAAAATTGGTCACCGTTGTGTAATCCGTTATTTTTATTTGAAAGATCTGCGTCTAACCAGTATTAAAACCGAGCTAGGTTCTATTCTGGCGGAGTCTGCTCCTTCGTTTACGACTGTAAAATATTGGGTAGCAGAGTTTAAACAAGGCCGTACGAGCTGCCAAAAGGAACACCGTAGTAGTCAACCACTTGAGGTGTCCACGGCAGACACGGTTAAGAAAATTCTAAAAATACCATTGGATGATCGTCGGCATGGCCTAGCTGAAATGACAGTCATTTCAAAAAGTGGTATGCATCGTAATTTGAACAAAAATTTGAAGATGAGAAATCTGTGCGCAAGATGGGTGCCGCGCTTGCTTTCAATAGAGCAAAAACAGAGTCGTGAAGATGTTTCATTAAAGTGTTGGCCATATTTCATCGCAATAAAGCCGAATTTTTGCGCCGATTTATAACCATAGATGAGACATGGGTCCACCACTTCACACATGAGACAAAAGAACAATCAAAGCAGTGGACGGGGAAAAGAGAATCGTGTCCAAAGAGGACGAAGATGATTTCATCTGCAGGCAAGGTCATGACGTCTGTTTTTTGGGGTGCGCATGGCGAATATTATGCTAATTTATTGCAGCATTTAAATGATGAAATTATGGAAAAAGGGCAGCATTTGGCGAAAAAGAAAGTGTTATTTTATCAAGACAATGCTCCAGTTCGCACATAAACTTTGCGATTAAAAAAATTAATTGAATTAAAGTTCGAAGTGCTTCGTCACACACCTTATTCGCCAGATTTGCAAAAAAGGCTCGGTTCTTCCTATAAGCAGGATATAGAAGCTATTGAATATGGCTGAAAAAGGTACAAAAGGAAATTATGTTGAAAAATAAATAAAATGTTTGCCATTTGGGTGGGTTCACTAATTGTGCCAGTTCAATCACTTTCAAAACACATGGTTGCATTCGGACAACGAATATGACTCCCAGGACGAATTGCATAAGATTTGGCCTATCGCATATTGACAAACATAACCTACTTTCTACTGATTTATTATACTCCTACATGTTCGTTTATTCATTTGGACGAAAGAATCAATCGGGTTTCCTAAATTTGTACAAATAATGTTTAGAAATTTACTTTGATCGTCAAAAATTGTTTACACAAATTTCATCGCTTGATTTTGAACAGCGTATTTAATCTTTGGCTGTCGGAAATCCACATTAGGAATGCAATGGTTTGTCGCACATAAAGGTGGTAATATTGGTTAATCGATTTTCGAAGATCCTAAATATTTACACTTCACATTGTGTTCTATTAAGTTTACTACATACACCGTTCCTGAAAAATCTTTCCAATGTTTAAATGTGAAATAGTTACCTTTTCATATTTTCATATTTGTGTTTAAAAACACAATTTTTAATTTTTTCTTTGCCTTTTCTTTTATTTATATCCGGTAACTGTTTTGTAATAAAGCTCAACGGTTTAGAAAGATGCCATTTAATTATGAGTTATTCCCAAACTAGTCTAACATTTTCGAATTTGGATTTAAAGTTTTGGAAAAGGTGTACTATTCCACATTGTACCCAGACAAATATTATTTATCTTCTGACTAGAATTCCGAGTGCACAACACCGACATAATGAGAGAAAATGTTTAAAATTATCTAGACTTTTGATCGATTTTGACGCTATTTTTCCCGTTTCGACTCAGAGGGGTAGAATTTACAAATCTTGTTGACTGCTTTGCATGTCAAACGCAGAAAATCATACTTCATAACTAGTCATAAAGCGCTTTATGAATATGGGTCGGAATTGACTCGATTTCAGCATGTTTTCACCAACTTTTGGAAGAAAATTCAGTTCTTACAGAATTAGCCGAGTAGCAGTATGTTTCATACCCAAACAATCGTTTGCGGTTATCTCTCTCTCCAACTTTAAGGACGATTTTCGGTCGCCATTTCCCTCCTTTTATTAATGTTAAACTTTAGTTGAAGACATAGATGGCCGACCAGAGTGAGGCAAATCTTCTACTCAAGGTATCATTCATGTTTGATAGAGTCGATTTCACTGCAAATCTTTCTGTAATATTTTCAGCCATTCGGCACACGAAATTCCATTTGGAAACAAAATATGACAAGGAATTCTTTGTTCAATATTCTTGTCCATTATAAAAATCGGGCTCTGTAAATAAATTAAATGGCAGATCGCGCTCAAACTCTGCGTCAGTATAGACGAGTTTGCACCCATTTAGCAACAAAAAGAATTTTAGAACTCCCTTTAAATAAAATTTTTAAACGATTAATTCTCGGTACTTTATCTGCAGAATATGCGTTTGTAGTCTCAAAAAGCTAGCGCACTTTATCAGTCAAAATCAGGTTTTGTCTATCTATCATTCCTGGCGGTTATGTTTTAATTCGTATAAATATTGCTTATCGTTAAGTATTGCTTATTGCCTGAATGTTTCGATTAAGTTTTTTCGAATTCGTAGGCGGTGATTACAGCCGCTGGACTAGCATATCTGAGCTAATGAAAAACCTAAAGGAAGTTTCTTGGTTGACAGTAAACCGAAAGTTGAAAGATCGAAAAAGCCTATCGAGTAGGGTAGAGGGGCAGAGTGATCAAAGGTTGTCCGTAAAATGTGTATGCTAGGATCAGAACGAATTTGATTGGCTACATAAATATAGATTTTTCCGTTTTATAAATAATACAAACGTTCTTCATATTAATCCTCTAGAATAAATACTAATAAAACCAATAAACAGTTGAAATATTGGAGCGCCCTCTATCGGATTTTCTGAGAGAGGTATTGGAGGATATTAATTAAAAATATATGTCGAACTGATATCCCCTGTATAGTTCTGCTATGTAGAAAGAAAATATGAGGTATAATTTCAATTCAAATTTTCGATATCGAGGATGGTGATTACGGTCCATGAACTGGCAACCTGGGTCTAATTAGAAAATTACGGGATAAAAAGAAGTTATTTGTTTGAGAGTAAACCGAAAATTGAGCGCTCCTAGCAGACCGAGAGAATTAGATTAGGTGTAATGGCAGTGCTCAAAAATTGCCTACAAAATATATGTATATGCTAGGATCAGATGGAACTTGACTTTTCAGATAGAGGAACTAATGTGACCCCTTTTATTACACACTGTACGCAATCATTTCATATTTTTTTATATGGTTTTTAGTTATTTGCTTCAGAAAGATAACAGCGCTTTATTAACATTAGATCAACAACTACTTAATTGATTTGATTAATATTTTAATCGCTCGTTTTTAACATTAGGCATTGTTAATCATCGCTTATGTCATTTAGTATTTTAAATGTATGGACATTTTATTGCAGTTTTTAAATCCTTAATATATTTCTTTTTTTATTGAGTTTAATCTCGTGTTTTCACAAAAAGTTATTTATTAAGTAGCTCACAAAGAAACACAACATTGCTGCGGAGTTAAATAATGATAAATGAAGTTTTTAATAAAAGCAAATTGATCGTGAGCTGGACAATTATTTTGTCCAGGGAGGGTATCCAGGATAAATAGTTTTCTTTCTTGTTATAAATTATTAAAATCTTAACTACATAAATTCAGCACAATTTAACTTCTACCTTTGGACGAATACTTTGTTGCTGTGCGAAATAACATTGACGACCAATTAATAATCCAAAATTGTATCGAATTTTCCCCGAGACATATCTAAGTTTAACAAGAAAAGACCTGGATGAATGCCGGCGCAATATTGTGTATCCTTTGGCTTTTGTTTTTAGCTTTGAACTGGAACTGTTTATTGTTTATAAGGTTTTGTTGCTAAGCTTTTGTGTATAGTTTTAATTGAAGTGGATTGCAGATTTATGTTTTAAAACACTTTAGGCTGTTTCTTTTGTTTTCGTTTTTTTGTTTTTTTTTTTTTGTTTTTTTTTTTTAAAATAATTATGCATCACTTTGCAATTTGTTTGGTATTTCGTTTTCTTGGTAGTATATTTAGTATATTTTATTTCGCTTCTAGAATTTGGTTTTATTGTTCTTTTTCTTTTGTTTTGTTTATTTTGGTTTCGATTAAAACTAAAAAAAAAAAAAAAATAATAATTAACAATACTTTCTTTTTACAATTATCATTACATTACATTATACAGTACAGAGTTTGGTTGATTCACCCATATACAATAGTTTTTCACATCACATTAAATTTTTTTAAAACAAAAATTTTTCCAGACAAAACTTTCAGAAATGAAATAAAAATAATATATTTTTGTGTGTTTCTGTGTTTCTCATCAATGTATTCCGCATATTGTGGATATAGATTGAATCTCTTATTAGCTTTTGGCAAATAGTCCTAAAACTTTCATTGATCTTATTATTTTTTTCGGAATTCTCTATAAAACGTTTTCATTCTCGACTGTGCGGTGTTATTGAGAGCATTAAGTTTCACATTCCCTCCCCATCCTAATATAAATAAAAGAATAATGGAATTTTTCGAATAAACCTCTCTAAATCTGTAGCTGAAAGAAGCAATAGATAGATGTAATTGGCTTGTATTTATTTCCTTTTTAAAATATTTCTTTGAGAGTAAGAGCCTAATAGAAATACTTGATTTTTGCCATCAGCAGGTCAACTTTGAGCTTTGTTCTGCTTTCTTCATTTCTAAGAGAAATATCGAAATTATCACAGTTTCCAAATGTTAGAGTTATTTGGAGATAATAATTTTTTTTGCTTATGTGATTTTAATCTGCATGAATAATAATACTCATAATCAATTTAGGAATTATGACAGTTCTGTGTTTGCTAAAAAAGCTATAAAATTTGCCAAAAACGACGTTTTATCATTTCTTTATAGCAACTTTTATAACCTTCGTCATAAACAAGTCTTTGGCGGTCTCTTTGTTCATACACTTTGTGTTTTCCTTGCTAAGCATTTCTTTAATCTTCGAATCTTAGACAGAATCTCCCACATAATTTTTAATTTTTAATTTTTATTATCTCTCCCTCTCTCTCTCTCTCTATCCTCTTTGTACTACTCTATCCTGCTATGCTTTCAATTGGCAAAATGTAAAGTATTTGCTTCTACCTTTAGGGTTTTTAAAGGTTTCTCTTGTGTGCTTTAACTTTACTACTCTCTTTTTCTGCTTTATACGGTTTTTTTTCTTTTGGGAGGAAATGTTTTGGTTTTAAGTTCTTTCTGCTCTTTAGTATTTGTTGGTTTCTCTTAAAAATGTTAAGCTTAATTTCAAAAGTTTAGCTAAAATATATATAAAATGTATAGTTTGTCGTTTTTTGTATTTTTTTCATCGCTTTAATTGAAAATAATTAAAATATTTGGAAAAATAAGAATAGTAATAATAATAATAATAATAATAATAAAATGTCTAACAAAGAAGGTCATATCCTCCATTCTCTTCCAATCGCCGTCGCTACCCATTTAAGCTCTTTTTACTCACAATCTTTGGAAATCCTTTTCATTTTCGCTTAAATTCTAATGCTTCGCTATAACGAATTTCAAATACTAGGGCCTTGAACTCACGTTCCTCCTTTCCTATGGTTTAAATAAAATCTTATAATTTCGATTCAGCATTGGGGAATCTGGGAGTTTCCGCATCTGCTTGCTGGGGACTAGGCAGAGTCTTGATGATTTTCGGTACTATTGTTATGGGTTGATCCTCTTCGTCTTCAGCGTCTTCGCCCTGCTCCTCATCGATGGGTGTCAGGGCGTCCACGTGCACGGGTGATTCTTCTGATTTGGAAAACCTCTTCAAACAGGGTGCTATGAAACTGGTTACCGTGGACACCGCGAAGAGACCACCGGCCATGTAAAAGGGTAAATCGTAGGTTTGGGTGGCGTCGTATACCGCGCCAGCCAAAGGCGAACCAATGATGGCGGCAAAACCTCTAAACAGAATCAGAAGACCAAAGGCATTGGTCAGCTTGTCCAGGCCGAGCAAGTCGACGAGTATAATTGACGTCAAGGAGATGTAGCCCGAAACGGCAAGACCAAAGAACACGGACATGGTAACAAAGGCTCCATACGAGGCACATAAAGGTGTTAAAAATATTGCTATTGTACAGACCAGCAGGCATATGTTATTCAAGAGCAGCGAACTCACGGATGGAAAGTCAGCCACATAGCCGAAAACAATACGGCCAAAGGTGTTGGTAATGCCGATGATGGAAAGCAGGAAGGAGGCCGATTTGGATTCTATGCCGGCCAAAGTCGCAGCTTCCACCAGATATACAAATGGCACGTAGAGGCCCGCCATGCCGAAGATATTCGACAAGCCAATCATCATGAAAACGGGATCCTTGAGGAGACTCACATCCAACATATTGTTGATGACGGATTTTACAGAGTCGGGTATGCCGAGGCAGGGACACAAGTCGTATTGTTCGCGTTGGCGTTCGGCTTCGGCTAGGGGATCTAATCTGTTGACGCTTTGCATACTCTTCTCGTACTTGGTGAGCGAGAGCACCGACTGTCTGTAGTTGGTGAGAGATTTCTGCGACTGATATTGTGGTAGATTTGTAACCGAACCAGAGTAGAAGATATCTTTGCGTGACATTGGACGAACCATTTTGCCAGTGCTGCCGCTCTCTCGTTGGGACAGCGACATTTTTGAGGCTGTCATACCCATTTCCATACCATTGGGGTCCATGTCAGCACGCGATGAGGCACGTATAGCGGCCAGTGAGGGCTGGAATCTTTCCGAGGCTGAGGTCTTGCGGGACCTTTGAAAGGACGGCACTGAACCATTTTTTGGAAGACCATGAGGTTCCATCGTAAATGCTGGCTGTGAGGCGTTGCGTGTCATGAAATCGGACGAGTTATAGGGGCTACTTCCCGATTCAGAGTTTCTGTGTTGGCGTTTGGACCTGATATCTAGGTGCCCATTGCTGTCAACATTTCCAGGTGGACTCTGTTGGCCATTCTGTAAGTCAACGACCTTGGCTTCTGTAATAGTTGGCAATGTCGGTACAGGCTGCAGACCACTAGCTTGTTGGGCCATCAATTCCAAATTAAGTGAGGAATGAACACCGGGATCAGCATTCAGAGGCATTTTCAATTTGCGTTCCATGGTGCCATCGGGTAATTGTACCATAAAAGAGCCAGCGAATGAGCCACGTTCTAATTGCAGTTGCTTTTCTTCGTACATGCGCTGCATTAAAGGTTTCACTTTCTTCTTCTTGGGATACTTCAAGGGTTTCATCATGGCGCCGAATATAGAACAGCTTAGAATCATGCCCGAAAAAATTAGCAAGGATGTTTTCCAGCCATATTGTTCCAACAAGTAGTCGGCCAAAGGCGCGAAAGCGAAAGTACCAAAACCGGAACCACACACTGCGATGCCGGTGGCCAAGGATCTTTTTGTCTCAAAGTAATAGCCCACTGCCACAACTGCCGGCAGATAGATCATGCCGAAACCAAAGCCGCCAATTACACCATATGTCAGCATAAGCATATCCACCGATTTATTCAGTGTACTGAGGGCGAAGGCTGCACAACCCACGATGCTGCCAGCTATGCATACAGTACGACATCCGAACTTATTGGCTAGGGCGGAAACTATGGGACCTGCCGCCAGATACACGCCGCTCAGCAAACTGCCCACCCAAGCCACTGTGCCCTTTCCCTCGCCAAAATAGGTTACAAACGTTGGCAGGAATATGCCAAAGGTGTAGGCAATACCGTCCACTACCATGTTGCACATAAAGGAGGCGAAACAGATGACCCAGCCATAACCACCGTCCGGCGGTGGTGGCAGCTCATTGTAATCGCTGTAGTCATCGTCGTCATCCTCGGGGCTGCCAGCAGCTCCCGATTCTTGCATGTCTGCGGTGAGATGGGCGGCCTCCTCGCAGGCTAATTCGCTGTCGGTGCGGTCGAATTTACGCAGGCGGGCCGAGGAGCCACCGGAGTTGGCTAAATTGTTATCAGCCATGATGAAGGTTTTATTAGTGTTTGAATCCGAACAAAGAGAAGGAGAAGGGGGAATTCTTATTGAAATGTGGGAGAATTTCTTAAAATCTTTCGATGAACTGGGTAGGAAGAGCTATTCAGCAATTTTCATTGTTCACTTTCATGGTGAGTGTGTTGATTCGTAGTAATCGAGTTGTAGAAACGTCGAATGGAAACTTTTTCACGTTTAAACACAAAAATTAGAAAGTTTAGGTATTCGTTCACAGAACTTATATTGAATAACTATTGCTTTGTTTGCTGGCTTTCGTTCTTGGAAATTTTCAAATCCTTTGCTTGTTTTTTTTTTTTTTTTGTCTTAGTAGGATTATTTGTGATTCTCCTTTTTTCGTTTCCTTTCAGTTGTATTTTGTTGCTATTGATTGTTTTCGTTTAGCTTCTGTTCACTCTTCACTCTGAATCGATTCACATGCAATTACAACGTGCGTTCTTGATTTGCCTGCCTTTATTTACTCGTTTATGTCAAGTAAAACTATTTACTTTTTCTTCTTATGTATTCATTCACGTTCACTTTGTACTTATGTGTATGTAGTATATGCATGCAGCATTGATATATTATATCGACGTTTACAGATTGTATGTAATTTGTGCTGTTATAGGTATTATTTTTTTTTTTCTATATTTTGATTTTTTCACTTTTCGAATGTGATTTTTGCTTAAGTCAACCGATTCGATCACCGCCACCACTGCTTATAGAACGCACATCGCCCGACGTTCATCTGTCCACATTTTGCAAGAAAATGATTAAAAAGGGTTCTTTACTATAACTTCTATGCTGCTGCTGTTGCTGCTGCCTTGTGCTTTTTTCCTCTTCTGCTGCTGATGTCAAATGTGCTTGTTCTTTTTCGCGCTTTCAATTGTATTGGTAGTCGCTGTCGCCGCCGCCGACCGACACCACTGCAAAAGCCCAGAACTTATTTATTCTTTGTATTATTACTCGATTTGCTATTATCAATATCAAATTGTGTTGGGTTTTTTGTTTTTGTCCCCGTATTCTTCTTTCTTTACTGTTGTGTTTGCTCACGAGTTTTTATCTTTACATTTTAAAGTATTAACTTTGCTGGAATATTGTCACTAACGGCCATCAGAGGTGCTCTCTTTCATTATCCCTCTCTCTCCCTCTGAGTATTTCTATCACTCATTCGTTTGGTTAAGCTCTCCTTGTTTTATGTCGGTGTGTTTGTGTGCGCTGCTATAAGTTTGAAGAGAGGAGTAGTATGTTCACGTTCTATGTATCACTCTTAGTAAACTTTTGAAGGTGACTTGTTTTGGCGCTTTTCGCTCTCGTATAATCTTGTGTCTTCCCAATAAATTATTACAAATCTGTAATTGAGAAGAAAAATTGTATGGAATTAGATATACGTAGAATTCGGAGAACTTGTCAAATGTGTAAATACTTTGTCTAGTAATAATGCACATCGACATGTTACACTGGCAAACAGAAGTGTTGACGGCCATTTCGCACAACAGCAGTTATGTATAAATTCTCTGATTATAATTTTTGCGACAAGATTTTTTCATTTCAAATTTCTAGTCACTCTGTGGATTGATGTTTTTTTTTACATATTCTTCAATATTTGATAATAAAAAAGAAAAAAAATATAAGGGCGGAAGTCCTTTCCGATTTTCGTTTCATATCACTATAACTAAGTGGTTTAAAGACCTGTGGCATTTTGTTTCATTTAGAAAAAAAAAAACAAAGTTTTAAAGTACATCAGAAGCTTGATATTGATACACATTTAAAACAAATTTTTATTTCAATTTGTTTCATACTCCAAAAGTATCTAGAAACTCAGATGAATAGCAGTTGTCCCTTCTGCAGCGGCAATCACCTTCAAGAGTAATCGACTATTTTGGTAGAGACCTCTTAAAAAGTTTTTTTTTTTAAAAACTAATCTTCGGAATGGTTATAACAGTATAACAGTAGATTATATTATATATATATTATATTCTAATTTCGAATCTGAACCTTAGTGACTCAGTCCTTGTAAGTTTTGCTGCGAACATTTTAAAAAATGGTTTTAAAATAAGCTACTTCGCAAAAAAATTTCAGATATTTAATTAAATCGAAACTTAAATACTGTTAAAAAAATTATTTAGTAACATTTCTGAATAATTTTTCGGAGGTACGGAAGGAAATGAATTTACTTTTGACATTCGAAAATCGTTGTCTGCTAGAACTTTTATTAAAGGTTAGCTGCTGAATATTAAACACGCTTCAACTCAATGTAAACCTAAAAAACTAATCTGCCCGTTTTGGTGTTACTAAAGTTTAACGTCTTTTTAACAGTGCACCTGAAATGACTTATACGCCACCTATCATACATTAATTTTACTAATTAAAAAGCATCACCGCCGCATAGTTTTCTAACAATGTAATGAACGATGTACGATCCTAAAGGGTCCACACATATACTGGTTGATGCAGATAGAAGTAACAAAAATTAAATAGTCTAATAGATAGAAATAAAAAAAATATGTAGTCTGGCGTATACAGATAACTGGAAATTTTGAGATTTAAATATATCAAATATCAAAAAAATAAAAAAACATATTTTTAATCCAAGGTACATCTGATTTATAAAATTCACAACTAGTTTACTGCTCAACTGAATCTATATCTCGATAACTATTATTAGTAGAGGAACAAGATTAGGCATTGTTGTGAAGGTCTTTGGGTTAATTATCTCGTATGTTAACCTTTATCATCATCATTAATTTGATAGAATTTCGGTTTTAAAATGGTTCAAATAGTGTAATTATTAACTGATAGGTGGCGCCAAAGAAGATTATGAAGATTTTATAGATGAAGAGAGTAGTTATGAGCCGATTTGAACCGGCTTAGATCCAATATTTTCTAACGGCGAAGTGGTGTGAATTAATTAGCAATAGCTTTCGATACATCCAAGGCTGATGATGTGGTTTGATTAATTGCAAATTGAATGCAATCGTTTTTAGTCTTTTGGCTAAAACTTTGCAAAAAATAATTTTGTTACGAGTTTTAAGTAATTGATATTGCCCAAAATTAGGATGGCAGCTGGTGGAAATAAGGTCATATTCTAATAAGCTGATTATTTTCATGCCATCCTGTATAATTCTTAAATTTGTTTGCGGTAGTTGTCCTCTTTTTTTTAACTCATTTTAAGATTGAAATGTGAGACGTGCTAGAATTTTAAACTGTACTGTAAATGTGCACTACTGCAAATCTGTTTACAAATGCAGTTTGTTTGCTTCCATTTGTTTTGTTTTTAGTCGTGCTAATCTCATCAAATTCGCATTAAACTTGAGTCAGTTAAGACGGACATGGTGACGTGAGGACTGTGTTACTGTTTACCCATTTAGGCCTTGCTCAGCTGATTGCTTTTGTTTTTTCAATTACTATTACTTTTATCTACAATGGCTCTTTTTGCTTATGTGCGTGTCTCTCTCTCTCTATCTCACACACTCTCGCACTGTGGCAGAGACAAGGAGAATGACACCTTACATTTCGAGATATAATTTTATGTGAATTGAATTTGAACCAGGTATTGTGTTTTGCTGTTTTGTATTTTGTATTTTGAATTAAATACCATAATTATTGTTTTGAGTTTGTTATTGATTTGTGTTTTATTCCCTGTTTATTGATGATTGAAAATAAATACATTTTTAGCTTTGTTTTAGTATGCAAATTTATTTCATATGAATGCGATTTATCGTTTTGTTGTTTTTAAAATTCCATTTATTTACAATATTGTAAAAAAATGATTTGTTGTTGTTATTATTTTTGTAGTAATGAGATTTATTTATTGTTTAGCCAGAAAATTTACGTCAGTTGGAGAAGGAAGGGTAAAGACGCCGATTTATGCATTTATTTGAAGTATAAAGATATATTAGACATACATATATATGTATATATTACAGATCGCAGATGTAATTAAATGACTAATGGCTGTTTTCCGTTTTGTATTTTGAGGTAAAGTTATAAACTATACCAAAAGTAGAAAATTTTTACCTGGAATTTTTAAGCAAAATTGCTCGCATTGGCGAAATTAGACTGAAGTGATCGAAATCGTAATCGGAAACTGCTAACATTAAACTGACAACTATAAATATGAAATCAATAGTTTTTGTGAACAACTTTATGTTCGACTTCTCGGTCTAATCGGTTACTCTGTATCTTGGCTCCAGATATGTTTGAGCCATTTTTTTCGTGCATTGCATGATCCCCTACTCTCAACGGTCAGAAAATCGTCTAAATCCTCTATTACTCAAAATCTCTTCGAAGTTAATGACAACAAATGTTCATTATATATTGAATGAACAAAATCCGAGCTTTAAACTTGCCATCAACAGGTCATATTAAAACTAAACTAAAAATATACTTGAAACTGAAAAAGATCGAATAAGAGACATTTGTAAATTTAAAGACCCTGAGCATAATAAGAAACTTACTATTACGATAGTATTACGAATATTATCCTGTATAGTATGCAACTCTTTGGCCATATCGTTTGGAAGATCTGTCGCAGCATCAAATATTTTCCCATATTATTCTTAAGATGGTTAAACCCTAAACTAAACGTACATAGTTGGACAAACCATGAAATCTGTATTTCCGTTCGTCGACCTACTCGGAGGTCTATCTGGCATCAATCCAAGTTATCGTTGCCAAAATGAAGATGAACGATTTTAGCGGGAAGCGGATTTTGTATTATGCAGACCATAGTCGTGCGATGGGAGGCCAATAATTCAATTGAATATTTCATATCAATTGTCAGTTATTCGATTAATTTATGGATGTTTCGGTTATCAAAGTCCGTCAAAGTGACATATAAATTGGAAGCAATTTCTTTAAGTTGTTTCTAGTTTTCGAGATATCACTTTGTAGTATTGGAGAAGTGATCTAATTTTGTCAACTGTTGTAATTTGTAATTGTCTACTGTTGTAATTGTAATTTCGTCGACGTAAAGTAATTTTAAAGTTTAATGAGTTTTATCATATCTCGTTTATAATATACGAGTTGTAATGCAACGAAACTAAGAAATCAAAGATGTGGAATTGTGTGG
The DNA here is from genome assembly GCA_019455685.1 of Philornis downsi. Classification (NCBI taxonomy): domain Eukaryota; kingdom Metazoa; phylum Arthropoda; class Insecta; order Diptera; family Muscidae; genus Philornis; species Philornis downsi. The sequence goes on from JAHXMU010000637.1 coordinate 69,037, forward strand.
AATGATAAACTTTCACAAACAAAGGCTTTCATGTCACAAAAGTATCTTCAGTTCCTTCTAAATGGTTTTAGTTTTGTTTCATAATATATAATTTTTTGTGCCATCTAAAACATATGAATTTAGTGAAATTTTTGAAAAGCTTTTGAGTCTAGAATATAGCATCATATTCCATTTTTTTACTCAGCTAAGCAATCTTTGAAATTCTTATTCTATTAACCGATTATTCAATTATTCGATAGTTACAGTCTTCAGTGATTGAGTTATTCCATGGTTATTCAATTATGCGATTTTTTCTTTCATCTGTTACTCGGTTTTTTATGAACGATATTATTGTTTCTATATATATTTTTTCAGATTTATTTTGGTTATGAAGTATTTCATTATTCCATCTCGTACCATCCCATCGTGGTACTTATTTGCTAAACACATTTTCCTACTTTTAATATCCGTTTTCAATTTGTCAATTGTTGTTAACGACGGGTGATCTCAGACCGCCTGGCAGTCTGTAATTACTTTGACATTGCCGAATTTAAAAGATGACTTAACAAATCTTATGATAATTAAAATTGTGCTGTTTTTTCAAAATTTCTTATTCTATACTTCTAAAAATTTGGCAATTGCTAACTGTGCCTCTTTCCTGTAACAACAGCGTGTATGAGTATGAGTGCATTTAGTGCTCTCTCTTCTTTCTGATGCTTGTGTTGGCGAAAACTACTGCCGACAAGGAATAGGAAACAAGGAAAACCATGGGGTTGTTTTTTTCCTCCATTGTCGCCCATGTTATTTCCTTCCTCTCTATCTGCTTCTCTCGCTTTTTGTAGAGTTTGGTTCAATGTTTTTTCCTTTCATTTCAAATTTCAATACTCATTCATACTCGCTTCCTCTGACATTTCCGACAATATCCGTAATTCAAATATTTGAAAAAAAAAAAAAAAAATAAATAAATAAATAACGATAATAATAATAAATGTTTAAATCAAATTGACGATGTTGGTTGGTTTGTTGGTTATTTAGGTGGCTGTCAAAGTAGTTGCCTTTTGGTAGTTTTATTTTATACCAACCTAAATTTGGTTAAATTTCTGCTTTTTTTGTGGGTGTTATAGAAGTAGTTGTTGCTGTGGTTGCCTCTGCTGCCGCTGCTGAAACACGTAATCGATAAATTTTCCTTTTTGTTTGATTTCAATTAAACTAAAAAAGTGAGCATTTTTTTAATTTCATGTCATCGCTGTAGTGGTTATACTTCTTTGCATTCATATTATATTCATCCTTAAGAAAATTCCTGTTTTTTTTTCGTTTTCTTGAACGATTCTTTTTTGTAACAATTTAAATATTTCTAAAGTTTGATTCGTTTATTCGTCGTTTTTTTTTTCTGTTGTAAAAACGTATTTTCTCGCTTGTGTAAACTTTCTTTTTTATTTCAATATATAAAAAAAAGGTAATTTTATTTTTTCCTGTAGATTTTTGTGTGAATTTTGGGTCTGGCTGTCTTGTGCTTTTTATTGTTATTATTATTATTTTAATTATTTTCTTAAGTACTCTTTCGCGCCGTCATGATATGATGACTGCTTAAATAAGAACTATAAACTGAATATTTCACTTGAATATTTGTTGAGTTGTACCCTCTGAACAACGGTGGAGAAACTGTTATAAATTATTATACTGCGTCTTCCTCTTCTTGATGGTTTTTGTTTTGTATTCTCGCCTTCTCACGCTGTCTCTGTGTGCCATAAATGCACTTCAAATTCATTGTTGTTATTATTGCGTTTTGTTTTGTTTTTGTTTTTGTTTTATCTGTTCTACATCACGAAACCTCCCCTTGGGTGTTTTTGCTGCCAAAGTTTGGGGCGGCGGCAGGCAGCAAATGTGTGAAGCTCTGACGGCGTCAGTTTTTGTAATCAAAACAAACCCACAAAGAAGAGAGATCAACAATGTTTTTGTGTTTTTCCTTTGTTTAGTGTAAACAATGTTGATAACTGAGAAAATTGATTCGAATCGTTACGTATTTTGTTTCTCTAGCTAGCAGCACATTATAAAGCGCATTATTACGGGAGGTCTGTGATGTGGCAACAATCGCCTAATCGAATGAATATCGTGTCTAAGATGAAGCAAGACCGAAAGGATCACTAGAAAGTCCCTCAAAAATCTAGAATAGTTTTCTCCGATTATCGTGGTATTAAACATTACGAGTTTCTTCCGCCAGGAGACTGAAAAAAGAAATATCATTTAAGTGTTGTGTTATTCCAAAAAAAAAAAAAAAAAAAAAAAAAAAAAAAAAAAAAAAAAAAAAAGGAATGCGCCATCGCACTACACATTGGCCCCTTCATGAGTTTTTCTGCAAAAATTCGACTAAAATCGCTAGATAATCACAGCATTTGCCCGATTGCAGGTTCCAGTTATTCCGTAAACTTAAAATACCGCTCCGGGATCACCGTTTTTAACTCAATTGAAGATATTTAACTATGAATCGAAGCACGCGCAGAAGACATACTGGAAGATGATTGTTTGATATGCTTCGATGATTAGAAGAAACGTTGGCATAATTTTATTGAAATAGATCTAAACGAATAAATAGGGATTTGGAAAATAGTTTTGCTTCTTGGACACAAGAGTATGCTCTTCGGAAAACAATTTAAATTTGATTATTTATTACTTTTATGTGAAATTAAACTGATTTTTCCCACAAATTTAGACCAACATAAGATATTACAACGCTACGAAATTTTAAAAGTCGCCCTAATTACTAAAAATCGCT
>JAHXMU010000637.1:76788-137752 GCA_019455685.1 Philornis downsi
AAATATTTCTCGGAGTACCATGAGTGCACGATTTAAAATTTTTTGTTGTTTGCTGGCAAGCTACACCTGCAACTGATTTTTAACTCCTCATTTGAATTAAAAGATTGGGATTAAACGTGCGTCTGTCAAATGTTTCAATTATTCAGATTTGTTGTTTAACGGTTTACATCAATTAGTGCCTTTTTTGTGTACTCAACAACTGTAATTGGTCTTCCAGAAAGAAATGTACCTTCATATTCGCATCCCATACAGATTTAGCTTTATGTCTTTCAGTTACACGAAATTCAGTCAAACTTCTACTGGCAGTTTTTCTCACACATTAAGAGTTTAATAAACTTAGTGCTGAGATTGAAAATGGATTGTATTTTCAAGACATTTCTAATATTTCCCACGTAACCCTCCATAATACACATTGTTCGATTCTCCGAAGTTCAATCTCTCTTCTGTAATTTGTATGTAAAAGGTTGTAATAGCCTAGATTTTGATTTATTTTATTGATTTATAATTCTCTGTGAAATTTGAGAAATATCGACCAAGTAATGGTCCCGTTCTGGTGCTTTCATACAAATGAATAATGTACGCCCTCTATATACTCTAATATACTACACTATATACTATACATACTCGTATATTTCTCCATTCTACTCTAATATACTCCCATACAAATTACTTAAATTAACCCATGTATTCCTCCATTCCATCCATAACTGGCATTTGGTAAAAATTGGCAAGCATCAGACATTTAGAAAATTTGGCTCTACAAGCGGGGATGGACAGCATTACAGCATCCCTTACGAAACCGCATATGCAAAATAGGAACATTTAGCAGAAATAACTGGGCCCATCTATAATTTCTAATAGGAGGGCTACAGAAAGTTAAAATTTTGCTTTTTTTCATTGCATAGGTATATTAATTCTGACTATTTTTGGATAAGAACCTAATGGTTTACCACGTACTGTCTGCCACCCCTCATACTTTGGCACCAGCGCAGATATTTGTAAGTTAGTTTACCCTACTGAAATTTCTGCACGAGTTAGATAATATTTTCAAAGGTACGACTTGATTTTTCTTGCTATACAGTCTTGGAAAATCAAATAGGAATTAGTACGTATAGCGAGCTGGCAAATAGAAATTAACATAAAGAAGATACAAAAACGAAATAACGAACATTGAAATCAGAATTGCGTTTGCTCGGCGTAGGGCTACTATGACGTAGTTGTGGGTAGTCAAGACAGTCCGACCTAAGGGCTGAGCGGCTGCGAGGCTGTTCGAATAATGCTGATCCCACAATCTCGTTCAGCTTGATAGACGGCAGCTGTTGCTCCTGTGCAGGGGCACCAGTCGCTGAACCGCAAGAGGTTGAAACTGGGAATATGTTAGTTACAGAGCTTTACCAGAGACTTTGTCTGGTACCGAGGATAATAAGAATAAACACGGGCATGTCTTGGGTTCGTATCCTTACATCTGTGTCTTTTGGACCTCTCGGGGGGTACGCATAGGCATGCGTTTGTCCTATGTCTATATTTCATGATTGCCGTTTACCGTCGCCGAATTGAAAGGGTTTTGGAGTTTTCCCTGTCTCCTACCGGTGAGGATACTGCATCCTTGCAAAGTAGTATCGACCGTTCCATCTAATTGGGCCTCCGCACTTTCATGTATGTGAAAATGTCCAGTCTGTACTCTTTTGGTACAGGGCGACCAATCCCGTGAAGTATGGTGTATAAATCACAATTTGATAGTAGCTTTGCTTTTGCTTGCTACGCAGCTCCAACTGGTGAGTTTGGCCGGTAGCGTGGGGATCAGGAGTCCCCGGGACTGAATTCCCGCCTAATTATTTGGTATAGGACCCCTAGTGGGGGGCATCACGCGGGTTGTGGTTGGTACCAAAATCGCTGTTAGAGACTCTGTGCTCGAATGTGGAGTTGCATTGTAACCGGGTGCGGAGGTGGTAAAATAGGTCTCACCTCCGCCAATGGGGATTATGTTCCATACTAGCATAATCAATTTGCTATCTCTCGGCTGGAAGAAAGGGCTGACAATTGCGGTAGTACCAAAATTGTCAGCCCCTTTTCCTAGATAGTCCAAGTTTTACTTGGCTATCCCAGGTGGGGCGTTGGCAATCGCATTGTAATATGCCCAGTGTGCCACACACCGTGGGTAAGGCCTTCACTGCGGGACTCACGTAAAGCCCCCGGCGTTTTTCCTTTGTCTGCGTTTTTTGCTGTCCTCAACTGCACGTAAAAATCTTCACTACTATTTTTGCCAGTTTTTGTTATATTATGGTCTCAATTTCTCAGAACGATATTTTTATATTCACTACATTCCGTGTTATCCATTTGCCGGTTTTCAAAGCAAAGTTAAATAAAACACACATAAAGCTATAGCTTCGATGAAACTTTTATTTCATTATAATGCTTGCACGAAATACATTATTATTTAAATGACTGCCTCTGGATTGGTTGCAGCAGTGGATCCATTTCATGTAGTTTTCGACCCTTTTTTCGCACATTTCGGGCGGTATCTCGGCGATAACTTGACGAATGTTGGGTATTATCCGCGTAAACACGGTCTTTGACGTAGTCCCACAGAAAACGTCTAACGGCGTCAAATCCCATGATCTTAGTGGCCAATTTGACGTCGCCAAAACGTGAAATTACCCTTTCTTTCCAAAATCGGTCGTGTTGTGTGGCTCGTGGCACCGTCTTGTTAAAACCACATACCCACGTCCAGTTCATAATCTTCAATTGCAGGCCAAAAAAAAAGTTCGGTTATAATACGGCCATAGCGCTCTGAGTTTAAATTAAAATTATTCGCCACAGTTTCACTAATAGAAGCGATATTTTGGGCAGTGCGCACACTGTGATGGAGCACAGGCCTGACCACATTTGTAACGCTTCCAGTCTTTATAATCTTGCCAATTGCTTGCTCAGTGGGTCGATTATGACAACCATAATCACCCCGTAATGTACAAAAAGTGAGCACTTTTAATTCACCACTTTTGTAGTGAGTTTTATACAATTTTTGCATGTACTTCGGTTGTTAAACGCTCCATATTCGTAGATTTCAAACCTTTCACTAAATAAATAACACTTCAGATGACAGGTGTCTGACAACTGATAGCCTTGCCAGACTGGCGGTTTTGAAACCATTAAATGAATAACCCTGTACTTTTAACAGGGCCATATATTATTGTGATTGGTTATCGATGTTCATCCCCGTTTCCGTCACACTGCTGACGCACCACTGTCGGCACTTTTTTATGCTTAAAATTTGAATTTTACGTTTCATATTTTTGGATTTCTTCGATTGTTGCCAAGCAGCATTAGCGGATGCGGCCACGTTAGCAGTCGCAGTGCTGACTGACAACAAAGGGTAGAACTACCCCTTCCATTAAAATTTGATCAAACCAAGAACAACACCAATAATTGCTTCTGGTCGTGTTGTTGTTTGTAGTCAGTCTGTTTAGTGTCGGATCAGTTTAGTTGGGCTATTGTATTGCAACGCAGGGGCCTACGTACCCATACACAAACACACACACATACGCACACACAGTCACACACATGCAAAATTCAGTTCATTGTTAACACTTATAATTGAGCAACGTCATCAGATTGTACTTATTGTTGTTATTGTAGATGTAGTGGTACAATAATATTGGTTTTCGGAAAACATTGGTTCATTCGAATGGGGCAATGCCCCTATTATGGTTCTGTGAAGTGAAAGGTGACAATTTGCCTTAAATTTCACAGAAGGTATCCGTATGCCGATATATGAACATATGTACGGTTCTAAAGAACTGCTGCATCCAATACGAAAAAGTTTCAAACACTTTTTCGAACTTTCGTTTTCTTTTTCTGAGAGGCTACGGTCACATTCCTGGAATTATGAAGTCTGATATTTACTATTGAAAATGATGATGATGTTATTTTATATAAGGCGTAGTAAAACTACAATAGATGGCTTTAGTAATCGGTATCTCACGTTGTGTAAGTGCGACTAGGTTACGCTAGATGTCGTTAGAAATATAAGACTTCGTACTCAAAAAGCTACCAATATTTTGTGGTTGCTTGACTCAGTATTGTTTGAGCCGCCCGTCAAAGATGGACACTAGCAAGGGGAAGACATGACATGTTTTTTTCTTTCATAAAGACGTAAAAATAAGCCAAGCGGCCAAAAATGTGAATAGTGTTTATGGTCCTAACACTGTAATAGCCAATTATTCAACATTTTGACTTCGTCGATTCCCTTCCGACCAATTTGGTGTCAAAGATACGCAATGCTGTAAGGCAAAATATCAATAAAAAACACTTTTTTGTTTGTCCAGGTGCTAAACATTGTAGAAAAAACTGTTTAGAACAACTTGAATATGGCTCGATACAAAAAGAAGCTCTGGTTAACGTTGAAGAAAAACCTTATGGACAGAATTTCCATCTGCGAATCGCTGCTGCCCACGTCTGAAGCACATGGTGACTAGCGATGGAAAGTGATTGGCAGGAAATCATCTATTATGAGCTGTTCCTTGAAGGCCAAACTCCTTTCGCCAATGGGGAGTATGTCCCTTATTGGCTTACTTGATTTGATATCATTTGGCTGGAGGAAAGAGCCAACAGTTGGGATAACTTACTTCCACAACTGTCGACTTCTATTTCTAGAAAGTTTAAGTTTGCTTGGTTATTGCAAGCTCCTACTGCGAGATGGAGCATATTTAGCGGGAAATGGTAGGTGGGCGTCTGTCCGGGGCAGTGATCAATCCAGACGGATGTGGCCTCGCCTAGATCTAAAACGTTCCCACACACTGCTGCCGCTATCAAGACCCGACGTCTCATTGCTTGAATCCGTCATGACGGAACACTGTCTGATTGGAAGACAGGCAGTGAGATGGGAGGGTGCAACTAGTGACTTCTGCAGGAGTTGTAGAAATGAAGAGGAGGTGCAGCTCATAGAACAGCCCATGGTTTTGCTGGTGAAAATTTCGCCTCAAGAGAAGATTGTAAAATTCGGCTGTCCCAGTTTTTTTTTTTTTGCAATAGCATGGAGGATTTAAATGAGATTACCATGATAGAATTACATTAAAAATGGCAACAAATTATCTAACAATATTCGATTATTCTAAATTAATTTATTTTTACTACACCTACTACTACTACTACTACTACAACTCTGACTTCTCTTCAGTTGCCGAATATGAATCTTTCGCCTTTTACTACAACTTATATAGTATTTTTCTTGATCGACCGTGATGCAATGGTTTGTACACGCGACTGTCGTCGAATGATCGCGGGTTTAACCCCTGATACAGCCACTTATCCTGAATGACGAATACTTCTGCTTCTCAAACCGTGGCGTTTGCAAACCGCCATTTGTGTTAAACACAACATTTTATCAGTTAAAGCATTTCAAAAAATTGCAAAAGCGCCATCTGTATGAAAAAAACCGAAACATTTTTACATACATAGCATAAAATAATGCTTCAAGTGGCCCCATCACTTCGTAGTTTTACTTTTAGGCATTAAAAGTAAATATTCAAAGCTGAGGCGCAACTGTTAAGATTTTATTAATATTTCGTTCAATAAGTCTGCCAATTTCAACACAACTCTATATATCTGCGGTTAATATGATATTCAAAATGTAATCCCATATTATGGTTTTTAGTATACATATATATTATTATTTTACAACCGCAATGAAAATAACATAATACTCTTTTCTATTTTCTTTACAGGTAAGTTAACATGGATAATAAAAATATATCATAATTATTTGCTTTCGAAGAATAGCAACTGAATGGCCTAAAAACAAATTTTGAATCGTAAGTGAATCTCGAGCTGATATAGCCGTATTTATTAAATTTATTATATTAATCTTGGCATAACTTAAGAAATAACCAACTGAATCCGCCTTATGCTTTAGGAAATTAAATACCTTAGCAAGCCAGTTTATTTCCAGTACTATTTACTATTTATGATGGCTTGCTAAATTTTCGACTAGACAACCCATAATAGGGGCCATATCGATACATGCAGCGCCTACTACCGACTTCAATAGACTTCATTTGTGAAAAATATTAGACCTAGATTTAGATTTTAAATTCAGATTTGGTTGCGATTGGTTTATTGTTGTGCGACTATCGTCGATATGACCCGAGGGCTCAACCGCCTATGGTTAAGTTAGGTCAGTGTGGCAATTTAAATAGACTGACTAACTTAGACTGTGTAGTCCATTGTGATGCCACGAAAACTAGAGATAAGGATGTCCCTAGTTTTCCCCGTTGAACCATACTGAGTGCCTTAAGGAGCTGTTAAGTCGGACAATATCTATATTGTACAGATATCCCAGGTCCCTGAAGAAATAAGAGCCCAGTGTTGATCCCCGCCTGTTCGCCAGGGCGGGGCAATTGCAGAGAAGATGTTTTATGGACTTCTCCTCTTCGTCGGTACAACTCCTGCAGAAGTCACTAGTCCCAACCTTCAATTTCACTGCATGTCTTCCAATCAGACAGTGTCCCGTCATGACGAATACAGGCAATGAGACGTCGGGTCTTGATAGTGACAGCAGTGTGTATGAAAGTATTAAATCTAGGCGAGGCCACATCCGTCTGGATTGGTCACAGCCCCGGACAAACGCCCACCTACCATTAGCTGCTAAATATGCTCCATCTCGCAGTAGGAGCTTGCAAGTGGCTAGAGGCATGCCCACGGACTACAACTCGACTGGAGTCTGTAAGGTTGTCCTTAGTCTTGCCAGCTCGTCAGCTCTGCAGTTCCCTGGTATGCCCCTGTGGCCCGGCACCCACATAATGTGAATGTTAATATACTGAGCCATCTCGTTAAGAGATCTGCGGCAATTTATGACTGATGTTGAGTTCGGGAAGATAGAATCCAGGAATTTAATGGCAGCTGGACTGTCAAAGAATATGTTAATCCCCAACGTTGTGAGGACGTTATATCCCAGCCATTCTGCGACTTTAAAATTCCGGCCTGATAAACGCTACTGTGATTTGCTTAACCCTATAGAAACAGGTGACCTTGGGGGCTAGCGGAAAATGGAGTTTCTGGATAATAATTTGTTTGGGAATTTTTGTTGGAGCTCCGCTATAACCGGTTCGTTGAATACGTCTTCGGCGCAGTTCTGCGTAAAAAAAAAACTCCTGCAACATCTTGGCATTGACATTGTGTTTGTAGCACCCTGTGAAAGGTTTGATGAGGTTAAACGGAAGATTGAAGCCAATGGTTCACGTTTATAATTTTCTTTTTTTTCAATAACTCAAATTTGGCAGTGAAATTTCCTATCATCAATCACAGTCTGATAGAGCCTACTGTACTTCATTTGCAAAATTCGCAGCAGCAGTAATTAAAACAGATTCCTGATGGCTTGCCCAACTTGCACACGCCCTATACATGTGTGCATGTTGCGACGAGTACATTGCATCGATTACATATCATTGTAAATTTTATTCATAAATTTTGTATGTTTTCTGCTCTCCACGCGCCGCTTGAAATTTGACAATCATTGAAAAGTGTGTCATCGTCAGTACTCGTCGCCTCGTTTTTGAGGTCATTACTATATACCCAAATAGTCATTTAGAGGTTTGGTGCCTTGCGAATAATGTCTGTCCGTACCCTCGCCGGAATTGACGATTCGTTCTCTTAACATTCCTTTGAAAGGGGGTCAGTCGATTGGTTTCTTGTATTTTATCCTCTTCTCCACACACCACATAAAAATCATTTATCCCTTCTCTCTCTCTCTCTGCAGAGAAAGGATGAAATCTGTCGGCATTTTCATTTTTGATTTTCTAACATCTTTGGAATTCCTTTGTCGTATTAAACAAGTATAACAGTTTCAGGAGCGCAATTGAGTGAATGAGTACATATTAAATCGCTCAGCATTTGTGGTTGTCACTAAAAACTACGGGTTTCTATTACGACGCTGTATGAGGTCTGATGATTTTGCGCATTCGCTGTTTTTTTTTACCTTCCGGCGTTTTTTGTTTTATTGCATTTTGGCGTTGTATATTATTTTTCTATTACGTTGTCACTGTTGTCAAGTTTCGCTTTCTCTCTCTCGTAATCGGGAAACTTTGTGGCGTGGTACTGCCGGGTGCACAGTGGACGCCAACTGTCAGTGGGAAATAATCGCGAAATAAAACAAATGTCAATTTTTTGCCGTACAGTGTAATTTTATTTAGCTGCCTCGAATTCTCTATGTCAATATTTTGATGTCAGCTGTCTTTAAAATACGGGTAATCTGTATTTTGTATAGGTTTTTTAATATTTTTTATATTTATGAAGACTTTGTTTTTAAACAATTTTGTGTTATAGAAAATAAAGTTCGAAATTCAATTCTATATATGTATATGCATGAATGTGTAATAAAAGCGTTAAAAGGGAGCGACAAAAACATAACCTCCACTAAAAATGTGTTTTTGTGATGTGATAACGGCCTTTACTTAAATGATTCTCCAACGTCCCAACTTCATTCTAGAACCCAATCGGCATGAAGTTTAAACAAGATGTAAAATGTACTTCATGTCAAATATACTGAAGTAATATGGGTTTTTTCCAGTATTTAATAAACTTATATGAAACCTGATTCAGATCGAACAAATATATGAGACGGCAGGTGGGCGAAGTCGGTCGGTTAGGAAAAAAAATTACTCATACAAGAACTGAACTCAGGTTTGAAAAAATGGTGATTTTTACCGTTATTCTTTAACAATTGTAACATTTATTGAAAAAGATATACATATATGGAGGTGTATAATAAGCATCAGCAAATCCCATCTCTGCGCTAATAACATTCGTAAGGGACCGCTCTAATGTCTCTTCTGGATGATACTGACAGCCATCAACCATAATCAGCCATTTTACTCTAAGCGAGCTTTTGGACAGGGCGCCGACCTATCGTGCGATCTCTTAAACATGCTGTTGGTGATGGCTAAGAGGGGAGCTGCGGTTACGAGAGGGTCCCAAAACTAGCCGACCCTTGGAGTTAAACCCAGTGGGTTTTTTCATACGGTTCAACGTATCAACAAAGACATTTGAGACAGTCATTGTCTTGAAGTCTGCTTTTTGTCGATAATGGGGCAAAATACAATACTCCATGCTATTATCCGCGATCAAGGTAGCTACTAGGACGGGTCCCATAGCTAGCCGACCTAACAACGAAGACATAAAAAAGTTGGGGAAAATTTTCTTTATTTTTCAACATAATTTCCTTTTAGCTTGATGCACTTATTCCAGCTATAATTATTAGCTTCTATAACCTGTCTACAGTAAGAACTGTCAAACTCTTTAAAATAGCCATCAACCGCAGACTCCACCTCTACATTGTTGGCAAATTTTTTAAGGTGTGCGATGAAACAATTCAAACTTTAATTCAATAATTTTGGCCATCACAATACTGGATGTGTGAACTGGAGCACTGTCTTGATGAAACAACACTTTCTTTTTCGCCAAATACGGCCCTTTCCCATAATTTCATGACCTAAACGCTGCAATAAATTAGTATAATATTCGCCCTTGATGGTTTTTCTTTTCTGAAGATAATCGATAAAAATAATCCCATGCGCATCCCAAAAAAACAGACGCCATGACCTTGCTTGCAGATGGAACCGTCTTCGCTTTCTTTGGTCGTGATTCTCCAATTCCAGTTCACTGCTTTGACTGTTCCTTTGTCTCAGGTGTAAAATGGTGGACCCATGTCTTACACATGGTTATAAATTGCTGTGAAACATCGCTCTATTGAAAGCAAGCGCGGCAAGTATTCTTCGCACAGCTTTCTCAGCTTTTGAAATGCCTATAATTTCAGTTATAGCGCGACTCTCACGCGACTTCAGCCGTTGATCATCCAATACCATATTGTGGATTTTCTTAACCGTGTCTTTCGTGGACACCTCCTTTGGTCGACTACAACGGTGTTCGTCTTGTACGGCCTCGTTTAAATTCCGCCTCCCAATATTTTACAGTCGTAAATGAAAGAGCAGACTCTCCCCGAGCTGAATCTAGCTCGGCTTTAATATTGGACTGATTGGACTGAGACCTTTCATTTTTTTCATGTTTACAAATTCACTGAGATCGTTTACTTTTGATGGCTTAAATAAAAATACAAAATAACGTGACACCTTGAAACTTAAAGCATATATTTTATAAGGTTGCTACTTTTCACCGAAATAATTTATTTTCCCAAACTACTGGCACCATCTACACGTCTGGTCGGTTAGTTTTGTGGCCGCCCTCGTATATTTTCCATGTGCTAAGAAGAGTTAAATTTGACGGGGGCATTTATCTGGAAATGAGTTAACACATCGTCCAAGATGCTGTCAGCCACAATCCTTGGCGGTGAAAGGTACATATAAGTATTTCCTTGGGTCCTGTGAAAATTATGACGTCTATTCAACTAAGCAGCTGTACAACTTTGCACCTGTTCGCTTGCAGTTGTTACTTAATTAAAAGCAACATAAATTTTAAATTGACAGATAGTGGGAGGTATTATGTTAATTCAAAGGTTTTTTGATGGAATTGCCTGGATTGTGGGCGTGGTCAGGAATAGTATTAAAAAATAAGATATTTGAATAAAAAATCTTTGCGAGCTAAGCCGACTCCTGTATGAGAGGAGAGTTTTTTTGCCATGACAACTTGAAATTCAGTTTGAATCGTCATAAAAAAACACCATAGTTGTTGTTTATATATATACCTATATTATATATATATATATATGTATATATTTATATATATATATGTAAATATGTATATCAGGTAGCGTTAAGCGACTTTCCGTTGTCATTGGCATTTTGGCATTGCTTACTCTCTCATAGAGTTTGTTTCACATTTCTCTGCTCTCATGCAACGCTGTTAGATTCTAGCCTAATGCAAAGTGTCACAACAACTACAAACTGCATAAAGAAATGTGCATTTTTGTCACACGGAACTTATTGTGCTTTTGTTTAGCTTGCTTTCGATTTGACATTAAACTTTTGACAGTTGACAGCAGAGAGAACACGTCAGGAATATTTTGCACACTTTGACAGTTCTGTGTGAAATGTTGTTGTTTTCAACTTTTTGACATTTCAAACTGTTATACACATTTGGATAGAAGTACAGCAACGAGAAAAATCCGCAAGCAAGGAAAATTCTTTATAGGCAGACAGACAGGCGATGGGACGGACTAGCTTACGGATACAACCGACGGAAGCAATGTAAATAAAACAATAAGAAGAGAAGAATATAAAAAATGAAGAAGCAAAGCATACTATGGCAATTTTCGTTGTCAATGTCATTCATGAAATTTATACGACAAACAAAGCGTGTTGTCTGTCCCCCCGCCCCTTTGTTTGTTGTTGTTTGATTTTAGTTGGATTTGGCCTCTGGTGTTGTTTCATTGTTTGATTTACAGTATCGCTGAGAGCGACATCGGACGGGGATTCCTGTTTGTGTATTAATTGGGAATTGATCGTTGATACCTCATGTAATGACGTCTAATTAACTCTAACGTATATTTTGTTATTTAACTAATGTGAAAAACTTTAGCTAAGGTCACACTCATATAATATTGGCGATTGGAGTAGGGAAAGGATTATGAAATTAACATGAGGAAAAGCTAATCGCTCACGAACAAAAAATTAGAATAATGCAGCTTAATATCGATGGTGATAATCACCCGATCTACTTGATGGTAATACAGGGTGGGCCATAAGGGTGTTGGCGGTTTAAATATTCAATTAAAAAAAAAACTACGAAACATAAAAAAAATATATTTGTATTTTTAAAAAGTAGAAGCATGGGAATTTTTAAGACTTAAAAGTAATGTTGTCCAAATGGCTTCCCTCGGCTGCTTGACCCTCTTGAAACCGTAGTCGCAAATTTTGGAAAACTCTTTGAAAATTTGTTCTCGGATTATTCTCGTAGATTACCGATTTGAGGTAGCCCCATAGAAAATAATCGCATGGAGAGAGATCGGGGCTACGTGGGGGCCATTCAATATCCCCCTTTTCGAAATGAGTTTTCCAGGAAAAACATTTTTCAGCAGCTCTATGGATACCCTAGCCGTATGACATGTGGCCCCATCCCGTTGAAACCACATCCTCGAGGTATTGCCTTGAAGTTCTTGCAAAGCTGGCACCAAAAAGTCTGCTAGCATGTTGCAATAATTGTTCGCTCTAACCGTCATCTTCTGAAACACGAACACGCTCCACAATGCCGGCTGATCTTGCAGAAACTGGGCGACCACGAACCGTAATTGGTACTGTTGAGCCGGTTGTTTCGAACATTCTGATCCATTTTCGTATCACATTGGCGCTTGGAACTTCACTTAAATCGTGTAAACCGTGTTCATGCCGATACAAACGTCTTGCAGTAATCACTGATTTATTGTTTTCGTAATACGCTCGGACACAAAATGCACGCTGCACTCCCGTGTACGGCTCCACGGCGACTAAATTTCCAGGAAGCGGCGCAGCGAACAACATATCGAGAAATTGAATATTTAAACCGCCAACATCCTTATGGCCCACCCTGTATAAAGTTATGCAATCAGTTGTGGTACTAGGCAATAAAATAGAGGCGCATTGAAGTCAAAAAAGTATAGGGAATAGATCAATAAAACGAAAAATATTTGTTATAAATTAAAATTTCTTATATCGCTTCCAAAATAGACAGCTTCTGAAATAATACTCGTACATTTATAAAAAAAAAGAACAAATGGATGAGATATCAAAGAACTTCTCACATTCAATAAGCTTACAAGTATTTTAATTTTATATAGACTCTACTAAATGACTATAGTTTGAGTAGCATTTTCTAGGTTTGTCGGTTATCCGACTGCTGGAAGTGGTCGTCAGACACTTCAAGGTGAAGGCCGCTCAAATAATGGTAGAGTCGCATATCGGTGATTGAACCCGCAATCATGCGAGCGAATAATCCAACATCAAAATATTTTTCAATTTCGTTTTTTCGGAAAACTGCTGAATTTTCGTCTAAAATTTGTTGAATTCATTGACAACAAACTCAACAAATATTTTCCAACAACCGCCATATTCTTTTGATATGATCCCGGCTTTTTTTCTTTCTTTCTCTCTCTCTCTCTTTGTCTCTTTCTCTCTCTCTGCCTCTTTCTCTCTCTTTATCTCTTCTTTCTCTCTGTCTTTATCTCTTCTTTCTCTCTTTCTCGTTTTCTCTTTCCCTCTCCCTTTCTCTTTCAAAAATTCAAATCATCAATTTGTTTTCTATCAATTAAAACAATAAAAGAGAACAAACTGATGATTTGAATTTTTAAAAGAGAAAGAAAAGGGAGAGAGAAAGAGAAAACGAGAAAGAAGCTGTAAAGAGAGAGAGAGAATCGGAGAGAGAGAAGAGATAAAAAAAGAGAGAAAGAAGAGATAAAGAGAGAGAATCAGAATATCAGAAGATTATGGTAGTTGTTCGAAAATATTTGTTGAGTTTGTTGTCAAACCCTCACTTACAATGAATAACCCAGCTTATTGAAAAATCCAAGAGTTTTCTTGTTACAAGTTTGGCTTTTAACGACGAACTTACTTTCTTAAACGCAGCATAACCATCATACTATATACTTTATTTACCGCCTAGATATCTGGCAAGTTTATTAAGTGCACAATGTCGCGGTTATTAAAGAAAATAGTTAAAATTATCTTGACTTGTAATCGACCTCTTAACGTAATTTTTTTCGGTTTCGGTTTAGTCGGAAGTTGCTATTCCACTGTTGACTGGATAGATTCTTCAAGCCGTGTCTTCCTACCATTTGCGAGTATAATACATTTTCTGAATGGGAGGACCCGAAATTAACGCATTTTAGCACGTCTTCAGTGGCTTTACGCCATTTTTGGAACTAATCGAATGTCAATGCGTTTCTTCGTAACCAAACAATCGCACAAAATGGTATGAACTAATTGGTAAGACGCAGAGAGTTCCTCGGCGGCAAAATTTTAATAACAATTTGTTAGGCACCATTTCTTTTTTTTATCGCTGTTAATTTTATTTGAATACGTTGATGGCCAAACAGAGCAAGACAGGTCTTCTCTCAAATATTTACAAAGATAAGATTGGTTCGAGTTAAATATGGATCGAATAGCAGTTCGTTGAATAGGGATAACAGTCGGCCAGACTGCCCAGCAAGGGCCTTTGGTAAGCAATCGCGCACCACCTACGGTAATCGCCTATATTTAAATGTATCTCTAACAGAGTTTTATGAGTTGTAATACGACCTTTTCGGGTATGTCTTAGCTATCACTAAAAATTAACTTTAAGTAAAACGTAGATGATACAGTTGTTTGTTGAAAAATCACTGAAAATCCCCATCATCCCAAAGATAGGGATTCAGTCATTCAAGTTTTACCATATTAAACCGATTGCGGTCGCCTCTTAAACTTGCGATTCATATCAAATTTGGTGGTTGTCGTACTTGCTGTCCGAAAAGTGGGTATTGTTTTATTAGAAACAGCTATTTTTCATTAACGATGCAGATAGTCACACAGTGGTCCCTAAAATATAATGTGAATAGTATAATATAACACATGTCTGTTATATATGTTAACAATATCAGCCATTTTGCATTGTCAGTTTGTTTTTGACAGATAAAAAGGTTAGTCGTGTTTTGGTGTGTTCTTCGATTTTTTACTATTCGAAAAAATGGATCAAAGAAACTATTAAGTTTTGTGTAAAAAATGGAATTAAATGTGCAAGGACATTTGAAATGTTGACTGTGTCGTTTGGCGAGTCTACTCTGAGCAGAACACAAGTTTAATTGTGGTATAACCGGTTTAAGAAGGCCGAGAAGATGTCAATGACGATGCTCGTCCTGGTCGCCCGAGCACGTCAACAACCGATGAAAACATTGAAGCAGGGAAGAAAATGATTTTGGATAATCGTCGAATCACTATTAGAGAAGTTGCTAATGATGTTGCCATATCGTTCGGCTCATGCCAAGCAATTTTTACGGATATTTTAGGCATGAAACGTGCGGCAGCGAAGATTGTTCCAAAATTGCTAAATTCTGAGCAAAAACAGCATCGCATGGACATCGCTCAGGAGCTGTTGAACGTCGTCAACGACGATCCAGATTTCCTCAAAAAGGTCATAACTGGTGACGAATCATGGGTGTATGGCTATGACATTGAAACCAAAGCCCAATCATCCCAATGGAAGCGTCCAGAAGAGCCACGACCGAAAAAAGCACGTCAAGTTCGGTCAAATGTGAAAGTTTTGTTCACTGTTTTCTTCGATTGAAATGGCGTGGTGCATCATGAATTCTTGCCACAAGGTCGTACGGTCAATAAGGAATACTACCTTGAAGTTATGCGCCGTTTGCGCGTAGCAATTCGTCAGAAACGCACAGAATTGTGGAAAACCCAATCATGGATTTTGCACCATGATAACGATGCTTGTGCGTGAGTTTTTGGCCAAAAAACAAAACCGCAATTATGTCTCAACCACCGTATTCACCGGACTTGGTGAATACGCTGACTTTTTCCTCTTCCCAAAACTGAAGGCACCGATGAAAGGAAAGCGTTTTGCTACGTTTTGAGGAGATAAAAGAAAAATCGAAACAGGAACTGTTGGCGATACCAAAAAGCGCGTTTCAGAAGTGTTTCGAGGATTGGAAAAAAACGCTGGCATAAGTGTATTATATCTGAGGGGGATTACTTTGAAGGGGACAAGATAGTTATTGATGAATAAATAAATAATTTTTGAAAAAAATTGAAAATAACGGTTATTTTTTGATCACACCTCGTATTGATTTTTTTTTTAAGAATAAATGGTAAAATTGTTGAGCCAATTGTGTCAAAAGTGAATTTTTCAAGAGATAGATTCAGTTTTTTTTATGAGAAAGGCTATTGCTTTCGGATACATTTTGACTAATTTCAAACTTTAAAAGTCTCTGACTATTTTTATGATAAATTTCGGTTTCTTATCTACAACTGTCGCATTTTGAAAAGACGAACACTGACGGACATGCCGAAGTTTATTACAACGATTACATATACTTTATGGGTCTCAGATGAATTTTTCTATATGCGAAGGGAATAAAATGAGTATATCCTCATTCTGTGGTCACGATTATATCGTCTTATTGCAGACATATTCGAATCTCTTCTATCTTCTGTTCTCTACTATCGAAATGGTGTGTTTTGTCGCATCCTCCAGCTCTCGCATAAGTTCACTTGTTTCTATATTGTGGACTTTGTGGATAACTTCTCCATCACCTTCAATTGAGCAATCCGAATCAAATGTATTATGAAAATGTACGACCACATCTAAAAGCATTCATCCAATTTTCTGGCATTAGCCTTTTCCTCTATCGCCAGGAAGGTCAACCATTCCATAATGTACCAGTTGGCCTATCAATCAGATGAGCACATTGCCACATATACCTCAATTCATATTTTTCATTTAATTTCACTAAATTTTATTGAATTCAGCATAACTTGGAAAGTTACACTTATTTAGTAAACTTTTGTGAATGAATCGCCCCGTACGTGATTTAGCAAGAATCAATGTTCCATAATTGTTAAATCATGTGCCTAATAGCGATTTAAATTTCTCCTTTAGCATCCCAAAAAGACGCTGTTTAAGGGCGAATGTAAATCAGGCTACCCGACTGAAACTTCTGTACATGTTCGAATGCGATTTGTTTCCCATATTTGTATGATTTCTATAATTTTGGTAATGGGAAAATTAGGATAAGAATTCAACTAATGCCTCAATTCATGAAACTCCTGTCCTGTTACCTCTCATCAAAAATGCTAGTACGACCGCTCGTAAAATCGGACCTTAGAAAAAAAATAAGATAAGAATGCGACAAATATCTTAATTCATGAAACTCCCGTCAGTCGACTTATTGAGGCATCCTGTTCACCTCTCATCAATAATGCTGGTACGACTGCTCGTAAAATCAGACTTTCGCCAATATTTAGGTAAGAATTCAACTAATATCTCAATTTATAAAATTCCTCTTATTCCTTATTGAGGTATCCCGTTCATCTCTCATCAGAAATGCTAGTACGACCACTCGTAAAATCGGACCTTAGGAAAAAAATAAGATAAGAATGCAACAAATATCTTAATTCATGAAACTCCTGTCAGTCGACTTATTGGGTTATCCTGCTTATCTCTCATCAATCAAATAATTAGGTACGATTTCAACTAACCTCACTTATGGAACTCCTGTCAGTCGATTTGTTGAGGCATCCTTTTTATCTCTCATCAAAAATGCCGCTCGTAAAATCGGACTTTCGTCATAATATTCGTCGTATATTTTTCATAACGATCTTTCTTAGCCTAATTTCCAATAAAGATTTTGGAAAAATAAAAGTAATTTGCAGACGTAAATTTTGCTCACTAAATTAACCTAATCGATAAGTCGTGTTTTTGACAATTCACTATTTGACGTAGAAAGAGAGACACACGTATCTTTACTGGAAACTGGAAATAATCTTACATCATTACGAAGAACATTTATCATGCCTTAAGTCGATTACAAAATATGATTGCCCCACTTACGACTGACATCTCTTTGTTATCGCCCTTTTCTAACTTAACAGGATATCCATTAAGAACTCTGTGTTGAAAAACCAGTTTTTTTTTTTACAAATGTTTACAGTTCATATACATACATATATCCTTGTTAGTCCTTAAATTACGAAAGCCATATGTGACGTACACATGCCCTAGTGTCTTGTACCTATATACATATGTATATATAAGTATACATATGTGTGTGGGTTTCCATATCTCATATATATAATCGAGTTAAAAATATGTCCCTTCCACGGGATATATCTGTTTGTCTCAACAAAAACAACAAACACAGCGACAACAGCTTTTTTAACTTTGAACTTGCCATCGATTACGCATTTAAATGGAATGAAAAAACAAAATCTACTCTCGCCGCCCGTGAAACCAGAATCAACGTCATCGTCTTTATTGGCACTGCTCCAGTAGTAGGTCAATGCTATATACATATAAGTATGATAAACCACTATGCGCAAGTAAATAGCATTCTGGTGGTATTCTAGAGAAATTTTTCATCCACATTAAGGACATTTTTAAACTTTTTTTTTATATACATTATGATGAAGAACATACATCGCGGCCAATCACTCACAAATTATGAAAGAAAATTTTTATCCGATCAATTTTTTACGATATTTTAATATTTTTCCTTTTAAAAATGTAACACAACATCGATCTGTGCTGGGCTGCTTTTAAGGACTAAGTGACACATTACCAACATTCCAAGTGTACTGGGGTTGTATAAACAAGCTCAGTAGATAGTGCGAAAGGGGAAGTCATTTTGAAGAGGACGGTAGATAAGAAGAAGATTCAAATTTGCTAAGCTAGCTTAAATAAGGTTATTCCAATATGGAGCATAAAAGAAAGATAAAATATTCCTTAGATTACACGTCACAAATGTGATGAAATCTTTCGAACTGTAGTCCGCAGAATAAAAGGTTTTCCTAATATCGGGTTATCCGCTTTTCGGTTTTAAAAGTAAAGTTAAATAAAACACACCTAAAGTCAGGATTTCGATGAAATTTTTATTTCCTTATGCGATTATTGTACGAGATACAATGCCATTTAAGTTACAGCCTCTGGATTGGTTGCAGCAGTGGATCCTTTTACGGTAGTTTTCCATCACTTTTTCGCGCATTTCGGGCGGTATCTCGGTGATAACTGGAGGAACGTTGGTTTTCAAATGCTCCAAAGTTTGGGGATTATCCGCGTAAACATGGCTTTTTGACGTAGCCCCACAAAAAAGTCTAACGGCGTCAAATCGTATGAGCTTGGTGGCCAGTTGACGTCGCCAAAATGTGAAATTGAGCTTTCTGGAAACTTCTTATGCACTTAAGCCAAAATCGGTCATGTTGTGTGGTTCGTGACACCGTCTTGTTGAAACCACCTACCGTCGAGTTCATAATCTGCGATTGCAGGTAAAAAAAAGTCGGCCATACGCTCTGAATTGAAATTCGGATTATCCGCCACACTTTTACTAACAGAACTGATATTTTCGGCAGTGCGTACACTACGATGATGCACAGGCCTGACCACATTTGAGGTGCTTCCAGTCTTCTCAAATTTCTTTGTAATCTTTGCCAATTCCTTGCACAGTAAGGTCGATTATGATATCCCTAATCAGCTCGTATTGTATGAAAAGTGCCCACGTTCTTTGGTTGTTAAGCGATTTATATTCGTAAATTCCAAACATTTCACTAAATAAATAACACTTCAAATGACAGGTATTTAACAGCTGACAGCCTTGCCAGACCGGTGGTTTGGAAACCACTAAGTGGAGTATATACTGTACCCGTAGTATAGGGCATAATAAAAGAAGCTTTGCGTGAAGTGTTAATGAAATTTTTTCGTTATATGAAAGATCCATATAACATCGTACATGGATCCAATTTTTAATTTAATTAATTACATTTTAATTTTAATTAATTTAACTTTAATTTATTATTTATTTATTTATTTATTATTATTAATTAAATTAATTGAATTAAATTAAATTATGTTAATTTTTAGGACATTGATCAATTGTGGTTTATTGTCATAGACCAACCAACGACTTCAGAAAATCACACATGAAGAAGTCGAATTATCTTGGTAGACAATTTAAGTCACCTAAGCTAAAAGAGAGGTCATGCAAAATGTTTATTTATAAGCACTATGGGGCACGCGGCGTCGTCTGGCAGGAACCACATATAGTCCACGTCAAAATAAATTGATAACTTTATTTAAAATGTTGTCCATCTCCAGTCATCCTTTTAGTTTGGCATATGAATATTGCTTTAATAGAAAGTTTCATCTTTAGAGGCTATCCAGGAAACAACCTAATTTTTTGGATCTCCATATGATAATAAGCACCGTCGAGACGCACCATGTGTTATCAATCGGAACAAGTGATCATCGGAAGAGGCAATGTCTGGAGAATAGGATTTTCCAATACAGAGTTCCTAACAGGTGTTGATGAGCATTATCATGTAATTGAAAAATTTTGTCACACCGGCTGCTCGAATTTATCTCATCAATGGTTATGTCATCTCATGTTATCTCATCAGTTATGGTTATGTTTGGTTTGGCAACTGACAAAACACGACATCAAGTTGATCCCCCCCAAATGCACAAAATAAGTTTTATTTTAACATTGAACCAAAGCCTCATAGCCTTGGAAGAGGAAATACTCTTCTTTGGGTTATCGTACAGGATCCATTTTTCGCCATCAACGACGATACGAAATAAGACAACACTTTCGTTTATGAAATAGAAGGCAATTTTATTCCCTTTGAATCATTGCCAACGTTTTCAAACGTTATGAAATAACTTGTTAAATCACCCCTAATGAATTCTTCGTCCGTTTGGCACGAATCTTACTTCAATAATAACTCAAATTCTGGGTTTTCCTGCAGTTTCGGTTGTCCGCTACCTTTACTGCCTTCAAAAAGACTCGTGATAACTTCTCACCCTTTAGGCTGTCTCGTCATATTCTTCTACAATAATCGATGATCTTCTTCTTCAGATTTCTTCAAATATAATAAGCAAATTAAAAGTACCCGCATATGACATTTATTCGGCTCAAAACTTGACATTTTCGCTCAAAGTAATATGTGATGGTAACACAAAATCGTTAATATTTCTGGGTTGTGGTGTTGCCAGATGGCCAATCTTATAGTATGATGTTCTACATCTGACAATTCCAATCATGACTTACTGGTGGACCTATCTTTTGTAAAATGGTGGAGATTTATTCATGCTCCTAATATAATTTTAGGAGAAGCCTTTAAGTGTCAACCACTGGTCTGACGATGAACTGGAACATCGTCCACTTCACTGTGGCACGCAAACTGCCGAAGCTTATGGCCCTCCTATCTATCTTTGAGCGTGCCCAATTTTCAATTTGAACTGTTAATTTCTCAAAATCAAATGCATAATTTAATTATGAAATGAAAACTTCTCTCTTATTCGAATAACAAATGAAAAAATCTCTCTAGTAATTGATATTTTCTCAAACTCAAACGAAAATTCGATGCGAATTTTCGTTTTTATTTGATCTTTTCCCAATTGTAAATGGAAGTTCTTAATTTCACTCCATCCTCCATTCTCAATTTCAAATGATTTTCTGTCAGTATCAAACGCAATTTCCTGTTTTTAATTGGTCTTTTCTCAATAGTTATAGAAGTTTCTTATTTTCAATGCAAATTTCCCCAATATTAAATGGAAATTTTCATTTCTAATTGAAGATTTGATCTTTTTTAAATGACATTTCATGTTTTTAATTGATATTTTATCATGACTAACTCTATAGGATGGAAAACTGCCGTAAACTAAAAAAAGGATGGAAAAATACGATAAATCCTTGAAAAATATAATTTAGTGCGAAATTTGCAAAACCTTTTAAAACATAATTGAATTGTCTAGTGAATTTCTCTAATCTTTCGAATAACAAAGTTAGTTTTCAGTTTCAGTTTTTCCTTTCCCATTATTAGATGAAAAAATCTCAATAGCAACAATTGATGTCTTCTCAAACTCAAATGAATATTTTCAATATAAACGGGAAATTCTGATTTCTATTCGCTCTTTTTTTCGCAATTTTAAATGGAAGTTTTCATTTTTACTTTGTTTTTTTTTTTTTCAATATTCATGCTTTATCGCGTTTTCAAGTGATTTTTCGTCAATCTTAAATGCACTTTCTCATTTTCAGTTGATCTTTTCTCGATAGTAAATGACATTTGTCATTTTCAATTGAAATTTTCTTAATATTCGATGGAAATTATGATTTTAAATTGATGTTTTCTCAATATTAAGTGGATGTTCTTAATTCAGTTGATGTTTGTTTAGATTAAATTTCTCATTTTTAATTGATATTTTGTCATTTTCTAATTTTATAGAATAAACCAAAAAAAAGGCTAGAAAGAAACGTTAAATGTTAAAAAAAAGTAATCTATAGCAAAATTTTAAAACCTTTCTGAACATAATTATTAATTATTTGGTTAATTAAAACAAAATTAAATGCTTAAAAAAACATAATCTATAGCAACATTTTAAAACCTTTTTTGAACATAATTATTAATTATTTAATTAATTAATTATCAAATGACTTTCTCTCCTTTTTCCAATAACAAAGTCAGTTCTCAGCTTCACATTTCACAGAATGGCACAGTTTTCAAGTTTTCTCAATATGAACTGGAAATGCTCATTTTTAGATGATTTTCTTGTCAATATTAAGTGTAATTTCTTGTTTTCAATTCATCTGTTCTTAATGTTAATGCAATTTCTCATTTTCAATTCAAATTTTTTGAATATTGAAAAGAAATTCTGATTTTCAATTGGTGTTTTCTTAACATTGAATGGAAATTTTCAATTTTAATTGATCATTTCTTAATATATAATGGAACATTTTCATTTTTAATTGACATTTTCTCATTTGCTAATGATATGGAATGATGAGCTACTGCCATAAACTTGAAAAAATGCTGTAAAGGCACGTGTTAAATGCTTGCAAAATTTTAAAACCGAATGCATTATTTTTGTTGCAAAAAACTCATCAATCAGTTTGCAGAAAAGTCAGAAAAGCACTTTAAATGCTGACATGGCAGCGCTTAAATAAACTCCTTACCTTGGAATCACTTAAATTTTTGCGACTCCTCCAACTCCAATTCTTGGATTTCCATAATACTGGTGTGGCAGGCAGATATCATGACATCGATTAGCAGCTTTCCTAGGCTAAACGAAAATCATGTCATATTTAATTGAAAAAAGTCCATTTTGACGTTCAACTGTCTGTCTCACTTAATAAAACTTTTGTCGTACTACAATTCATGCTTGTTTGCTATGCTCTGCTGTAAAAATGTAGCCCTGTGGATACCATATATTTCCGTGGGCGTTTCAGATTTGATTACATAGAATCTTAGATACACACATTTCGTTATTGGTTCCGTCTTATTTTCCACATTATGTAATGCCATACATTTATCCTGATAAACTGTAAACTTTTCCGTTTAGATGTCCAGGATCATTATTGTGGTGAAGCAAATCTTAAGTTTTCTGCTCTATACTTTTACTATAATTGTAATGTTTTAATATTTGATTGAATGACATAAAAGTTGTTTCTAACTGTTCGTCAGTCCTTTAGAATAAACAGAACATTTAAACAAACGTTGATGGTGATGGCTGTCATAGCGGATATAGCCGTCGGATGTTGGTAAATAGGAAATTGCTTTCAATCGTCAATATGAACTTGACTTTCGCTTTCAGTTAACGAATGACATTGTTAATTACATGGAAAATTTGTAAAATTTAGTGATTTTAGAAAGAAATTTTTGAATAATTTGCGGAATTAATGCGACTTCTGTGTGTTTATTATGCAGATTTCACTTAAATTTTAGAAAAGACTTTGCAATATTAAGTTTTTTGGGTTATATGAGGGCAGTTTCAAAACTAGCCGACCTGATGTACTGATGGTGCCAGTAGTTTGGAAAAAATTATTTTTGTGTGGGCGTAATCAATGAAAAAATGCTAAAAATAATAATTTCCTCTACAAAAAGTGTGGTTGCCGATGTGTAATGTAGGGGAGAAGGATGTCTGTGAGGGTGCTCATTTATTCGGCTATAAGCTGGTGCGTCATTTGCTCTGCTATATATAGACCGTAGTTGCCACAAATAAGTCAGAATTAGGGCACCGTCCTAATAAGCAATTACGGAAAATTTTTAATAAACCCCATTTTTCACTAAAGAAAATGCACTCACAGGCGATATAAACAAATAAATTCATTATTTTGCCAATAGATGGCTTTACTAATCTGTGTCTCGTATTGTGCGATTGGGTTACGCTAGGCGTCGTTCGATTTCGTACTTCAAAAACTACTCACAGCGTGTTGTTTTTACTTGACGACTCAGTATTCTTCCAGCGCGTACCAAAAGTTGCACGCCAGCATAGAGATAATATGCCATGTTTTACGGTTTTTTCATAAAGTCGAAAATGAAAGGTAGGCGGCTAAAAATGTGAATGTTGTTTATGGTCCAAATGCTGTAACAGCAGTCAATCACTCGCTATTTTGGTTTCGTCATCGAACATGCACCACACTCGGGAAGTCCAATTGTCGAAAATATAGATAAAATAATTGAAATTAAGTGCGACCATCACGTAAGCACTGTTCCCATTGTTAAAGAACTGAACATTGTCCAAAAAACCGTTTGGGACCACTTGAATTAACCTGGATGTAAAATGAGACTTGATGTTTGTGTGGTGCCACACGAGCAAAGAAAATTTGCATCTGCGCATCGCTGCGGAATCGCAACAAAATCGTATCATTTCTAAAGTGGATGGTGACTGGTGATGAAAAATGCATTATTTACGACAACGTCAAGTGAGAACTATGCTGATCGAATCGCGGTGAGTCGGTGCAAACGGTGGCCAAGACTGTGTGTTTGCTGGGATTGGCAGGGAACCATCTCTTATAAGCTGCTCCACTACAGCCAAACTCTTAATTCGTATGGACTGTGAACAATTGAACTGTCTGAAGGAGGCAATTGCCCAGGAGGGGAATTGCGTTCCATCACATAAAGCCAGGGTTCGCTGGAATCGAAATCCGTGAACGTGATTTGATGGTTTTTATGCATCCACTTTATGGTCAGGGTGTGGTACCAAGTGATTACCACTTGGCGATCGATTTTTCTGGTGGAAAATTCGTCTCTAGAGGAGCTTATAAAAATCGACTGTCCCAGTTTTTTTTTTTTTGCCAATAGGGCCGAGGTTTTCTATAATAGAGGCATAATGGCAACAAGTACTTGGTTGTCCACTCAGTGATTTCAAAACCGGCCATCCGGCAAGACTGTCAGCTGTAAAATACCTGTCATCTGAACTGTTATTTAGTGAAAGGTTTGCCATTTGCGGATATGGATCGTTTAACAACCGAAGAACGCGTAAACATAGTTAAAACTTACTACAAAATTGGTGATTCAAATCTTTTCGTGCCTTACGGGGTGACTATGGTCGTCATAATAATCAATCTACTGTGCAAGGAATTTTCAAGATTATAAAGAAATTTGAAGATACTGGTGGAAGCGTTACAGATGTGGCTTCCGTTAGCGGATAATCGAAAGCGAATTTCAATTCAGAGCGATATGGTCGTATGAAAATCTACTCTTTTTTTTAGCCTGTAATTGAAGATTATGAACTCGACGATATGTGGTTTCAACAAGACGGTGGCAGGAGCTGCACAACACGACCGTTTGTGGCTTTATTAATAATAATAAATATTATAATATAAAATATTATTAATAATAAAAAATAATAATTGGTCGCTAGGTTTAGGCGATTTGACGCCGTTAGACTCTTTTTTTGTGGGGCTACCAAAGACAGTGATTACGCGGAAAATGTTGGAGCATTTGGACACCAACGTTCGTCGAGTTATCGCCGAGATATCGCCTGAAATGTACGAAAAAGGGATCGAACACTACCTATAAAGAATCCACTGCGGCAATCATTCCAGAGGTGGTCATTGAAACGACATTGTATTTTGTACATAATGCTAAGGTCCAAGCATTTTTGTGAAATAAAAGTTTCATTGAAATAGTAGCTTTATGTGCGTCTTATTTAGCTTTACTTTTGAGATCGAAAAATGGATAACCCGTTACAACTGATCTTATTTTCATGTAATTTTTTTCCCTTCCACGCTATATCGGTAATATTTTGATTACAACCAATAGTGGTTGACTTTCTGCGTTGAAACTCTAAATAAAAAATTGTCGTGAAATTGGAAGCTATAGTTTTCTTCGTTTTATAGCAACGATATATATATATATATATTTTTTAGTATATATATACATATGTGTGGGAATATATATATATATATATATATATATATATATATATGGGAATACATACCCAACATTGAATATATGCTCGTTAATACATTTGTAAACTTGTGAAATGAAATACTCGTAGTAATAAAGTGTAATAAAATTTTTAAATTTTGCAATCATTTTAAACGTATTACGAAGAAAAAACATAAGTTGTTTTAATTTTAGCTGGCAATGTCCGCTTTTTTTGTTTTATTTTCCAACACTGAAATTAAAACAATATATGTTTTCTCATAAGTCTTTTAGTTGAAATCATTGCAGGAGGCTTTCTAAAGAAATCAGTCGAAATGTTTCACTAATTTTTTTTTTGTTTTCAAAAAATTTTTGTTTTGTTTTCAATAATTTTTTTTGTTTTCAATAATTTTTTTTTGTCTTCAATAATTTTTTTTTTGTCTTCAATATTTTTTTTTTGTTTTCAATAATTTTTTTTTGTTTTCAATAATTTTTTTTTTGTTTTCAATAATTTTTTTTTGTTTGCAATAATTTTTTTCTCTGTTTTCAATATTTTAAACGTATTACGACAAAAAAACATAAGTTGTTTTAATTTCAGTGTTGGAAACCGAAACAAAAAAAGCTGGCAATGCCGCCAATATGTTTCCACGAGCTGTTTTACACAGAACACAATTTTACAATTTTCCAAATATATTATTGAACATAGGTAGTATATGAGTGAAGTTTGTCTAAGTATATACTCTAGAAAGATCATCAAAACTGCGCCTGGAACATTCAAGTATGATATATGTAATCTCTTTCCCCCTTTATCTGTGGGTGGGACTTTTCTAGAATTACGTTTACGACAATAAGTTGTGTTTGTTCCTCTCGCTCCCATTGTTTGGTCTATTGCTATCTCCTTTTCATTTGTTATGTATATAAGAACATTCTAGAATTAAGTCTATGATATACAACACTATTCTGTAAATATGTTTGTCTTTGTTGCACCCATTATGTAAATATGTGTTCTCTCTGAAATATTGTAGCATTTTCTAGAATAAGTAATTTTAGTATAAATAGAGCAACTTTGTACGTTTTTAGGAATTAATAAAGTTGACGTTGATGTGGAAATACGCTCCACGATACCAAACATAGTATGACATAAAAACGTAATTTGTTCTGATTTTAGTGTTGGAAATCAATACTATACAAATAATGCCGTTAAATTTTTTCTTGTGAATTTTTTTTTTCTCTAGTTTTACATAAGAAAAAACTATTCACAAATTGTGTGACTTATTCTGCTTTACTTTAGTATTGGAAAGCAGGACCTACCACATACGAGGTGTGATCATTGTCTTAAATTTTTTTCCAAAAAGTATTTATTTATTCATCAATAACTATCTTGTACCCCTGAGATATAATACACATTTGCCAACGTTTTTTCCAATCCTCGAAACACTTCTGAAACGCGCTTTTTGGTATCGCCAACAGCTTCTGTTTCGATTTTTCTTTTATCTCCCCAATCGTAGCAAAACTCTTCCCTTTCATCGGTGTCTTCAGTTTTGGGAAGAGGAAAAAGTCAGCGGAGGCCAAGTCCGGTGAATACGGTGGTTTTGAGGCACGCTTGGGTTTTGTTTTTAGCCAAAAACTCACGCACAAGCATCGATGTGTAAGCTGGTGCGTTATCATGGTGCAAAATCCGTGATTGTTTTGTTTTCACAATTCTGTGCGTTTCTGACGAATTGCTTCGCGCAAACGGCGCATAACTTCAAGGTAGTATTCCTTATTGACCGTACGACCTTGTGGCAAGAATTCATGATGCACCACTCCATTGCAATCGAAGAAAACAGTGAGAAAAACCTTCACATTTGACCGAACTTGACGTGCTCGGGCGATCAGGACGAGCATCGTCATTGACATCTTCTCGGCCTTCCTTGAACCGGTTATACCACAATTGAATTTGTGTTCTGCTCATAGTAGACTCGCCAAACGCCACAGTCAACATTTCAAATATTCTTGCACATTTAATTTAATTTTTTACACAAAAATTAATACAGTTTCTTTGATCGATCATTTTTTCGTAACAGTAAAAAATCGAAGAGCGCACTAAAACACGACTAACCTTTTTATCTGCCAAAAACAAACTGACAACCCAAAATGGCTGATATTGTCAACATATATAACAGACATGTGTACCAACATAACAGAAAAAAAAATGCGAAAATCGAACATACGGATTGGATACTGACTGGTTCCAAATTTTTGTGCTGGGTATGTGATTCCCTTGGAAAAAACATTTCCTACTAATTTTGGGAGGCTTCCAAAAATGAATATTTTCTCTATTTTTTGCTGATGACATTTATAGTCGCTGCAGGCTTCAGTAAAATTCGTGTATGTCAGTCTCAATTTTCTAAAATGACCCGTTGCCTGATTCGAATTTACCTCTTCTTTAAAAAAAAAAGACTCCAAAGCTGCTCGCTTTATATCAAGTGAAATGACCGCTTAGACTACGATAGCATTTAAATGTCATTATCGTCACAGTAACGGTGTCACCTCTATTCGAGACTAGTTAGCTACTGTACATTTCTCGTTATCATTTCCAATTAGGTTTACAATTAGAAGAAATTAGCAACGTTTTACTAACTTAACGTTGCTAAAAATTGCCTATCCAGATTAACGGATCAATTGGCTATCCAGATCAATTTCAAACCGCCTTAACACCAACAAATTATAGCCAGCACATATATGTACACACATATGAATTTCCCCAAAGGGGCGATAGTATGCAGATAATATACGTAGTTAGTACAATTATATTTGCTGATAGTCGTTGCTCTCTTATATGCGGTTTCCGCGGTTGGCGTGGGTTGTATTCGCCGATACCTGACCACGACCATCCATGATACCCTGATATATTCAATAACAAAAAAAAAAAAAAAAAAATAAAGGCAAATTATTTTTCAGTACTGCAACACTAATTGAAATTAATTAACGTATTGGTTCAAGTTTTTGTATTCAGTCCGCTCTATTTTTCTGTTGCCCTTCATCAGCGTCTGAACCCATCATATGATAACAATTGTAATAGTCGAGACTTGTAGCAGCTCAATTGCGCATTTTTAGCGTTTCATACACGATTAAACGAGATTTGTATAAGAATTTTATTGCAAAATTATCATTGTTATGCTAATTATTAAATCAAAAAGTTATTTAAAAATATTTTCACATAAGAAGTCTGCATAGATTCATTTCTCTACACGGAAATTGTGATTCACCAAGGCGAAGTTTAGCGTTACAACCGTTGGCATGATGATATGGTAAATTGTAGGTGATTGTAGGCAGTCAAATCACGTTGATTGTAACCACGTTGCTTCGAGTGGAACTGCCATTACCTTAGGATGACAGATCGGATTATAACTTTTGACAATTTTTCGGGTTGTTTATTATAAAGTTTCTGTTTGATTTCTATAATGAACTGGCAAAGAAAACTTAGTGACTTACGTATACTCATACCTTCACCCGGCGTCCAATTTCTATGATGAAAAAGTGTAAGGGAACACGTGGAACATCGCAAGGTTCCTACCATCAACATCTTGCTTCAACACTATACAAAAGACCAAAATCGTAACTTTCTGAAATGCTCGGCATAGAAATTATACAGCCACCACTGTTTTCTGTTAAAATGACCAAAAGAAGCTTCTCATATTCAGTGAGCTTACACACATTCTATTTTTAGATTCATTCACAGTTTAACGATAATTTCGAATGTCAGTTTAATCAACTTTAACTAGATTTGTTGATTATTCGACTACTTGAAGTGACTGTCGATCAAATAATTACAAGTGGTTGTGTCGGAATTCAAACCCATGATCACAGGCATGGTAGTCGCGTGTTCTAACCAACATGTTGGTCGAGTCTATCTAACGGCGAATGTCGCTAGAGAGACACATCGCATTACCTACTTCTTTTTATTTACTATTACGCGAGCTTGGGATGCAAAGCCTTCCATCCTCGTCTCCTAGTAGAATTCACACTTCAAAATAAGGTATTAAACACTTTCGAAAAACAGGCCTTATAATGAATAACTCTTGCAAAAGATTTCGAGGTGTAGGCCTTAAGCAAGGCATAACTGTAGAAAACATTAAAAAAGGAAGTCGTCTCATAAGTCTTTTAGTTGAAATCCTTGCAGGAGGCTTTCTAAAGAAATCAGTCGAAATGTTTCACTAATTTTTTTTGTTTTCAAAAATTTTTTGTTTTGTTTTCAATAATTTTTTTTTTGTGTTCAATAATTTTTTTTTGTTTTCAATATTTTTTTTGTTTTCAATAAGTTTTTTTTTTGTTTTCAATAATTTTTTTGGTTTTCAATAATTTTGTTTCTCTGTTTTCAATATTTTTTTTTTGTTTTCAATAATTTTTTTTTTTGTTTTGAATATTTTTTTTTTTTGTTTTCAATAATTTTTTCTTTTCAATAATTTTTTTTGTTTTCAATAATTTTTTTTTTGTTCTCAATAATTTTTTTTTTTGAATAATTTTTTTTGTTTTAAATATTTTTTATTCTTTTCAATAATTTTTTTTTCGTTTTCAATAATTTTTTTTTCGTTTTCAATAATTTTTTTCTTATTCTTTTTTTTCAATAATTTTTTTATTTTCTTTTCAATAATTTTTTTTGTTTTCAAAATTTTTTTTTGTTTTCAATAATTTTTTTTGTTTCAATATTTTTTTTTTTATTTTCAATAATTATTTTTTGTTTCAATAATTTTTATTTTGTTTTCAATAATATTTTTTTTTGTTTTCAATATTTTTTTTTTTGTTTCAATAATTTTTATTTTGTTTTCAATAATTTTTTTTTGTAATTTCTCTGATCGTTTAACGCTCACGCAACTATTTTTTGTTGTCTTTTCTGTGCTTTTTAATTTTCTATGCTGGATTTTTTGTAACCGGAAAATTCATTTCGTTCTTCTTATTATGGTCGACGAACAACTCCTAGGCTTCTATTTGGTAGATCTTCCTCAAGAAGCGGAGTGAAATATCTTATAGTTTAACATGATCTTCTAAGGTCTCCAGCACCTTCCCTGTTCTTTACATTTAGAAAGCCTTCTACGGGAATTTCCAAAGGACGAGAAATGCAGTGTGTCGTATTGCCTCTGCTTTCTTATATCACACCTCGGTCACGCTATTACATTTTGAAAATTCGAATATAAGTGCAAGGGTAGGCGCTGGAAGTGCTACTATCTTCACGCTGCTGTAGCAATCGAACGGCAAATGACAGTGCCCTCATTTGTTGATAGGTGTCAGCTTGTTATGTTGTTGACAAGCCTACGGAAGCATATTTTGCGCTTAAAAAAAGTTATCGTGGTGCAATTCAAAAGTACCTTTGTGTTTGACTGGAAAATCGAAAACAGTCATTGTTAATGAGCTACCACATTTACGTGTGAACCAAAATGTTTGTGTATCGGAATACTATAATGCTATAGGTGACATCGAAAAAACGCCTTGGACATGGACATCCAAAAACAGTAACATTGCCAGGAATTGTTTGAAAAGTGAAGGCTGAAAAAATGAAACATAATTTACAACATAGCGCAGTTTAGTTGGCGAAAATTTTCAATGTGTCTGCGCGTAGCATGGGGCGTATATTAAAAAACGAACTTCGATTGAGGCCCTCCAAAATCCAAAGAGTGCAGGATGTTATATCTGCGCAAAAAGCAGTTCGACTAGTAGAAACAAAGGTTTTAAAACACTTAAGCTTTGGTGGCGAGCTTGAGAATTTGGTCTTTTTTTGGTGGGAAAATGTTTGCAGTTTAGCAATATGTAAACAAGCAGAACGATCGTGTATAGAGTGCAAAAAGAAAGACAACTTAGATTAACGATTTGTTTTGCCAAACCAAGCACCTGCATCAGTAGAGGTTTGAGTAACTGTGGCAGCTGTCACCGGACTCTCAACATTCGTTTTTATTGAAGAGGGCGTAACAGTAAATCAACAAATCTACCTGTGAAAAGATTTTATAAAATGCTTTGTTACCTTGGACAAGTAAACAATTTGATAGAGATCATTGGATAATTCAAGAAGACCTGGCACCATCTTATAGGTTTTGTGAAACGCAATGTTTTTTTGGGGGAAAAAAGTTTCCAGCTTTTTTTCTTTACAACAATGGCCACCATATTCCCCTAACTTAAATCTAATGGATATTTGCATATGGTCCATCGTGGAGGCCAAAGTGCCAACTAAAATATGAGATGGTCAAGATTGGTTTAAAGATTGTTCTTCGCCTAGAATGGCACAAAATAACATCAGGTCACATTCGTGTAGCGTGTGAAGCTTTCCCGGCTAAACTCGTTGCCATTATCCCGCTAAAGGTGGCTAATTCGAACAATAACATATTTTTCTTAAAATTTTAAATGTTTTTAAGCTGTACTAAAGATTCTTAAATAACAAAAATTTAAGTAGCCAAATTACATAATATTGATATTTTTCAGTACTTTGCCGGTATAAATTTCAACTTTCAAATTTATTTTCAAGCATTTCGAACAGTTGACCCCAAAGTTCTATATCTTTTGGCTCGATACATTTATTCCAGTGATATTAATAACTTCTTTACCCTGTTTATAGTAAGAACTGTTAAACTCCTTAAAATAGCCATTTTCATTGCTGTCAAACCTTTTACCACCGAGCCATTTTTTCAAGTTTGGAAATAGAAAATAGCTCGAGCGGGCTAAATCTGGAGAATAAGGTGCGTGATGAAGCAAATCGAACTTTAATTCATTAATTTTGGCCATCGCAATAGTAGATGTGTAAGCTGGAGCATTGTCTTGATATGAAACAACACTTTCTTTTTCGTTAAATGTGTTCTTTTTCCTATAATTTCATCACCTAAACGCTGCAATAAATTAGCATAATATTCGCCGTTGATGGTTTTTCCTTTCTGAAGATAATCAATAAAAATAGACCGAAAAATAGACGCCATGACCTTGCCTGCAGATGGAACCGTGTCCACCTTCTTTGGTCACGATTCTCCCATTCCAGTCGACTGCTTTGACTGTCCTTTTGTCTCACGTGTGCGAAGTGGTGGACTCATGTCTCACCCATGGTTATAAATTGTCTCAAAAATTTAGCTTTATTGTGGTGAAATTTCGCCACTCTACTGAAACATCTTCAAGACGCTGTTTTTGCTCTATTGAAAGTAGGTGCGGCAGCTATCTTGCGCACAGCTTTCTCATGTTCAAATCTTCGGTTAATATACGGTTAATAGCTCATTTTGAAACGCCTATCATTTCAGCTAGCTCACGCACCTTCAGCTGACTATCATCCAATACCATTTTGTGGATTTTCTTAGCCGCGTATGGCGCGGTCACCTCAACTACGGAGTTTGTCTTGGCAGCTCGTAAGGACTCGTTTAAAATATGCTACCTAATATTTTACAGTCGCAATCGAAGCAGCAGACTCCCGCTGAGTAGAATTTAGCTCGATTTTAATATTGGTTGGACTGAGACCTTTCAGATGGAAATATTGAATTAAATAACGGTGAATATTTTTTTCCATGTTTACAAATTCAATGAGATCGTTTAATTTTGATGGCTCAAATACAAATGCTAAACGACGTGGCGCCTTGAGACTCAAAACATATGTTTTATAAGGTTGGCACTTTTCAACAAAATATTTTTTTTTTGACTACTGGCACTGGCACGTCATGTCGGCTAGTTTTGGTACCGCCCTCGTAAAAGCAATGAATTTACCGTGCCAGAATTGGTAGCAGTGGGTAGGCCTATCAGGCCAGCATAAAGACTATCGGCAACTGCTCGAAAATTATGAGCTCCGCAAGCATTTTATGGGCAATTCATTGTCAAGGAAGCCCCTTCGCGTGCCGGGTATTTGCGATTAACCATCTGAATCGTACAAATTGTAAATATTTTGTGAAAAACATTTCCAGGAACTCTGTCTATATGAGTATAATATTTGCATTCGCCTGACGCAAAGCAAAGAAACACAAAAAGTTGCCACAAAAATAACTCAAGGACAATTAAATGTGCAAATGCGTACTGAGAATTATAATTGAGTTTATAACAGTAACAAACGCAACAAATAATGGTATGGATGGATAGCAATTGCTGGCAGGAATGCCAGCGAAATGTGCGTAGTTATTGCAGCAATTTCTGGAAAAACAATTGAGAAAAAGGAAGCAAGCTGTGGCAGTATAAGAAAGAAAAGTCCGTGTAAACAAAAAACCACACATGATTTCTTTTAACGACTTCCAGAACCAACTTGCTTATTTCCTTTGGGTTTCTTAATTGGTCTGTTTTTGAACTGCGCAATGTGACGAATAAATGACACTAGAAATGATATTGGTGAAGCAACCGCGGACAACTGCTTGTCAGCAGCCCCCGTATGTGTTTTTATTTTGTTATTCGATCCTAACTGCCAAATTTCCAAACCGAAAATAATTGATTAATTGATAGTAATTTTTGTGTTTTGTGTTCTCCTCCATAACAAATAAATCAATTTATTTTTGGCTTTAATTTGGTAAAACAAAAACAAATGGAATATTCCAAACTAAATGACAATTCCGAAGTTGCTAAGTGCTTCAGTTCAGTATTTGAATTATGGATCGATAAGAATTTTATTCGTTGACGCTCTCTGCTGTTGCAGTCGCGGCCAGCTACGAGAGTAATTTGAGCATTAATCGAAATATGAAGACTTTTACTTAACAATTTTTTTTATGTTTGTACAGGGTGTAAACACTTTAATTACAACATACGATATATAAGCGATAATCAGCCAATTTGGGGGCTTCATTTTATTAATTTTACTGACGGTACACAGTGGCTCTCATAACTCTCGCTATGTGGCATGTGATTGACCTACAATTTCGGCACATGTTGATATGAATTGTTGCCACTTAGTGGGATGGAAATACTTTTTGTCAACTTGTTGTCCTTTTTGGGTTAGTTTGGCCATTTCCTTCACATTACTTTGTGATGAATTATTACAAATTGTTGTTTTTTTTTTTGATGATGACTTATTGATATTGACGTTGGTATTGATGCCAAAGTGTAACAGTGTAAGTGTAATGGAGCTTGAATGATTGTTAGGACGAGGGCTAACGATGTTTGTTAACAACCATAGAGGAAGCGGAAAATTGTCAAATTGTTTTGGTTGACAAAAATCTTTAATTACTGATGGTACAAACGTATAAGTTTCCGGCTTCTTTTTTCCAAAATTAATCATTCATTGGAAGGAAATATTTTTTTTTTATTAAAAATTGATCATTATTTGTTGTCAGAAAAAACTCAAATATCGTCCATTTCTAGCCACTATTATTTTCCATTTTTCTTACACGGTGCTTAGAATTCGTAACTATCATGACTATAAGATCGTGGGTTCGAACCCTAAAACATTCTTGGAGTTGCCGTCATCTTGATGTGCCTAACGAGTTTTCCATTTTTCTTACACGGTGTTTAGAATTCGTAACTATCATGACTATAAGATCGTGGGTTCGAACCCTAAAACATTGTTAAAGTTGCCGTCATCTCGATGTGTGTCTAACGAGTACATGGAGTAGTCTCCGAGTAATTGACAAGTGTAATAAATTCCTCTCAAACTGATGTTCGGGAACGTCGTTGAGAGAATCCAAAAACCGAATACATGTAAGCTTACTGAAAGTGTGAAGTTGTCCCATATCTCATTCATAGGATGCTAGAGAATCGGTATTTTTTTGCTACTTATGAATATCGTGTCGATAAAAAGTATGGACTTTTAAAGCTATCCAGGCATTTTTGGAAACATTTAGTTTCTGCATACGATGCTAAGCATAAGCTAAGCTCAGATAGTCTGTGTGTCATCGAGCAGAACAAGTGATAATCCAAAGGGGGCAATTTTTGGAAAATACGGCAAATGGGATACGACTTTCCAATAGCTGGTTTTTTAATAGGTTTTAGTAGGTAGTACAAAAATTTGTCGAGCGTTATCATGCAATAGAACAATTTTGTGGTATCTTGAATAGCAATGGGTTCGATTTCCATTGAGTACTCCGTTCAATCTCACTAACTGTGTTATGTAAGGAGCTTCATTAAAGGTTCTTCCGATTTGGGCAACTCATTATATACGACACCAAGTGGATCCTAGAACATTAAAAGTTTCCGAATATAAGGCGTATTTCACCCAAATCTCTCTGCATTTCTCACACAAGAATACGAGGTGTATTCAAAAAATAAGGTGAATTTTCATTTTTCTCAAAAAATATTTATTTAGTCATAAATTTCTATTTTATCTTCTTCAAAGTAGTGTCCGCCTCAGATATAATACAATTGTGCTAGCGTTTTTTCCAATCCTCGTGCAGCAGTTCTGATACACACTTTTTGGTATGTCCTTAAACTCTCTCAGCGATTCGGTTTTTATCTCCTCAATCGTTGCAAAACGCCATTCTTTCATGGGTCTCTTTAATCTTGGGAACAGGAAATAGTCTCACAAGCAAAGATGAGTGAGCAGATGCATTATCATGATGCAAAAGCCATGCACTTTTTCCCACAATTCCGGGCGTTTTTTTCGTATTGCTTCTCGTAAACGGCTCATAACTGCAAGATAATACTCCTTGTTTACCGTACGACCTTGTGGTAAGAACTTCTTATGCACTACGCCATGGTAATCGAAGAAAAGAGTGAGCAAAACCTTGACATTTGATCGAATTTGTCGTGCTATTTTTGATCTTGGCTCTCCTGGACTCTGCCATTGGAATGATTGGGCGGGCTTTGGTGTCGATATCATAACCATATACCCATGATTCGCCACCAGTTATGACCCTTTTAAGCAGATCTGGATCATCGTTGACGTCATTCAACAATTCCTGAGCGATGCTGATGCGACGATGTTTTTGGTCAAAATTCAGCAATTTTGGAACGAACTTCGCTGCCGCACGCTTCATGACCAAAATTTTCGAAAAGATTGCATGGCATGGCATCCTCAGCAACTTCTCTGGTTGTGATTCGACGATTCTCCATAACAATTTTCTTCACTTTCTCAACATTTTCATCGATTGAAAGTGATACTGTAAGCTATTTGAGCTGTATTTTCTAGGACATTCTTCCCCTGTTTCCCTGTTGTTGAAAGTAGAAGTCGGTAAAATTATCCCATTTTCTTATATCAATTTCCTACAGTATGCCTTATAATTATCGCAGAATTGTGATATCTATGCAGCATATTCATCACAACGGAGTTATTTTTTTAGAGTGGAACACATATTTTTCAAATTAATTACGATTTATAACTGGCAAATTTATGTAGAGTGAAAGAAAAAATTTGATTCAATAACAGAACATGTCTTAATTCT
The DNA here is from genome assembly GCA_019455685.1 of Philornis downsi. Lineage (NCBI taxonomy): Eukaryota > Metazoa > Arthropoda > Insecta > Diptera > Muscidae > Philornis > Philornis downsi. Next base: position 113,906 of record JAHXMU010000637.1, read on the forward strand.
TTGAGTTTCTGCGAACATAAAGTTTGCAGGTTTGGTTGTTTAGTTTCGAGACTCATTAGCGCAGATCCAAAGCTCTGGCATTTATCATTTTCACTTTCATTTTCTCTCTCATGTTTTGATCGCTTGGCAGTAACTTTTTTTAAATCATATTTAATATGTAACCAAATATTGTGTTTTTTTTTTTTTTTTTTTTTTTTTTGTAAATATGTTTGTATTTTAAAATGAAAAAATCTTTTTTTCTATTTTCTTTACAGGTAAGTTGTTATCAATTGTTTTCTACGCACGCCTCATAGCAGATAGAAATGGCTGTTCGTTATTTAAAAAAAATAAGTAAGTAGTGAGAAAAATCTATGCTGCCATTCCGATCAATGCTCGTATTAACAAAAACAAAGGATTTTGTTCCAAAGTATAATTTAACAAACTAAAAATTTTATAGTGTATCGTATAAGGTGTAGTAAAGAGCCAAGGCATGACATTGAAGGTTTTATTTAACATAGGGAGAATGGTTCGATTTAGATCAAATCTATATACGGTTTTGTGCGAAAACTTGTTGCCATTTTGAAGTTAATATATTTATGCCCCTACTAGTCCCAATAGCCGATTATCACAAGCTTCACTTGACTCGAATTTTTCAATACCAAAACCGTTCTCTAATGCTATGGATGTGATAAAAACTTGGTGTCAGAACATCCCAAACAAAATTCAGGAGCTTCCCGGTAAAAAAAGAATATCCATGGAAGTTAAAAATACCTGCTAATCGTGGTCTAGAAATGGTGAAAAAACGAATAAATAGGAAGAATACTATCTTTTCACTTAATTAGATCCTCTAAAGCAATGACAACTCTTTTCTTCTTCTAATTTTCTTCTTTTAATCAGAATTCACATTAATACTTCATTTAAGTTATTAATAAACAATAATGTTAAATACATGTTAAGAAATTTTAAGTTTTTGCTTTTAAAACTAAAAAACAAAGTATTAAAACTGTTTAATATTCTTACAACGACTGTAGTTTATAACGCCTTCATTTCATTGGTCCATTTGGTGTAATTAAAAAGAGCTCGCCAGGAAGAGGAAAATATGCATTTTCTATGGTATTTGTGGAAGCTATAAAAATACTATTCTTTAACATGACCACTGTTGATGGCGAGTCATTATCGATGTGTTTGGTCTGGCTTGCCCTGATTGAACACATTCCGTCTCATATTAAAACTGGTCGCTTCTGGGCGATCGATCCTTCAGACGGTTCAATTGTTGACAGTACAGGTCCCAATTATTAAGAGTTCATAGTAGGAGGATTGTTTGAGAATCCCACCAAACACAGAGGAGAAGCTGCTTGGCTTGGCAGCGATTCTACAATGACCGTTGTCTTTCGTTATTTTAAGTGGATCACCAGTCACCATCCATTCACAATAGGTGATTGCCTGACAATCCCACCAAACACAGAGGAAAAGCTTCTTGGCTTTCTTGGATTCTACAATGACCGTTGTCTCTCGTTATTTTAAGTGGATCACCTTTTATCACCAGTCACCAACCATTCACAGTAGGTGATTGCCTGACAATTCCACCAAACACAGATCAAAAACTTCCTTCCTGACTTGGCTTGCGCCGGCTTACCGGGACTACAATGACCGTTGTCTCTTATTATTTTAATTGAATCACCTTTTATCACCAGTCAACATCCGCCTTAACAATGGATCGACTTTGTTGCGTCTCAGCAGCGGTTCGCAGATGGAAACACCATCCATGAGGTTTTATTTAAAACTCACGTGGCACCCATAGATCGAGCTTCCTTTTGTGTCCAGTCTTATTGAAAGGATTCCAAACAGTTTTTGTTGTGCTCTCTTTGACATCAAAATTTCTGGAAGGGAACCGATGAAACCAGAATTGTCTGTGATTGGCTGTTACAACATCAGAACCATGACAACTATTCAAATTTCAGCCGCTTCGCTTTCATCTTTATCGAATAGTAATTCTAAAATATGCCATACTCGTATATTTTTATTGCTATTGACCATTTTTGAGTCACGTTCCAACGGTACTGTTTTAAGCGATCGCAAAACTGTCTGACTAGTTTCTTGAGTATGGAATTTTATCTTTCGAACGTCATCCAGCGTGAGTTGTTCATACTTCTACAACGTGAGATACAGATTACTAAAGCCATCTATTGGAAAAATAATGAATATTTTTCAAATATACTTTATATTTATACACTTTCGAAGTATAGTAACTGAATAGACTTAAGCTAAAGCCTATATTCTAAGAAAATCTTGAGATAGTGCAGAATTATTTAAAAATTTATTTAGCGTTAATATAACCATATCGTAGCTGGCACCTGTGAACCTGTACATTAACTTGATATGCGTGGATCTACGAAAAAATTGTTGCCCACCTTTTTGACTGGTTTGATCGTCTTTGCTTTCTTCGGAAGTTTATCTGTCAATTAATTTGGCTCGCTTGTGTGATCATAAATGCTTTCTAAAATTACCTCCAAAAATTACTTCCCAAGATATAAACAAGAAGCACAAATAATGAACTGAAAGTAGTGAAATATCTTATACGTTATTGACTCATAAAAAGAAAGCAGAATTACCTCCACAGCTAGGACCTAAAGCCTAACATAAATTTATAAATTGGAATTAGCAAATAACTGCATCAAGACTGTTGAATTTTACATAGACCTGTCATAAGAATGTAACGATTTTTTATGATGTACTTTTTAACTGAAGCTGAGAAATTTTATTTAATGTTAAGAAAGACCAATTGAAATGGCAAATTTACGTTTAATAGAAGAAAAGGAGAAGACCCAAGAAAAACAGATCAACACGTACCATCTTTTCGGCGGATTATAAAGCTGCCTTCAATAGCCCAATACGGCAAAAACGAGTTTGGAATTCCTGCTAAGCTTATACGACACGAAGTCTTCAGTAAAGATAGGCAAAGACCTAAGCGAGCCTTTACCGAACGAGGATTTAGGCAGGGCGACAGTCTTTCGTGCGACCTCTTCAGCATACTGTTGGAGATGATTATGAGGAAAGCTGCAGTTAACATGACCTAGTACCATCTTTAATAAAAGCCATATGTTACTCGCATATTCAGATGACATGGACATTATTGGCCGAAAACTGCGAGATGTTAATGCAGCCTTCTCAAGCATCGATAAGGAAGCAACGAAAATGTGCCCGGTAGTAAATGAGGACAAAACAAAGTTATTGGTTTCAACGAACAAAGAGCTATAATTTTGAAGTGGTGAAAGGATTCATCAACCTCGGCTCCGCTGTAAACAGAACGAATGATGTCAGCATGGAAATAAAGAGGAGAGAATTGCTTGCTAACAGATGTTAACGGGCTAAGCAAGCGATTCAATGATAAAGACCTCTATCGACAAACAAAAATCCGACTGTATCAGACGTTTGTTGTACCCGTCTTGTTATATGGCGCAGAATCCTGGGTTATGACACAAGTGGATGAATCAATAATGGCAGTTTTCGAGAGGAAAATACTCCGAAAAATATATGGACCCATCATCGTTAACGGAGAGTTTACGCGGATTCGCATGAACAATGAGCTGTATGAGCTATATGCCGACATCGACGTGGTTAAACGCATTAATATACAGCGATTGCGTTGGCTGGGTCATGTTGTGTGGGTGGACCCAAATGCTTCGGCACGGAAAGTTTTCGACAACGAACTCGATGGATGGCGCAAAAGGAGGCGACTAAAACTCCGTTGGAAGAACTAGGTTTTTGAAATACTATCGAAGCTTGATGTGACGAGTTGAAGGAGAAGCGCAGAAGATCGAAGCGCTTGGAATTATTTTCTACGGGCGGCGTATAATAGATAAGGTTGTCTATTTCTGCCGCCACATAAGAAGAAGAAAAGGACACATGATAAAAACATTTATGGCATTTATTATTAATTAAACCTCAGTCGAAAATAAAATGTCCCCTTAAATGTTGAAATATGATTGATTAAAAATGGCAATTTCTACTTTATAGTGATAAATTATCAACTGAAATTCGGAAATCATATTTGATATTATGAAAACATGATTAAAAGCTGTTACACTGTCTGTCTATATTAAAAGCAAAATCAAAAAGGATCTTGTCGGAAAATCGTCCAAAAATTGTGAACCCCCCGCCCACTGTTATAAATTATTCTGTTTGTCGACAGACCAGAAAATAATGAACACAATTCAATTTAGCTCTTCATCAAAATTGTCTAATGTATCAAATATTGTATGTCAATGAACTTATTTCCATTAACACGGATAAAATTACTGTACAAATAAGTTAATGATTGATAGTTTGTTTCCGGGTGCGGCATTAGGCAATTACGTGTGTAGGAATCGAGGTGATTGGGTTTGACTGACCAATCAATTATAGTAATTGCTAATAGGGTAACATGTTTTCTTTATAGCAGTTACATCTTGATGCAAGTTAGATTAGATTTTTTTTATCCAAGAGCAAACAGGCAAAAAAAAAAACAAAAAAATGGTGATATAGTCGTTATGACCGATAACACGAGGGCTGGCTGACATAAAGTGGCCATGCTTCAACATCGATAGCCAAGACGGAAATTCATGGAAACAACTGATGTTGACCGGCGGTGGCGTGATGGTGGTTAGTACATGCGACTACCGTTGGCATGTTCGCGGGTTCAATCCACCTATTACTATATGAGCACCTGCAGCCACCTATTACTATGTGAGCGGCGATCCCCTCGATGCGTCCGACGTCGAGTAACCGACAAATATTACAAAATGCTTCTTAAACTATGACGTTCCGAATCCCCGTTAAACTGTATATCCCGTTTAGTAAGTCTAAAAATAGAATTTGTGTAAGCTCATTGAATGTGAGAAGCTCTCATTCATGGGATGCGAGAGAATTTGCTTTCGTTTTAACTGAAGTTGTAATAAGTTATACATTTTACGGCTTCAAAAGAAAAGTTAAATAAAATACACATGTACAGCTATGAATTCAATGAAACTTCCATTTCATTATAACGCTTAGACCTTGCTATGATGTACGAAATACAATGTCATTTAAATGACCGTCTCTGTATTGGTTGCAGCAGTGCATCCTTTTGAGGTAGTTTCCGAAAAAAATACTTCCCAATGACACATCCATACCATGATGTGGACGAAACAGTAATTTTGGTCCGGATGCAATGGCGTTATATGCAACAATTTTGCTTGTTGACGTATCCATTAAGTAGGAAATGAGCTTCATCGCTGAGGAAATGTTTGCTCAATTGAAAAGTCCATGTTTGAGTGGCCACTTGGTAGTAAGTTTTAACTATTTTTACGCATTTTCGCTTGTTAAACGATCCATATTTGTTAATTCGCAAACCTTTTACTAAGCAAATAACACTTCACATGGCAGGTATTTAGCAGCTGACAGCCTTGCCAGACCGTTGGATTTGAAATCACTAAATAGATAATCCTGTACATTACTAGAGCTCTCTGTCGAGCATAGTTAATGAGATTAGTGCTTATTCTATTACATGATAATGCTGTCCCACATGTTGCGGTGTCAGCCAAAATCTACTTAGGAACCGTCAGTTGGGAAGTTTTACCCTACTGGCCATACTTACCAGATATTTTCCCTTCCGATTATCAGTTGTTCCGTTCGATAACAATGCTTTACATCATACAAAGAATCCAAACAGTTTGGTCGATTCCTGGAAAATCTGAAAGATGAAGCTTCCCATTGAAGCGGTTGTATTCGTATGCAGGCGGAAAGATGGGAAAAGTAATGGCTAGGATATTTTGAATAACACTTTATTCAACCCATTTAAATCTTTTAGCATAGTTACTATTTTAAATTGTCCTGAATTACATAGAATTCCATTGAATTGAAGTTCAACATAGAACTACATTGAATTTCCTTGAATTATATTGAATTAAATAACTTCAATTCATAAGTTGTAAAAGTTAACAATGTATTGGTCGGTGTAAATGCTACTTCAACCAAGCGTGAATTTCCTTGAATTAAATTGAATTAAACAGCTTCAATTCCCGTCATTTGTAAATAGTTGGAATAAATTGTAAAAATTTACCATTTATTGCTCAGTGGAGATGCCGCTTCAACCAACCGTGAATTTCCTTGAATTATGTTGAATTAAATAGCTGCAATTCCCATTGCTTGTAAATACAGGGTGTCCGTCGGAAAGGTGTACTACTTTGTTTTGCCGCCAGTTTAGTAAACATTAGTCTTGACAGTTCATATTTGGCAGTCGTGAAGTAGAGACGTGGCAAATTTATTATGGAAAAATGTTCGATAAACCAACGTGTTTTAATCGTTAAAACATTTTATCAAAATCAATCATCGCATCGATGAGAAAGCTACGTGAAATTTTTGGGAGAAACAACGTACCAACAAGACGCACTATTTATCGTGTAGTGAATGATTCCGAACAAAGAAGGTCTGTAGCTGATAGGGCCAAGCATGGACCACAACGTACTGCAAGATCGGCTGAAAACATTACTGCTGCTCAAGAAAGTGTTCAGAACAATCCATCAACCTCAAGTCAATTCAATGAAAACAGGGTAACGGTAACTATAGGGAGCGATGTCGTGATATGATTGAAAACCACAACTGCTTGTTTTGGGCTTGATTAACATGTGGTATCAACAAGACGGTGCCACATCGCATGGAATTACAGCGGGACCTCTTTCCACAACAAGTTATTTCAAGAAATGGTGATGTTGATTGGTCTCCACGGTCGCCTGATTTGACTGCTCTGGACTTCTTTTTGTGGGGGTATCTGAAAAGCAAGGAAAAGCAAGGGATATCTGAAAAGCAAACAAAATATTCGGGATGAAATTAATGAATTACCGCGTGAAATGTATGAGAATGTAATGAAAAATGAGCTTAAAAGAGCTCACATTTATTGATATTGTATTCCATACATAATTGCCGACATTAAATAAAACATTTATCAATATAAGATCCATTCTCTTTCATTTCATTCTCTCTCAATGTAGTATACCTTTCCCACGGGCACCCTGTATTTGGCATAAATTGTAAAAATTAACCATTTATTTGTCAGTGTAAATGTCGCTTTAATTAACCTTGTAGTTGTAAAAACGCCTATTTTGTTACGTCCAAGTGGGAGCTCAGCGAGCCATTCGGGGTTCTCGTGGTTGAAGCCAGTGATAAGCTCGCATTCTTTTTTTCACAACCGTCCACTGGACTACACGTTCAATACATTATCTAGCCTATAATATAGGTAAAAAAAAATTATTTTTTTTGTTTTTTACATGTAATCGCCCGTAATTATTCGAATTCCATATAGAATCTGAGTTCTTCTCAATACCCTCCACTTTTTTGGAACTTAAGTTCCGACTATATTCTTCATAGAACCTAAGTTCCAACTATGTTCTTCGTGGAACTGAAATTCTAACTATATTCTTCTTGGAACTGAAGTTACAATTATATTCTTCACAAATGATTTTTTACGATAAATGATCAATTTTTTTTTTACAAAAAAAGAATTATTTGTATTCCCATTATTTTATGATTTTAAACTATTTTACGATATGCATGCTAGCTGAAGGCTTAAGGAAATGAAAGTTTTATTGAATTTTCCCAAAAGGTTTCGAAAAGCCTGGCAGTCGCTTTGAGTTTTGTATGCCATGCAAATGTCACCACTAGGAGCTGTTCCCTCTCCTTTCAATGCTTTATTTAACAATTGCATACAATCCTTTTGTTTTAACTGCAAGTTATTTATATAAAGATGATAATTTAATATTGTATGCAATTCTGTTATAGTTTCTAACGTTGTTATTTGCTTACTTTGTCCTCTGTTCAAATAAATAATTTCAACAAAAGTTATTTTCAAAACTCTCAGCTCACAAAATAAATACGAATACGCTCAATGTAACCGTATATAATTATGAACTATATTTAAACACAGTCGTAATTATTATTAAATCACGACAAAATACATTCAATTATTTGTTCACATTATTCTAAATATCAAATATTAATTAATATTCTTGACTATGACTTACTGAGCTCAGAGTTGTGGTCATGTGTCTGTCATTTGTCAACAACATCGTCATTCGACAAGGAAATCATGTTTGATTGTCATAAATATTTATTGTATCAAAGGAGATGCACTTTAATGGTTTTGTACAAGTACAGAGTTGCCCATATTCGACGGACCCATGTTTTTTAAAAAAAAATCAAAGAAAAAAATAAAAATTTGGCGGTTGGCAATCTTATTCATTTAATTTGTTCCAAGTAGATTTGTTTACATCAATTTTTGAATATGATATCTCTCAAATGGCCGCCTCTGGCGTTGATGGCGTATTGTGCCCTTTTTGCAGCATTTTCCATCGTTTTCGCCAACATTTCGGCCGGAATAGCGGCTATTTCTTCACGAATGTTATCCTTGAGCTCTTCTACGGTCCTTGGCTTGTTAACGTAAACCTTTGACTTCAAATGTCCCCACAAGAAGAAGTCAGCGGGCGTCAAATCGGGCGAACGCGGTGGCCAGTCCAAATCACCACTTTTCGACATCAAACGGCCCGGAAACAAATTCTTCAGAAAATCGATTGTTATGCGACTTGTGTGCGGTGGAGCGCCGTCTTGTTGAAACCAGAACTGCCTCATACGCTTTCGACGAATAATTGGCATCACTAAATTGGTCATCATGTCGCGATAACGCTCCTGGTTGATGGTAACAGCATGGCCATTTTCGTTTTGGAAGAAAAACGGCCCAATGACCGTTTTCGCACTAACGCCGCACCAAACTGTGACTTTTTCGTCATGAAGAGGCAATTCTTGAATCTCCTGAGGATTTTCAGTGGCGTAAATACGGCAATTTTGCTTATTTACGGTCCCATTCAATGTGAAATGGCTTTATCGGACATGATAATTTTGTTCCAAAATTGCTCGTCATCATCGGCCATTTCGATGACTCGTTGGGCCCATTCCAATCGACGAGGCTTGTCCGCAGGCAACAATCTTTGCGTCAATTGAATTTTGTACGGGAACAAATGCAAATCAACGCGAATAATCCGTTGTAAAGTGGACCGAGCCATGCCCAACTGCTGAGAACGGCGTTTTTGGGATGTTCTTGGGGACCTCTCAACACTGGCTCGTACGGCAGCGATATTCTCGGCCGATCGCCTTGGTCGACTTTTATTTGGCCTCTTCGGATTAGAAAGAGCCTCACCAGTCGAAAATTTTTCGTATAAACGCTTAATGGTGTTCTTAGAAGGCGCACTTCTCACATTTTTTAATATTTTAAAAGCACGTTGAGTTTTCACAATTGACTTCTTCTGTTGAATGTAAATTTCAACTATTTCAGGGCGCTCGCGTGGCGTGTATTGTTCCATGGTAAAAATCTGCTTGGACTGACGCTTCAAACGCGGTATGTCATTAAGCGATCTGACATCTCTGTCAAAAGTTATGGCGTTGCCAGATGGGTCCGTCGAATATGGGCAACCCTGTATTATTATGCAACGAATGATTTTATCACATTCTGAGCAGTAGTGGGCTCATTTTTGAGCGCTTGCATGCTCGGCTCACCCAACCTTACCAATTGTGTTCGGTATAGAGCTCAAGTAATGGTTTCGTTAAGTTTGAACAACTCATAATACACTACACCAAGTTTGAGTTTTTTTTCATGAATATTCGGCTTATCTGTCAATTTTAATTCTCTTCACGTAATCCCCATGATTTCCTCTTTTCTGGATTATCTTAGTGGATCCATTTTCTTTTTCACCAGTGACTATACGAAGTGAAAAAATCTCTTTGTTTATGCTTGGCAAACAGCATTCCAACAGCAAATACGTCATTCAATATTTCTGGACTTTAATTCATATGGAAATAAATTTCCTTCCTTTCGAATCATTCCTAACGATTTTAAACAACGTGAAATTGCTCGTAGAGTCATTCCCTTGCTTTTGGAACAAATCTTCCAATAACTCCAATTCCGTGCCATCGTGCAGTTCCGATCAGTCATTATGTTTCTCATCTTCGGCATCAAAAACGAGCCGTTCTTAAACCTCTGAAATCGCTCATTTCAATTTCTTCCCTTTAAAGTACATTTACCATTTGTTTCGATGAGCAATCGACACGCTTCAAATGCAGATATCTTTAAATTAAAGACCAAAATTAAAAGTTCGCGCTTATTCGACTCAAACTTCAACATTAGGGCAGAAAAAAAGTCGTGTATATATCGTACTTATGTGAGTGATGCTGTTCTATATCAAGTAATATTTTATGATTAAGGTGTTGCATTTCAGAATTTCAACCATTACTGATTTGAGGGGATTTTTCGTTAAAACGACTAGCAATGAATTTTTAAAACAATATAACCCTTAAAAAGTCGATGGTGTTTTCAAACCTACTTTCTCGGCCCGATATCTCCTATGCAAATTGATCGATTTTCCGAAATATCGTTTCACTAATGTCTTCCATATTGCTTAATGTTGGCAAAGTTTAAAGAAATATATCAGCCGATTAACCAACCCTTCCTGTACCCCCTCATACAAATGACTGATTTAGTCCATATCTTTTATTCAGTTACACTAAAATCAGTCAAATTCGGCACATGTTAAGCATTTGCTGACAGTGTGTATGAAAACAAAAATGGACTGCTTTGGATTGCCATGCCCCTTCTAGAGCCTCCCACATGAACTGGTCGCTTTTCCGAAATTCGGGTTTTCCCCTGTCTCTGCTGATCGGTGGATGGCAGCGACTTAAATGTCTGCCTAGCATATTTTTGATAAAATGTGAAAATCTTGAACGATTAACCACGCCCCTTCTGGTAACTTCCATACAAATAATCGACTTTGATAAAATATGGTCTGAGAATAAAAATGGACTGCATTTGCTTCACCCCCTCTGGTACTTCCCACAGAAAGTGGACGATTTTTTTTAATTAAATTTTTCCCCTGTAACGTCAAATTTAGACCTTGAAGCTATTCAGATTTTTGGTCTTTGTATTGATTTATACTTCTTGGTGCAACTTGGGAGGAAAAAATCAAAGCACGTAACTACGCCCCTCCCGGTACATCCGATACAAATGACCGACTTAAGCCATATATTTATATCTTTGAAGCAGTTGCATACAATTTAGTTAAATTTGGCATACATCATACGTTTCGTAAACTTAGTTTTGAAAGTGAAAATGAAGTTACCCTAAACTTCGAAAACCCCCCTTCCTGTCCCTTTAAAATCTACCGACTTATCGACATGTCATTTTTCACCTCTAAACTCTAATTTGTATACTGCAGCAACTTAAATCTTCGTCAATTGCTTTACATTATAATGCTTTGTAAAGAGCGATAAAATCGATAGCAAAACCACACCCTTTTTGGTACCTCCCATACAAATGACCAATTTAACCTATATATGCTAAGATTCATATCTCCTATCCAGCTGCACTAAGTTCGGCTAAATTCAATATACGTTAAGGATTCGTTCGGTCAAATTTAACATACGTTAAGGGTTCGTTCGCTAAGGTAATCTCTGAGAATAAAAATGAATAGAATTGTCACAAGCCTTTTGGTACCTCCCATACAAATGACCTATTTAACTCATATGTTCTTATGTGTTCATATCTCCTATCAAGCTGCACTAAGTTCAGTCAAAGTTAATACCTATATACGCTAAGGATTCGTTCGGTCAAATTTAATATACGTTAAGGGTTCATTCGCTAAGGTTGTGTCTGAGAATAGAAATGGACCAGATTGTCACGACAATTCTGGTACCTCCCATACAAATGACCTATTTCACTCATATGTTCTTATGTTCATATCTCCTATCCAGCTGCACTAAGTTAATTTTTTGCCTGTAAATCCTAGTTCGTAAACTGCAGTAGCTTAAATTTTTGGCAAATTGCTTTATGTTATAATGCTTAGTAAGGTGAACAAGAAAAAAATCACGCCCCTTCTGGTATCTCCCATACAAATTACCTTAAATTTGGCAACCTTAGCAAGCATTAGACGTGCATTAAAGTTGTTTCCGTACCTCGGCTGTAATTAAGAATATAAATCAGTTTAATTAACTGAAATTTCTGTACTGGTTTTTGTATATACTCGATTGACAATACAGTGTAAATTCATAATATTTTCTTTACAAAAAGAAAAAAGTATAAAAGAAACTATTACGTTTTAAAAAAATTTCAAAATAAATTTACTTTTCATTCTATTTTTATATTTTGTCGTAAGTTTTAGTCGAATTTGTTTCCTTTTCATTGGCGATGACAGACAACTAATTCTGTTTACCAGCCTTCGAATATACCCCCAATTACTATCGATGTCTAATCAGCTTCTAAAGACTTTGTAAAATTCGAAATGGTTTGGATTGACAATTGTTATATTTTTGTACAAAATCCAATATAAAAGAGAAACATTTACACTCTATGTTTTATATACGTACGTGCTAGAATCAAACGCAAATTGCTGCAAATGTTAACAGGACCACAATTATCTGATTGTTTCCCCAACGACCACCTGAAAAATTAATAACCCAACCACCTGAAACTAATGAAAAATGGCCAAAAGCCAATTGCCCATGACTTGCCAGGAATGCATTCATTTTGTTAGACCACGAAGAAGATAAAAGGAAAACACTTGAGGAGGAGGGCTGTAATAAAGATGACTAATTGATTAAAAATTGCATGAGATATTTATGTACGATAGCGTTTTGTTTCGAATTGAATAAGAGGGCAAAATGCTAACTAAGAAAATTTTCAATGAAATCTGCTGCAGGTATTAAAATGATGTTGTATTTAGTTTATATAAATTAAAAATTTTTAAATTAAATACTAATCTAATTGTACTGCATCAGGTATTATTTAAATACATTTTTTGAATGACGATTCATTTGAACGCACAACTCATTGGAAGATCTATCTTGTTTTATCGTTGACAACAATTAATATTAGAGAGCTGAATTTGATAGTGGTCGTACAAGCATTGCTGAAGACAAAACTCGTGACCGAGCACCAGTAAATCAAACATAGCATAATAAAGCATGAGCAGCAGAACTGCATCGCTTTAATGCAAACATTTTTGACTAGCATTCTAATAGGGGACGTGGAGGAGTATAAGTCTGCTGCCGTAATTGCTCACTACTGATGAACATTTGAATATGTTGAACACCAGTGGAATATTGGTGTTGAACACCAGTTTGAACAATGAATTCCAGAGAGCGAATGGATTCTTGAGCAGACAAAGACTAATTTGTCGGTCTAAAAATTGCGGCCACAGTTTCTTGAACGTGATATCCTTTAGAATAGTATTCGGATATCCATTCCTCATCATGTCAATATTGATCAATAGAATTGAGAAGAAATTGAGAATAAGATCATAAGAAAGGTAAAATTTTGGTCAATTTGATTACTGATTTAAACGCCAAATACTAGTAAGTGATCTGCAGATCTTTATAAGGTTATTATTATGCCACAAATGATATACGAGTATATAAAATACACAGGTCGACAGCGATAAACAAAAATCGTATATCCAAATCCTAGCACTATCATTAAGATTATGTCAGGTTTCTTCGGCACACATGGCTGGGAATGAATATTTTGCTTCCGCAGTTCATAACACAAAGGTGTGAAGTGGAATAAACAATAGACCTACCGACGGTTTAGAGTCAGTATCGACGATCAAGTTCAGTATGAAAGGCTTCGTGCTGCAATGATGATTTTTACGTCTTTAACTGTCAAGGGATTGTATATTTTCAGATGTATTCTCCTTTCAACAATCCCAACAACTCCTTCATCTGCCTGCCCAGGTACTCCATCACATATACAGAGTGGCTGATGAATGGTACTACCAAGGCATTGGTACTTAATTGATTTATAATTTCAAAAAGCTGTACATTCCGTTGGTCAACAACGTCTCCTGATCTTTCTGAGCCAGACTTTTACTCGTGGGGGGGTTACTGCAAATAAGATATTTTGTTTTGTAGCAATATTAATGAATTTGAATGAATTAAAGCAATGCATTCGAGCAGTAATTGATGCAATTCCCACGACAGTAATGATAACGATTTCGTACATGGGAGGGCCACTTAAATTTAATTATTTCAAATGCCATGAGAAATGCTTAATACAAATGTGTTGTTCAAATGAATAAAGGAAAAAAAATCATTAATATGAATTTAAAAAGATATTTGAGCAATATTCATCAGCTATCCTGTAGTAACATAGCCCAAAATGGGAGTCAATTTTGGAATCAATCTAGTTATTGTTGCATGAAGATTTTGTTATAAAGCAATAATAGCATACTAATTAGCTAATTAATAAGTTCATTATTTTTCCGATAGGTGGCTTTAATAATCTGTATCTCGCGTTATATAAGTGCGATCGATTTACAATGGATAGCATTGGAAAGATGAGATTTCTTATTCAAAAACCTAACCAGCCACTTTTATATTTGCTTGAGTCAGTATTGTTTGAGCGCACGTCAAAGATGGACCAGCAGCAAAAAGAAATTAAGCCCTACTTTACGGTTTTTCATCGGTAAAGGCGAAAATACAAGCCAGGTGACTGACAATGTGAATAGTGTTTAGATCCTGATACTATAACAACTAATCATGGCCAATTTTGGTTTCATTAATTTTGTTTCGGTGATTTTGATATCTAAGATTCATCACGCTCTGTAAGTCCAATCGAAAATGTTGATAAAATAATGCAAATCGTAGAGTCTGACCGTCATGTAAGCACTATTTCGATTGTTCAACAGCTAAATATTGCACGAAAAACTACCTTAATATGGCTGGAAATAAAAACGAAGCTCAATGTATGGGAGCCATACGAGTTAATGCAAAAAAGTTTTAGGAATCGCTGCTGAATCACGAAAAACTTAATTCATTTCTGCAGCTGTTCCGGCTGCTCCAGTGATTAAAAATAGACCACCCAGGACAACTTTAAACGAAAACGATAGTGTTTGAATCGCGGCGAACCAGTACAAATGGTGGCCAAACCGGGACAGAGGTTGAGGAAGGTTTTGCTGTGTGTTTGGCGGGATTGGCGGGGAATCATCAACTATGCGCTGCTCTCCTAATGCCGAACTGTACTGTTAACAATTGAACAGTCTAAAGGCAGCAATCGCCCAAAATCTGACAACTTTCGCCAATAGTAAAGGGTTGTGTTCCATCAGGACAGTGCTGGGTCGCTTGCTTGGGAAGTTCTTACGCATCTACCTTATAGTCCGGACTTGACACCAAGTGATTACCACCTGTCCCTCTGTATGGCGAATGATTTTGCTGGTGAAAATTTTGCCTCGAGAAAAACTTGTGAAAATAGTAGTTTTCAGTTTTTTTTTGTCGATAGATACGAGGGTTTTATGAGAGAGAGAATAGGAATTATTTTCAAAATGGCAACAAGTTATCGAACAAAACACTGCATATTTGACCTAATTTGAATCGTTTTAACTATGCCAAATTAAATCTTCGATATTATGTAAAAACAAAGGATGTTTTCTTATATAAAACTGAGGCCGAAGGGTTTAAAATTCCAGATGTTGTATCTATAAAGTCGTAATGCTCTATTTCCAACTGGAAAGTGTAACGACATTTGCAGAAGGGTATTTCAAAATGAAAATTTACTTTGCACTTAAAACTATTTTCTTCAATTCCAACTTAACCAGTTATCATACAATCCTCTTCTATGGCAGTATTCTGTTATAAATTGTATAGGTTAATTGCATTCCCAGCTTTTGTGCCAAAATAAATCTTAAATGGCAACTCATTAAAATGAAACTGCAAGTAAATTAAAATAAAAAAAGAACAACAAATTTAATTAGGTCAATAATCCTTTAGACATTTTTTTCTCCCACACTCAAATTTTTACCCTCATCACGTTGCTGAGCCGTTAACAAATTTAAACATTCCACAAGCATTCGTCGCTGTTGTTGTCTTTACACATTACGCCGCTGTCTGCCTTTGTGTCATTCCATAAAAAAGTAAATAAATATTCCCATTTTTAATGTGAAAATAAAAAATGAAAA
This sequence comes from Philornis downsi, assembly GCA_019455685.1. Taxonomy (NCBI): domain Eukaryota; kingdom Metazoa; phylum Arthropoda; class Insecta; order Diptera; family Muscidae; genus Philornis; species Philornis downsi. The sequence goes on from JAHXMU010000637.1 coordinate 129,889, forward strand.
AAAAAAAAAAATCGCAAAAATAAATAAAAGTTAATGTCAACAACAAACAAGTTAGGAAATTTAACACTGGTAGTAACTGGAGCCTCGCTCGGTGACCGACCTCTCTGCCCGTAATTTAAGATTGACAAAGTTGCAACAGCAGTTGGGAAAATATTTTGAAACAAACACGGGAACAACTATAGAGTAACTGCCGCCCATCACCATATTACAATTTGAATGACACAATTTACGTGCTGATACACAGAATCTTTGATGTCTTTAACAGTCTAGTAGTGTAATCTAATAGAGTGATTGGAAGCGTTATGGAAAATCGCCGGCTAACCGGTTTTTTGTCGATGTATAGTTGACGATTTAAAAAACAATACACACGGTATATTTCTGAATTTCAATCTTCAGCCAATGTTCTTTTACATCCAGGACCACATGGGTTACATGTGTAATTTGTATGGGAGATACTAGACTAACGGCGGGGTTATCCGGTAAATTTTTTTTTTATTTAAAACAAACGCTGCATCAATAAGAAAATTAAGTTCAGTTCATGTTCACTTTCAGAATGAAGTTAATAAACATAACCTGTGCCGAATTTAGATGAATTCCAAGCAACTACTTGAAAAATATGAGACTAAGAATACGAGTATATGAGTTAAATTAATCGTTTGTATGGAACGTGTCAAAAAAAGTTCCTCTTTTTCGGTGGTGACTGGAATAGACATCCTTATCTAGTTTAGTAGTTTAGTAGAAAATAATTCCAAGCGCTTCGATCTTCTGCACTGCCTGGTCCTTCCAACGGAGTTTTGGTCGCCCTCTTCTGCGCCGTCCATCGAGTTCGTTGTCGAAAACTTTCCGTGCCGGAGCATTTGGGTCCATCCGCACAACATGACCCAGCCAACGCAATCGCTGTATTTTAATGCGTTTGACCACGCCGATGTCGGTATATATCTCATACAGCTCATTGTTCATGCGACGCCGATACTCTCCGCCAACGATGATGGGTCCATATATTTTTCGAAGTATTTTCCTCTCGAAAACTGCCAGTACTGATTCCTCCACTTGCGCCAAACCCAGAATTCTGCGCCATATAACAAGACGGGTAGAACCAACGTCTGATACAGTCGGATTTTTGTTTGTCGAGAGAGGGTTTTATCATTGAATCGCTTGCTTAGCCTGCTAACATCTGTTAGCAAGCAATACTATCCTCTTTATTTCCATGCTGACATGATTCGTTTGGTTTACAGCGGAACCGAGATAGATGAATTCTTCCACCAGTTCAAAATTATAGTTGTCAACATTCACACAGCGTCCCAAACGATTAGACTCTTTGTTCGTTGAAACCAATAACTTTCTTTTGTTCTCTTTTAGCACCAGACCCATTTTCGCTGCTTTCTTCTCGATGCTTGAGAAGGCTGCGGTAACATCTCGCAGTTTTCTGCCAATAAAGTTACTTGGTCGATTTTTCTTAAATTTTATCAAGCATTATAGAGCCAAACAATCGACAAACATTCATTCCACTCCACTCCATGTGTAATGAGTTGAATTTCGTAAAATCGTGCAGTTTTTATGAGAGGTACCCAGAAGGGGTGGGATTATTCGATCAAGTTTCTCGGTTATTGTCAATTTTTATAAACCAACACAATGAATACAAATTTAAGTTGTTGCAGTCTATGAATTAAGAGTCGTCGTAGGTGAAAAATTCAGTTGAATACGGGGTTATTTTTTTTTCGGTTTCAAAAGTAAAGTTAAATAAAACACACGTAAAGCTATGATTTCGACGAAACTTCTATTTCATTATATAGGTATATGTAATGCTTGGACATTGCCGTTATGTGCGAAATGCAATGTCACTTAAATGACCAAGTCTGGATTGATTGCAGCAGTGGATTCTTTTGAGGTAGTTTTCGATCACTTATTCGCACATTTCGGGCATTTTCTCGGCGATAACTTGACGAATGTTGCTTTTCAAATGCTCCAACGAGTGGCGATTGTCTGTTTAAACACAGTCTTTGAAGTAGCCCCACAAAAAAGTCTAACGTCACATGATCCTGGTGGCCAATTGACGCCTCCAAAATGTGAAATTGCGCTTTCTTTAAACTTCTCACGCAATAAATCCGAAATCGGTCATGTTGAATCACGTTTGAATCACCGCTTATGTAGGAAGTATCCGTAAATGGCAAACCTTTCACTAAATAAATAACATTTCAGATGGCAGGTATTTACCAGCTGACAGTCATGCCAGATCGGCGGTTTTGATAATGGATAATCCAGTAGTTTTCATTCTTAGACTCTATCTTAGCAAACCCTTACCTTGTACTAAACAGGACTGCATTTAGTGTAGCCGGATGGAAAATATGAATGTATGAATATGAATACTCGTACATATATGCGTTAAATCGTCGGCTTGTATGGGAGATATCAGAAAAGATATGGTTAGCAGGGCGATTTTTTAAAATTTTACTAAAAATTCTACGAACAAATAATGAATAAAAATTCAGGTCGCTACGTTCTATAGGTTAGGAGTGAAAGGGATAAAGTTAAATTTCGGAAAAGGTGTAATTTGTATGGCAGATACCAGAAGCGACATGACAATGCGGTCCATTTTCGTTCTCAGAAACTGCCTTAGCAAACACTTAATTTGTACCAAATTTGATTGAATTTATTACATCCGGATGGAAGATGTGGAACAAACGATATGTGGGTTAAATCGGTTGTATATATGGGAGGTGCTTAGCGTGACGATTTTTTTTTTTTTTATCAAAATTGAATAAAATTCAGGTCGTTGAAGTTTTCACGAAAAAATTTCATTTTAAAAAATCGGTTAATTTACGTGGGGGGCGTGACAATGCGATCTATTTTTATTCTCAGAGAATACTTTAACAAACCCTTTATTTGCGCCAAATTTGATTCAGGCGGATAGAAGAATCAATCTAAGAAAAAGTGGCATAGTCGACGATCGATTTTTTCAGATTTTACCAAGAATTATAAATCAAAATAATGGACAAAAATTTAGCAGTTATAAGAAAAAAAAATTAATCAGATAGTTTGTATCTGGGGTACCAGAAAGTTGTGGACCAATAACGCCTTTTTACAATTCACGACTACGGTCTGGCAAAATATTAGGCTGTGCCAAGTTTTAACAGGTCGTGTCGACTAGTCAGCCAACAAGCCAGGAAGGCGGACATCGTTGAATTGGCATAAAAAGTCATTAAATACATTTGATCCGGGCCTTACATTTTTAACGTATCAAATGATGTATGTCTTTTTTTCTTTGGCTGAAAGTAAAATAGACTTGTCTGTCGGTTCTTTCATGTCATCAAGAGATTCATCACTTTATCAAAATTTCCCCAGCATATCAAATGAGTTGATTCTTGTTTCGTTATTTTGTGTTACCGTTTAATCCAACTTTATAGAGTCCATCTCAATGTTTGAATAGACTGCAGTAACATTTGTCATTGTTCCGTTAGCCAGTAACTTGTGGCTTACAAGAAACTTATACTAGAGGCACTTATATTATTACTAAAGGGCTGTGTTTGTGTAGAAATCTGATTCCATTTCCAATAACATACCCCGCGGGGGCGAAACTGGTCCATTTTAAACTATTATTGGAATTACTGTAATGTAAATTTATTTTCCGAGTATGATCCCAAGAACTTCTCCATTCCCTATTACTGTGTTAAATTATCGCCATAACTATTTTGTGTTAAATTATCGCCATAACTATACTGTGTCCGGATCAGTCACTACCTATGTATTCTAGTCACTCCTAATAAGTTCCTTTAGTCACATCATTGTCTGGCTATATAATTTTTCAGGACATTTTTAATAGTTATATATTTCCAATTGGATATATGACAGTCTACAAATGCAGTGGCTTTTAACAAAATGTTCACTAAATCGAAACGACTTTGTTGTTGATTCGTTAATGACTGCATGGAATAAAGATCATTACCGATATTGCCTCCTCACGGCTCCTCTGGCACAAGTTTTCATTTTGTCACATTCGCACGCAATCAGCCACATATTGAATGAATGGCGGATGGGTGAATTGGCTCAATACAACGGTTGCCTTTGTTAATATTATATATCTTATATTAAGTTTCTTATCATAAACAGAAATTTTTACGTCATATACAATACATTAAGCTCTCCATAAATGTACGTAATTTTCACATGTTTTGTGGGTTATGAGGAAAAGCAGCAGAAAGGGGGAAAAATGGAAAACAATGAGCGATGGTATAATGACCTTTAGCAGTCCATAACAAAATACTTCTACCACTAGAAGTACATTGCATATCCTTTGTTGTTACCAGAAAAGATGATGAATTTTGTGGTGAAATAATGTATAATGAAGAGAGTTCCAGGGACGCAGCAAAGATTTTGTTTCGGAATGTACTATTAGTTTCCTTTTCATAAGAAATTTGAATTTGAATTATGATGATGGCGGTTTCAAAGCGGTTTAACGAAGAAGACATGAAAAAGTTGGGAAAAATGTTCTTTATTTTTCAACATAATCTCCTTATAGATTGATACACTTTCCAGCGACATATAATAGTTTCTATCTATACCCTGTTTATAGATAGAACTGTTAAACTGCGTAAAATAGTCATCAGCTCCACCCCATGGTCATAGACTCCACCCTTTTATTGTTGGCAAATTTTTATTACTGAGCCATTTTCTTCAAGTTTGGAAATAGAAAATAGTCCAAGGGAGTCAAATCTGAAAAATAAGGTGTGCGATGAAGTTATTCGAACTTTAATTCATTAATTTTGGCCATCGCAATAGTGAATGTGTGAACTGGATCATCATTGTCTTGATGAAACAACACTTTCTTTTCCGCCAAGTGCGTCCTTTTTTTCATAATTTCATCATCTAAACGCGTAATATTCACCTATAATGGGTTTTCCTTTCTGCAGGCAATCAATAAAAATTCCATTCGCATCCCAAGAAAACAGACGCCTTGCCTGTAAACAGAACCGTCTTCGCCTGCTTTGGACACGATTCTCCCATTCCACTGTTTTGACTGTTCCTTTGTCCCAAGTGTGAAATGTGGTCCCATAACTTAACGATGGTTGTAATTCGGTTTTATTGCAGTGAAACATCGCCAAACATTCTACTGAAACATGATCACGACGCTGTTTTTACCGTATTGAATGCAAGCGCGGCACCCATCTTGCACACAGATCTTCATCTTCAAATCTTCGGTCAATATACGATATATAGCACTTTTTAGAACGCCTATCGTTTCAGCTAGCTCATGCAGCTTCAGCCGAGGATCATGCAATACCCTTTTATGGATTTTCTTAACCGTGTCTGGCGTGGATATCTCAATTGGTCGACCACTATCGTGTTCGTGTTTGCAGCTTGTACGACCTCGTTTAAATTCTGCTAGCCAATATTTTACAATCATAAATGAAGGAGTAGACTCCCCCCGAGTGTAGATCCTAGCTTGGCTTTTATGTTGGTTGGGCTGAGGTCTTTCAATTGGGAATATTGAATTACGCAAATGAAAATACTAAAAAACGTAGCGCCTTGAAACTTAAAATAAGTTTTGAAAACGCTTTCCCATTTTCATTGGATTATGAAATGTCGTACAAACTACAGAAGTCCACGAGGGTTTGACATGAGTCTCGCCGTGAAGGCCTTACCCACGGTGTGCGACACACTGGGCATATTACAATGCGATTGCCAACGCCCCCCTGGGATAGCCAAGTAAAAACTTGGGCTATCTAGGAAATTGTGCTATTAACACATATTGGCAGCCCTTTCTTCGCAGCCAGGAGATACCAAATTGATTGTGCTAGTATGAAAAATAAACCTCATTGGCGGAGGTGAGGCCTATCTTACCACCTCTGCTACTCTATGGGTCTGTAGCACCCGGTTGCAATGCAACTCCACATTCGAGCACAAAGTTCGTAGAAACTACAATAGAACTTCACATAAAAGGCGTCAAGAATTAATTGCAAACAATAATTTTTGAGTGAGAAAAATATTCATGTTTAAATATACCGAAGCCGCGTATCGATTTTTGATTCGAATCGATAACGAGTTACAATCTGTTTGCACAAAATGTTCAAATCGATAAACAAACCAATCGTTTAGGAAGGAAGACTTTAACAGAATTTTTAAAGTCTTTGTTGACAATCAAAGTTTCTAAAAAATTGACGTTATCATTATATACTGTTTCAGCATAGCTTTGATATTGCTTCACGCAAATATGGTAGCTGTTTGATAGCCCTAGTCAATAAAAACAAAATCTATTCGAATTACAAAGACGATCACAAATAGCGAAATAGAAAACGAATTGAGTCATTCATTTTATGAAAACACATTGTTTATCTTATATTTCCAAAAATTGTATAAGAATCTTCTTTATATAAAGATCTACAGTTGATGTTACTGTCGAAAGTCATGAAATTAGGTAGGAAGGAACTCTTCATACATTTCGTCAGATTTCTAAATATGTTTTTGTTCGCAAAAGAGACAACATACATTCTGCCAAATATGTTCAGGGAATTGGTCAATAAAAAATCACCAAATATTTACTATTCATTTAAATTTACTCTACCACTTTAAAATCAGCTTTAAAAGCCGATTTAAAAGTAGGCACCTTCCGAAATAATACACCTATGTCAACTAATTGTCCAATCATAATGCGCATATTTTCAAACACTGACTGAAAATGAGAGCCTCGAAGTGATAATTTGGGTTTTGGGAAAGAGGAACAAAGGCAGCCGGCGTCATACCAGGTGGATATGTTGGTTGTTCGATATTGATTGAGTCTTTCATCAGAAATTCGTTCCCAATGATAGCATTGTGAGATGATGTATTATCGTGGTGCAACATGTGTGTTGAATCCGATCCCAATATTAATTTAAAATAATCCTAATTTTATATTCCTTCCTGTATTATGAGTATTTTCTTCTCTTGTATTGATTAATCACTCAAACAGTATTCTAGCAGTAAGTTTCATTAATAGACGGAGGCTTATCGATCTTTACTTCTAACGATATAAGTCAGTTCGTCCCTAAATCTCAGTCAAATAAGTAATCCTAAATTATTGTAGAGAAAACGGAATCTTTGGAAAAGCTGAAATGCACTGTCATTTTACCCAAATATCATCAGTAATTTATTATTGTGGCCCTGAAGGTGAAATATATTTGCAGACCAATAAAAACCCGAATTTAATACTTACGTGCTTTGGCATGCAACATGCATAAGTTTTCCTTGCACAAATATGGTGATTTTGTTCTCTCTCAAATGCTATATAGCGCCCAGATAATATTCTTTATATAACGCCCGAACTTCTACCAAGAATTTCGAGTGCATAACATCGCGATAATCAAAGAAAACGGTCATCATTACCTTGATGTTTGATCGTCTTGGCGTTGTTTTTCTCCGTTTTAGACTCTATTGGAAGGCGCCATTCCCAAGACTTTTCACTGGTGTATTTGTTAACTTAACCTAAACTGCTGTCTCATCACTAGCTATAACGCGTTTTTGGATTGCGATGTGAGATTTAACTACTTGTAGAACTTCTTCAGCAGCTGTTACAAGATTGGGTTTTGAGGAAAATTCGATATTTGTGGAACTAGTTGAAAGGCAACGTGTTTCATATCCAAACAGTATGATACAAACAGATTCGATTTTGTGAAGCGACTACCTCTGCTGAACTGATATGACGATTTTCGGCTGGCATTCTCGTCACTTTATCGATGATAAGTTAAGTTGAGGATTCGGCGAAGCAAATATTCCGTTGTATCGCAGTTGCTTTTGAATGCATTGTACCACTCATAAGAACATATTTTTTTGATAAAGTTGATTCACTGTAAGCCTTCTGTGACATTTTCGGTGATTCGTTACTCGAAATTCC